>JAJHSJ010000004.1:66496629-66961629 GCA_021015155.1 Magnolia officinalis
TATATATATATATATATAACACATACCTCAGAGAGGGTCCCACCCAACCACCATCCTGATGGACGGATTGAATAAGACACATACCTCATCTGGTGGGCCTGCAAACTAATGGACGGCACGGATAAAACATACATATCATGGTGGACCTCGATCCAGCTGGTCCAAACGACGTGGATTTACAACACATATATCATTGTGGGGGTCCACGTCCCACGTGGCATGCTCCAACTGAGATTTGAATCTGCATCATTCTCCAGGCCTCCCAGGCCTAGATGGACGGTGCAGATACAACACACACGTCATGGTAGGCCCCACATTATTTGGACAGTCTGGATCAGACATGCCAGCAGTGGGTTTCCACCGTCCAAATAGTGGATGGTGTGGATAAAAAAAATACATGAATCACGTGTGGGCCCCACGTCCACGTGTGGACGGTATGGATGAAGTACTTACATCACGTGTGGGGCTCCACAGATGGACGGTGTGCATCCAGCACACGTCAGGGTGGGACTCCACCGTCCAACAGATGGACGGTGGATATAAAATACATCAAGATGGCCTCACACCACCCGTCTAGATGGACGAATGTGGATATAGGGCAAAAACATCAAGGTGGGTCCCACATGGGAATGGCCCACCATAGCATATATATTATTTAATATAAAATATTATATTATATAATAATATATCTCAAATATATATGTGTGTGTGTGGGAGGGAGTGCAAGCATCCAGAAGGCTGGACGTCCCTCCAACGGACGGTTTGGATCAATGCACCATGATAGGGTCCGCATGTCGGATGGACGGCGTGGATACAATATATATCTTATATGTGGGCCCCACAGTGACTTACTGGACGAACAGTGATGATAAATCACATATATCAGGGCACGACCCACCGTCCAGCAATCTGGACAGTGTGGACCAGCCATTCATCTCGTTGGATCCCACCATCAATCAAGGACGGTGGATGTAACACATATATCACAATGGCCCCACACATCCCGTACAAGTGTTGGGGCCCACCTCAGATGGATGATGTGGGTGAAGCCCACATGTCAATGCATGCCACACAACACTGTCCAAATGGACGGTGCAGATATAAACTAATTACATCAAGGTGGGTCCCATGCAGGGCCCTCCCTACTATAAATATTATATGTATTTAACATATTTATTTATTATACATATATATTTTATTCATTTTTAAAAAAAAAAAAAAATCAAGTTGCTGCTTGTATACCCAGGACCGACAACTGCTGGACAGTCAGTCCAGCAGCATGCCACAACAGATAGACAGCGTGGGTGAGCTCCATACGTTAGGTGGGTCCACATGTGCATGGCCCACCATCTGATCAGGCTCCTATATGCAGTTTGCCCTCATCCGGGTCTACCAAAAAAAGCAGTGGCAAGGTGGGTCTCACAATCGAACGGTGTGGATCATCATACATGCTCACGGTGGGCCATAGGCCATCACAAGAGAGAGAGGGAGAGAGAGAGAGGGAAAGAGAGAGGGAGAGAGGTGCGATGGAGGGACCCCGCCACTATGGGTCCCTCTAGCTTACAACACATACATCAACATGGGTCCCATCATAAGTGGGCCCTAAATGAAATTCAACGGTGGATCATCCACCTTAGGCCTCCTTCTTTAGCTCTTCAGACTCCTAGGCTCCTTAGCTTCGATCTTGATGGAGGTTGATGAAGAATAGATGGTTAAGATGGGAGATGAGAGGGTGGGAAGGTGGGACACACTTGTTGTTTTGGGAGAGCTTGGGGAGTTGGACGTTGGAAGCTCTCTTGTGAGTTTGGGAGGTTGCTTAGAGAATGTAAGAGAGAGGTGATGGATTGATAAGAGATGGAGTGATGGGTGATGGGTGTTGTAAGAAAGGGATGGGTGGACAGAGAGAGAGAGTTGACTTGGGGAATGACTTGTGTACTTGGGGATGTGATGGAGTGATGGGTTGTACTTTGATTGATTGATGGGATTGATTTGACTTTGGTAGAGATTCTCTTGTGCGGCATTTTTCCTCGAACTGAACGTGTGCCCACATCTCCTGGTCCGGGTATCGCCTAAGCGGGCGAGACATGGCGTCGAAACCGCGGCGACGGCGCGGTCGCAAGGGTACAAGTCTCAGGTCGAGCTGACTCTAAAATACGGGATATGACTCAGGATCACACGCAAACACCGATAACAGATCGCGGGTCACCAGAATTCAACTGGGAGAACTGCGGAGGCCTACAGAACGGTACGGGCTAGGATACGGGTCTTAGAGAGAGAGAGAGAGAGAGAGAGAGAGAGAGAGAGAGAGAGAGAGAGAGAGAGAGAGAGAGAGAGAGAGAGAGAGAGAGATGATAAAAACAGCAAGAGAAAATACATTACTCTTCCTTCGGATTCTTGAAGCTCAAATCTTCCTACACCCATACTAATACCACCATGATATATGACACGTCATCCAGACATACCCATGTTCAGCACTAAACATATTAAGCATAGAACAACAAGACATACAAACATATTGAACTTTGGTGACTGAACTTCGAGATCATGAAAAGTCATACATATTGAACAATACATACCAACTTCGGACAATACTTTAAACATTGATCCAGACATATCTTAAAAGCCAGCTTGCTACCATGCTAAAGAGTGGCAGAAAAATGCCGGATTGAGTGTGAATGAATAATATTCAATGAATGAAAGAATTTAAGCATCAACATGTAAATATTTAAGACATTACTGGAGTACACAAGTATTTAAATATTTGAGTGTGAATGAGTATTGTTCAAGGAATGAAAGACTCTTAGCATCGACGTGTATCATGATATACTACTCGAAAGAACTAATAGATAGGCATCAAAAGGTGGGCCAGTCCTATACTTGAAGATTTATTTACTTAAACCAAGTAGTAACCACCTGTGTGAATGTTGGTTAGGATCAATTGAGAGATCATTGGATATGCCCAGATTTTGCTGGAACAAATTATCGTTGCTGCTTTTGTTTTGAAACGAGGCACCATGTTGCTGACTAGACCAGGCAGCATATTCAGTTGATATCTTGCATTTATTAGATGGACATGTTTAAATCACCGCATTTAGGTTGAAGAGGAAACTAGTGACAAAATCATATATTAGACAATGTCAAGGAAAGGAAAAGCACCATCAAACACTTGCAATGCTCCTATAAAGTGCATCTCCATGTATATAAAGATTATATATCTAATTCCTGTAAGGATATTTTGTAGCCAGAAAGTTTTCCCTTTCATAAGCATCCTCTTTAAAGGTCACCTTGAATGACATATGCTTATAAAATAAGATGACTATACTACAACAAAACTAAAAGGAAGGCAACACGTAGATAAATCATTTAAGAGATTCTAGCATAATAAAGAATGAATGGATTATTGTGCTCAAGTGCGATGTTCAAGTGGCTGAGTACAAAGGAGCTACCAACCCTACCTCATAATGGGTCAACGATTCAAAAGCGGAGGTCCGTGCCTTTATCCATGTGGTTCTATTACTGGTGTACCTAGATGTTCCAATTTCCCATAAAATCTACATAACACTCTTTGAAGGTTCAGAATATGCTTCTGCATCCATTGCTCCCCATCTTAAAAGATTACATAAGCTGCATAATAAAAGATTATCTGTAACTAAACAAACAAATCTGGAAATTAAATGAGTTATTGGTCAAAAGTGCAATCCATCAATGCATAAATCACATAAAAAGATATATAAGCCAAGCCAACTTTGCCACCATCCATATTGGACATAACTACAGAAAATTTCAGTATAAGGAGATGTGAGAATGTCTAGATCCTCTTAAAAATCAGGCCATTTCACACCTTTGGTGGGTCACATAGTATGTAAAACAAACGAAAGGCCTAGAAAATTGTTTTACCAGTCAGTTTTACTCCGTACACGTGTGCCTGCGAGTGGAATAAGCAACCTCTGTAAATGAGATTGTTTTGTTTCCACCAATCAAGAAAGAAGCAACAGAATCGATATGAATTCCAAATGACCCTGTTTGGATGAAAAATCCAATAAAAAACTAAAATTCCAATTCCTTCATCAATAACGTAAATAAAATAAAATAAAAACCAGAGAAATTGGTAAAAAGGGCTTTTTTGCATGTGTATAAAAATACTACCTTTTTCTTAGAGAAGAAGAATCTAGAAGCAGATCCGAAGAAATGCCTTTCACAAGCTAGGGAAGTAGAATACGAAAAAAATTCACTGTCCAACTGTCAGATATAAGTCATAGTGTTCCAATAGTTCTTTAAACCACCTGCAAGAAAAACAAAAACAGGAGATGAGAGAGAATGAGTAAAGGCAGAAACGTAGTGGAGGAAGACTGTATGAGGAACAACGAAGACTAGAGCTTCTTTGGGCGCATACAACATATCCTCCAGCAAACAGATCCCCATAGAACCCAACTGAACCACTAATAACATGCCAGGAAAAAAAAAAAAAAAAAAAAAAAAAACCTCCTTTTATCAATTACTCTAGCCATCTGATTATGGATAGGAAATGAATTCATATTGATTATAATTGAGGTCTAGTTAGTGACCCTCTGTCCATCATTGAAGGCCCACCTTTTTGCCTATCCATACATATATATATATATATATATATATATATATGACATCACCATGCTGTATTGAGCATCGTCAGATGAGTCATGTATATGAAACAAAAGATAGTTGAAATAAGAGATAGCCCATGGTTCTCATTCAACATGTGTGGTGGCTTGATGAGTGGACCTGTCCAAAATGAGTCAGGTCCACTCTTCAGAAGGTCCACTCCAAACTAGACTACTTTTAAAGTGTGCTGATTATCTTACCACAGCTTAGTGACAATGAAGTCGCTTTCCTAACAAACAGTGATCCTGAAAAGGAAAAGGTTATTCTGTCATTGTGGTTTGATAGACTGAAATTGTTCGCAGTCACGGACATGAGAAGGGCTGCAGATACTTTACAAAGGTTCTGTTTCATCTCATTTATTGTTATATTCTTAAGATGATTTCGATCAAATTTTTACTAGAATCCCTATTTTATATCCTGATTATGAAATTCCTTCCTTTTTGTGTTATATAGTTTAGGAATCCAAAGGAAAAGTGCATGGATTTTCCATTAAATATGGTCATCAATAATAGAAATACTGAACCATGATTCCGATGAGGCATGAACACACAGCTAAGGAATGGCGGAACAGGATTCATGTAGGCTGTAGCTGACCACAATCAGTGGGATAAGGCTTAGATGGTGATGAATAAGGTTGTCTTTCATATACTGTTGAATTGAATTGAATTGCTGTCATTGGTCAATAAGGTCGCACTGACCAATTTTCAACTACCTTCCCAAGTATTCAAATTGAGGGCCTAGCCTCCAACTTGCAGTTATGTTAGTTAGATTTCGAAGTCGTGTAACTGCCAATTGAGGACTACTTCCTCATTATGAATACTAAGGAAGGTTGCGGTTGTTTCCTTCACAAGAACTAATTATTGTGCAAATCAATTCAATATTGAGTCGAAAAGTATCTGAAGATGCAGACATCATAGTAGGATTTTCCATGCATTTTGCAAGCCAATGGTTAAATAGAAGAGCTCAACATACATGAGGAATGATTTTGATACAATGCAGTGGAGCTTGTAAAACAGAATTAGGAATACCTGAACAACAAGAAGAAGAATCTCATGCAGAATGTCCAAAAGCCATGACTCGAAGTTATCAATAATTGAGGATCTCTTGTCCTTCTTGTCAGGCTCTATATTTTCCTTTGCTATTGTCTCCTTCTCTGCTACATTGCTACGATACGATTCTTGAGAAGATTCCTCCTCTTCTTCAATTGTGGGAGTGTATTCAGGTAACATGGGCTCCAGTAATTGGGCATGAACTCCAACGTTTAGAATCAAATCAAAAGCCCGAAGCCTAGAAGCCAATCTTGGTGAATTAAGAATCTCCTGAAAGAGATTAAAAATCATTTGAGAAAATTTGGCTCCATTTATCATAGGCAGAAGTTGATTAGATGTGATCAATAGAACACCTCTAGCATAAAAAGAGTTAGGGGAGTGGTAGTCCGAGAATCCAAGACATAGCTGCAAAAGGGGGGTGTTGGACGTGGGCCAGTGGGGCCCACTGGTGAGCAATCACTAGTGGGTGGGTCCCACAACAATCAGAAGATTATAGCCATGCACCGTTCCTTGCCTGAATCTTGGGCCCAAATCAAAAGAATTCTGAACCATACTGATTCAATCACAACGTTCAGAGACTTTTGTAGCCACTTGGTACGTGAGGTTGAAATGAATGCTATTCAACCAGGTTCGGCTAAGGCCTTTGTAGCAGAGACCCATAAGCGGAAAGCTAACAATAAACGGTCCAAAGCTCGCAAGAAGGCGAAAAAGAATAACCAAGAACAGAAGTCCACAGCACCTGCTCCAAATCTCAAGAAGGGCGAACAATAATACTCCGTGATATTCTATATGCACCGGGGATGCGTCGGAATTTAATTTCTGTTTCTAGGTTATTAGCTGATGGTTTTGATATTCGATTTTCCGGGACAAGAGTTTCTTTGAGACAGAATAACCTCATCTTTTCTTGGGGTAATTTAATTTCAGATTTATTTATTCTAGACGTAGAATATGATAATGCACCTCTTGCTTTGTCTGCTATGTCGAATGAAACTGTAATATCTGAATCTCAAAAACACGCGAGGTTAAGTCACATCGGTAAGGATCGTATGACAAGACTAGTACGTTCTGGTCTGTTAGACTCCTTATCCAAAGTTGATTTTCCATTTTGTGAACATTGTGTGTCCGGGAAGACTTCGAAGAAACTATTTCCCAAAGCAGCTAGGTCAAAGGGCACACTAGAGATAATCCATTCAGATATCTGTGGACCCTTTAATGTACATGCCAGGAACGGATGTCAATACTTTGTCACTTTCATTGACGATTACTCGCGCTATGGATATGTGTATCTCATCTCACACAAATCTGAGGTTTTTGATTGTTTTCTTAAATATAAAGCTGAGGTGGAAAATCAACTTGAGAAAAAGATTAAAATCCTTCGATCTGATAGAGGTGGCGAGTATACATCTGAAACGTTTAAATCATACTGTGAAAACGTTGGAATAGTTCGGTAGTACACAATGGCTTACACACCACAGCAAAATGGTGTTGCAGAGAGAAGGAATAGGACACTATTGGACATGGTTAGATCGATGATGGCTCAAGCCAATCTCTCTATCACATTCTGGGGAGACGCACTGTTAACAGCCGTCTACGTCCTAAATAGAGTCTCATCCAAATCTATTCCTCAGACTCCATATGAGATGTGGTCTGGGAGGACTCCTTCTCTAGCCAACCTACGCCCTTGGGGATCTTTGGGATATGTTTTGCTACTTACTCCGCATAGAGGTAAACTTGATAGTAAAACCATTGAATGCGTGTTCATTAGGCACCCTATGCATTCAAAGGGATACGTTCTAGTTTATGAGGACCATGGACGATGGATTGAGATAGAATCCCGAGACGTGACCTTCGTTGAAGATAGATACCCAAGCTGAGAGAAGCAAAAGGTTCCAATACAACTTTTTGAAATACCCGATGTATCTCAGGAGAGTGGGAATTCTGTTTTTCAAGATGATGATGCTCCTATAGTTCGTCAGGACAGTGGGAGGACATCTCAGCAGGCTCCTGAGTTACGTCGAAGCGAAAGAGGATTGATTCCCCGAAGATACTTCGATATTGAGGGGCAAACATTCTCTTGTGTTGCAGTTGATGATGATGAACCTGATTCGTATCAGGATGCATTATTATCTTCTAACTCGGCCGATTGGGTGAATGCTATGGACGAAGAGATCGCTTCCATGGAGAAAAATAAAGTCTGGGAACTTGTTGATCTGCCTTCCAATCGTAAAGCAATTGGTAACAAATGGGTACTAAAGATCAAAAGAAAGGCAGATGGTACAGTGGACAAGTATAAAGCACGATTAGTTGCTAAAGGTTTTACACAAAAAGAAGGCGTTGATTACGAGGAGACCTTTTCACCTGTTGCAAAGTTCTCCTCAATCCGCATGATCTTGTTCATTGTCGCAAGTTTAGACTTAGAGTTATATCAGATGGATGTTAAGACCGCATTCTTAAATGGTGACTTGGATGAAGAGATATACATGCAACAGCCCATGGGTTATGTGGACAAAAAGTATCCAAAGAAAGTCTGCAAATTGTTGAAATCTATCTATGCGCTGAAGCAATCTTCAAGACAGTGGTACATGAGGTTCCACTTGACCATCACCACTTTTGGATTTACAATGAGTGAAGAAGATCATTGTGTATACATGAAACGGTCTGAAAGATCTTTTCTGATACTATCTCTATATGTAGACGATATCCTGTTAGCTGAAAATGATATGCAATTGTTGATATTGACTAAAGATTGGCTATTCTCGAACTTTAAGATGAAAGACCTCGGTGAAGCCAACTTTATCCTTGGGGTAAAAATCATCAGGGATCGCCCAAAGAAATTTTTAGGTTTGTCTCAAGCAACTTATATACAAAAGATCTTAGAGCGGTTCAGGATGGAAAATTCAAAAGCTGTTGAAACCCCTATGGATAAAGCTACCAAGTTAGACAGGAAATCGTGTCCCCAGACTGAAGCCGAGAAATTGGCTATGTCCTCAGTACCTTATGCAAGCGCAGTAGGGAGCTTAATGTATGCTATGCTTTGCACCAGACCGGATATTAGCTATGCAGTTGGCATAGTCAGCCGTTATCAGAGTAACCCGGGACAGTCTCATTGGCAAGCCGTCAAACGTATATTCCGCTATCTCAGAGGAACAAAAGACCTAATGTTGTGTTATGAAGGCACAAGCATCGAGCTCAAAGGATATTCTGATGCTGCTTGGGGTAATGACACCGACGAGGGAAAGTCTACTTCAGGGTATGTCTTCTTACTCGGAGGAGGAACTATCTCATGGTCGAGTAAGAAACAGACATCCACAGCTCTTTCATCAATGGAGGCCGAGTACATTGCATGTTGCGCTGCAGTTCAGGAGTGTTTATGGGTTCGCAGATTTCTATTGAGTCTGGGTATTGTACCGAGTGTTCGTCAGCCTATATCGCTGAAGATAGACAATACTTCTGCCATTGACTTGGCTAAGGACCCTAAACACCACCAGAAATCAAAGCACATTGAGATCAAGTATCATTACGTCCGTGATCAAGTAAGAGACAAGAAGGTTGCCCTCAGCTACATTCCTACCAAGGAGATGATGGCTGATCCCATGACGAAACCTATAGCTAGAAATCTATTTCAGGTTCACGTCAGGCAGATGAGATTGAGGAGAGCTTGACTAATATACTTGTTTTGTAATACATTTGATCTTTCATGTAATACCTATGATCTTTCATGAATAATACATTCCATTTATTCAGTATTGAACACTAATATAACTAAGTATGAAGATCATCAGCATTTACCTTGAGATCATGTAGGATTTCTATTTTTGTCGGCAGGCCGGTCACCCACTCGCACGGGTTGACCAACCTTGAATGTACAAGAGAGGTACATTTGGGGTCATGTTTATACATTGAGGTATGAACTTCCCTTTATTGTGAATAATAAAGGATGAGGATATGAGTGAGTTGTATCCGCCTACAATCCTATAAAGATTTGTAGATGAGACTGATAAAGTCGAATAACATAATCGCACCATTCCTTTACATGCAATCAATGTTATGGTCTGAAATTAAAGCCAGGTTATGAGGTTATGAGATGAGTCGTACCTCATGTAGAATAACCTGCGTATTGTAGACCCGACATACACCTAGTATTGTCTACTTTACGATGTGGATTGTAGCCACATGCAGGGACCCTTTACCTACAGATTGCTTTGATTCGATCTAATCATTGCAACATGCGAGTAGCCAGTCCCGTAGGTGACTCTTTGTGTCCTTAGCTACCCTCCTCTTGTGTATATGAGGATGAGATTGAGTGTCGCTACTTTAGTGTACAATGACGAAAGGTCCTTGATTGGCCAGACTCGGTTACGCTAGGAAAGCGGCTTGATTAATTCCAAATTACACATTTGCGTGGGGAAGATCCTATGACAGCTACACCAAGTTTCTAGAACTATTAATACGCACTTGAAGACTTATCCGCCGGCAGTATCGAGTTGTTTTTATTAGACTTTTGCAAACAGTTTTTTTCTTAAAAAGCATATATATATATAAATAAGTATTGCTTTGAATTACTTTTAGTCGAAGTTTGTGAAAAATCAAGTTTTCAGAATAACTCGATAAGTTGGATAAGTGCGTATGTTGGCCGAGTACTCCAAATCGGGAGTTAACTCCATCCGGTGTGGTCATGCGGACTAGGACAGGCATTGCAAAGCTTGGGTTATTGAGTACTAGTTAGGTGGTCACTTAGTACTTAAACACCTGTGAGAAGATTATGGTGATCCAGCTGGTCCCACGCCTCTGATTCTTTTGATCGCGATGTTTGGTATTTGATTGTTATAAGGCAAGTTAATTGGACAGATTTATGTAACTATCCCACAATGTGTTGAGTGGGAGATGTTGGACGTGGGCCAGTGGGGCCCACAGTGAGCAATCACTAGTGGGTGGGTCCCACGAGCTTTGGCTTCTTACGGCCTTTTTCCTCTTCTGTTATATTTCAAATTCATTTTTGAATTTGATTTATGATAGGAGATAGGGATAAGACCGGATGATGTGGCCTTATCCCAATCCCACTTAAACTCTCCTTCCTCTGCTATATAAGGAGTGCGCTTCTCTCATGAAATGCAATTGATTCATACGAAACACGGAGAGAATATAGAGAGGAAGAGAGTATCCTATAGTCTGTCCATATTAGCTTGTCCTTAGGACGATCTGGTCCATCCATAGCAATCCGGGGCCACTATATACCGTAGGATCAGAGGTGTGAATAGTTTGATCTGCTCCAGTAGTAGATAGGCGGGCCATTGGAGCACTGTTCTTCAGCTTTGTAAGGGTTCCAAATTTCGTGTAGACCGTTAGATCTTGAGGGCTCATCTTCCGCATTTACCTACAGGGGGGGAAATAGAATTAGATTTTCAATTGTCTCATGACTCTCATGACCACTTAATAAAGCATATGGATAATTCAAATTTAAGTTAGCACAACCAAATGAGCTCAATAATTACAAAGCTAGCTACAGCTGAACTATGATAATCTAGGCTACAAAAAATGATAATCTAGGCTACAGAAAATGACCTCAATAATTACCAATTGACCAAAACTGATGCAGAAAACTATGGATAATTCGAATTTAAGTTAACACAACCAAATGAAATAACCACAAGGAATACTTCCTAGTTTCTGACACATTATCAAATCAATAAACAGTGTGAAAGGAAATTTCATTCATATAAACACAAACATCATATAAACAGCCAGGAAGTCATAAACTTAAAAATTTTAAAAATCACGTCCACACATATATCAACAAAGAAAATTTGAATTAGGAAAGTTGTGAAGTGCAAACATATAAAGACCATCTATGTATGCAATGGACCAGACGATCCTAACCGCCCACTTCGCCCTCCCTTGCTCCCTCCCTCAAGGTGGTGACTTCCACCTGAGATTTTGTTCGATCCTTAAGTTTATAAAACAATGAAGGAACCAACACACCCAACCGCCCACTTAATAGACTTTTTTTAGTGTAGAATGTGCATTGTTGCTCATTTAGCTTTCACTATTCACTTGTAGGCTATGCTCGCTGGTTGTATCCAATCTTCCAATCAGTGGAAATTTTGAACCATGGTCCATGCATGGTGAGAAACCTGGGGTTTATAGTTGGACAATCCTTTTAACCAGGTTCCACTTCCACTTTGGATAGTGATTCAGACTCACACTCTACTCAAGTGTCCTGGCTATTTATACTCGCTACCATTTTGAAATAGACACTTCCACACCCAAATCCATTACCTCTTCGCTCCATGCTTCGTGCAACTATAGGTCCGCCAGTTTGACAGATGTAATCAAACAAGGTAACCTCATATGTTGTGGAGGTGTGAAGAATACTTGACTAAGGTGTGACCATACTACACATCGAAAATAAGTGACCTAAGCGACACATCGATGATACAGAATGCGTACATTTACGCAGTGTCTGAATTATCTTCGATATTATCTTTATCTCCAGCTTAGCGATACCGATAACACTGGTAGCGATATCGATAACGCCGGTAGTATTCGAAATTCCAGGTATTAGCAATGTATCACTAAGTATCGCCAACGTATCAATATTTCTAATGTAATGCCAATATTTTCAACTATATAAATTCTAGGTGTCGCTTGTATTGCTATTGCATCAATATCGCCAATGTATCGCCAATATTTTCGACTATGTAAATTCTAGGTAATGCTTGTATCATAAGTGTATTGACGATATTTCAATAGTAAATTTTTATTTCAACTTTTTTCCATGGGCACATGGTTGTATGTAGTGTTCAATTTATCATTGATAATATCTCGATATTATCGATATCGCAACATGCACAATATTGAGACCACAATCTTTTGTTTCATTTCCAATTATTGTTGATTTCTCGGTGAAATATCATGTGTTGATATTTTGCAATATCGATGTTTGTTTGGATGGAAGGTTAGATGGTTAAATATGCCGTATGGGATGGTTGGACTGATTTCTTACAACAATACATGCTTTTAAAGCCCCATTAAATTGAAACTTGTTATGTATGCATTCTTGTTGTAATTTTTTAATTTCTAAATATGCAAATATGTTCATTTTAACATCTCATGAAGTTTCGCAGAAAATTCCACCATTTTTCCCATATTTCCCCGCATTTCCGGTTATCAGCGATATTATCGGCAATATCAATATTGTTTCCGTATCCTTGGCTAGCGAAACTTGTAGCGATACCAATATTTTGAACACTGCATTCATGTCAATCCAAACCACCCAATTGTAAGCCCAACTGTGGATGGACCATCATCCAAAAACCACACTGATCAGATGAACCCCATTGCCCAATCGATGGATGTTGCCCAGGGCGATTAAAACAAAATCCCCAGGAATCCTAATTCCATAGGCGAAATATGGCGGTAGGGATCAAGATTATTCAATTAATTCCATTCTTAGGCTAATGTACCATCCACAAAGCGGCCCACAATTTGGACGATCTTGATCACAAATAACGAAATTGACCTTATAGTGAAATGCGGGACAATTACTGCACCATCCACAAAGTGGCCCACAATTTGGATGGTCTTGATCATAATAAATTACCAAATTGACCCGAATAGTATCTAGAAACACACAACTAGAGCCCTAAGTAAAGTGTGTGAGAAATGCGAATATCCTTAGAAAATGAACTCAGATTTAAGTGAATTAGGTCGTTCGCTTGCAGGCCAAATTTAAGATTTCAGACCGTCAGATTCTGACCCAACTACACCCTTGGATCAGAGAAATTTTCCTACACATGTAAGTGTACTTGTGGCCCTAATCGAGTAACAGCGACCGTTGAACTGAAGCGAGTCCCCCACGATCGATCCACTAATCCGATCGGACCGAAACCTTCACCTGGCATCGATCCATTATCGGGGAACTTTCTCCAAATAGTACATAGGTAATGGACCTCCAGATGAGCTCCGTTGGCCCGAAACAGATGCCTTTTGGCTATACCCTAAGTATACCATGGCCCTGGGGCCATTTGAACCAGTTCTGAGCTTTTAAATAGCCCTTAAACCACCCCATTTCCATTCTATACAATTTTCTCCAAACCTTAGGAGAGAGAAGAGAGAAAGGGGGAGAAAGGAGTGGAGATCGAAGGGAGGTCCTTAGAGTTTGCTATCGTGGTTCCTTCCTGCTACTCCACGCATTGAATCGCCTCTACATCTAGCTACACTGTCGAATCCAACTTCGATTTGGGTAAAGAAATCTTAACCCTAATCTTGTTTTAGGAATCCAATAGAGGAATCAGTGAAATAGCTAACATATTTTAATGATTAGGTAGTCGTTGTGCCGTAGATAAAGACGTCGTGTACGAACCAAGTTCGTAATCGGCGTATCGACGAAAGGTGTAGACTATAAATGTTTAAGTTATGGTTTTCAAGGCTTTCAATGTCAGCTAATGATTTATGTCTGACTTGTTTGCCACCATATGATCTTAGTTAGGATGTATTCGATAATCCATACGTGTGTGTGAACTATGTGAATATATGATGCATTCCATGTGTTTATTGAAATGTTCGAATGAATATGAAATCATGATTTGTGCTTGCCCTGACTATTAACCTAGAATTCATGTTTGTTGTGTGTATGACAATCTCTTTGTGAAAGGATTTGCCACAATATATGCCGTAACTAATTTAGTCTATGTACGCAGTAATGTGTAGCCTAAGTGGTTGTTGAAATGTTTGAATGAATGTAAAATTCTGATTTGTATTTTATATGATTTCTAATCTTAGATACTTGTATATACTTTATAACAATTGTCATGAAATGAATTGTTATAATTCATGTCGTAATAAGTCCAGTTCATATACTTGAAATGTGTAGTCTAAGTGTTTGTAAAAATGCTCGAATGAGATTTTGTTGATGGATTGTACTCATTAAGTGCATTAAGATGGGATCCTTAGTTTCCTTAGTCATATGAATAAGTTTTCTTCATGTATTGTAAATCATCCCTATATGATTCACGTATAGCATGCTTATGTATGATAACATGTTTTATGAGTTTTGATAAAATGCTCAAATGAGCGTTGTACTTGGATTGTTTGTTAAATGCCTATATGATTATCACATGTCTCCATATGCTGCATTTGAGTATGATTGGGACTACTACGTAGTCCAGGCAATCGGTAACAACTCCTGTTGAGTGGTCGAATTAGTCTCGCCACATTTAATGCGTTCGGTGAATCCGAGTCATACGATGATTGTCGACAGTGGTTAGGCCACGAGGAGTGCTTATGCGCTCCATGTCGATTAATTTAGCATACGCTCGTACCAATCGAACTTGGCAAGTAACCCGATTAGCTTAATGTGTGTTTACCATGTATGGACGCTACTGTTTGAATCTAAGGTGCCCATTACCAATGTAAAGCATGTTTAACCATGGTACCAAGATCCGCTAAGACTCATGAGCCAGGCATGGTGGTATGGGACACCGTGGTCGAGCTGTCGACCTACGCTAGGGTGACGAGCCTCCCCGTAGTGACCAGTGAGCAATCCAAACTCGTGAGCCGAATACGGTGGTATGAGACACTGTATTCGAGCTGTCGGCCTACGCTAAGGTGATGAGCCTTCTCGTAGTGACCTCGAGTATAAACGAGGCCTACCCTCGGCGCAGCCTGACTGTGGTCCCCAGTCGGGTTGGTGACGTGCCTTCGAAAATAGACTGCCAATTGGTAGGGCGTTGGTGGAGTAACCTCGAGTATAAAATAGGCCTATGCTGAGGTGACGAGCCTCTCCATAGCGACCTAAATTTGCCTATTGTATGTGATTAACTAGGATTGACGACCCTAGATGGATCATTATTTGGGTAAACGATATAAAGGGAGGTACCTTAGCTTCCCAAACTTGTTGTATGAATAGGTTTAATTAAGAACTTGGCTAACACACACACACTTGTACTACATTGCATGTATCTTTGGCGATGGAGTTGAGCATAGTGGGAGTGTTGCATGGGCGACCGTGAGATGATGTCGCTGAGGGAGTGCAGGAGATGGCATGCATCATTATCGCATACCATTCTTGCATTAACAAGAGTACTTAGGATATGATTGTTGTATTGCTTTATCATTACTGCTTGACTGAATTGATAACATGTTAACTTTTGCTTTATAGTTCCACTGAATTAGCTACTCATTCTCACCTGGGATGGTGTTTTAAAACGCCAACGAGACTATGTTGTAGATGCAGGTGGCGACGATGTCCACGCTGCTGATTGGGATTTCATTGACGAGGAGGAAGAATTCTCCTACGTTCAACTATCAGGCGGGTCTATGTAGACCATGTACTGATCGATGGGATTACAGGGATTATATGATTTAGTCAGACTTTTACATTTTGGTATTTTGTAAATTTTGGATCAACACATGTATATATTCAGCCTGGTAACATACTCATACTCTGAGGATTCAGAAACACTTCTATACATTATATACCTATCTCAGTCTTTCGCTTGCTTAACTTAATTATCTCTGGAGTATGATATGCTGTTTTAATATAATCTCACTCATGTTTAATGCACTAATATGAACAACATTTAAACATCATTATCTATGTTGCATAAGTGATGCGTTGGAACTCGGGAGTTGAGCTTCTACTCGACCCCTAATTTTCAGGGCGTTACAATATACTTAGCTGTGTCGGCTAAGGTACGAGTGGACCACATTGAGGAATTTTTAATGTATTCTGACAATATTCAACTTATTATTGCAAATATTATATATCTTTTATTGTAAAGTCGTACAATATTTTTTAATATTTATTTTTAATTATATTGCAACATTCTTTGGGTTTCGAATACTTAAAAAAATACAGGTTCCAATCGAAAAAAAAAAATACTGGCTTTGGCTAATAGTCGCACGGCTTTTACTGGCCCTTCCTAAATAAAGGTTCAAAACCGTTCCTAAATAAGAAAAAATATTGTTCCCAAAAATGAAGAATTAGAAATGTGCCAACATTGAAATTTTGCGACGGATTTCAACCGTCCCAAATTTTTTGCGATGCCCTATTTTAAGAATGGCTGAAAACCGTTCCAAAATTAAAATTTTGTGGTGGTTTTCAACTATTCCTAATTTTTTTAGACGCCCTATTTAGCATCGGTTGAAAACCGTTCCTAAATGGTTCAAGAATGATTTTAAAACGTTCTTAAATAGGGATTTTGGTGTAGTGACATAACACGCAAACCATGCAATCAATCATAAAGAAAACTACAATATTGTTGCTCATTATTGATACAATACGCGCAGGGAAGTTGCCTTCTTGTCGGCATCGATGATGCTTCTTGTTTGCTTGCAGTGTTTAAATTATCTCCAATCTTATTGAAATATCTCTGATACTATCTTTATCTCTAGATCAGCGATACCGATAACACTGGTAGCGATACCAATAACGCTAAGTATCACCAACGTATCAATATCGC
Organism: Magnolia officinalis; assembly: GCA_021015155.1. NCBI lineage: Eukaryota > Viridiplantae > Streptophyta > Magnoliopsida > Magnoliales > Magnoliaceae > Magnolia > Magnolia officinalis. The sequence goes on from JAJHSJ010000004.1 coordinate 66,513,779, forward strand.
TAATGTAATCGCCAATATTTTCAACTATGTAAATTCTTGGTGTCGCTTGTATTAATATTGCATCAATATCACCAATGTAATGCCAATATTTTCGACTATGTAAATTCTAGGTAATGCTTGTATCATAAGTGAATTGATGATATTTCAATAGTAAATTTTTATTTTGACTTTTTTTCATGGGCACATGGTTGTATGTAGTGCTCAATTTATCATTGATAATATCTTGATATTATCGATATCGCAACATGCACAATATTGAGACCATAATCTTTTATTTCATTTCCAATTGTTGATGATTTCTCGGTGAAATATCATGTGTTGATATTTTGCAATATCGACGTTTGTTTGGATGGTTAAATATGTCGTATGGGATGGTTGGACTGATTTCTTACAACAATACATGCTTTTAAGGCCCCATTAAATTGAAACTTGTTATGTATGCATTCTTTTTGTAATTTTTTAATTTCTAAATATGCAAATATGTTCATTTTAAATCTCCCGAAGTTTCGCTGAAAATTCCACCTTTTTTCCCGTATTTCCTCTCATTTCCGGTTATCAGCGATATTATCGGCGATATCAATATTCTTTTCGTATCCCTGGTCAGTGAAACTTGTAGCGATACCGATATTTCGAACACTATGTGCTTGTGGGGTGGATATAATGGTATGTGATGAATAAACATTTAAGTTGAGTTGCCACTAGCCTTTGGTCTCAGAATCTACAATCGGCTATGCATCGTAGAAGCATAATGGGTTGAGGAATCAAAACTCCTCAATTTGAATGACTCCTATAGCCGGCCTGTTAGCAGGGATTTCGAGTAAGGACCTCAGGGACAGAAAATGGGTTAGGCACCCTTCTTTACCCGCACTCACATGCGGTCTTTACTTTGTGAGATTTTTTGGGATTTAAGTATTTCAGATACCTTATTATTTAACTTGTTGTGAACAAGATCCAAAGTCGAATAGAATCTAACTACTCAACTCTGACCACCACCTAGGTGACTGCGATAGCTCAACTTTGGCAGTGATTTGAGGAGGCGATGGTCATTAAAAAGGAAAATATGTACTAGTAAAGCTCAACAACGGTTATGATTGTGGAGGCAACTTACTTGGATCAACCATAACTGAGGATATGATTACTGAAGTAAATGACACAAAAGATTATATGACCCTAGGTTTCTAAAGTGTCAAAGATCCAAGAACTTTGCAAGACACGGAGCATACACCTAAAGAAACACCCGCGGAGAAGCAGGGGATGTATGAGAAGGAAGTTGTGCAAGAAGTAAATGTATAGTAAGAGAACAACTTCTACATGTGGGAGATTTGAAAAGAGAAATGAGAGCTATGACACTCCTCTTTAGAGAAGATGATTGTGGCTCTCAAATCACCAAACCTTTTCGTGTTTTATCCATTTCAAGGATTCCACAATCGCCCTCGATTAAGAGGCTGACGACCCTATTAGGGTGACTCCACAAAGTTCCCACAAAGTCGTATATTCCCACTCTGCACTGACATCAGCTAGCCAACCTACGCCACCCTTGGAATCAACTGCGCAATCAACTTCCGGCACGCCCAGTAGGTGTCACGTGTTGATTTTGGATGAAGGAGAAGAACAACCTTGGCCATCTACAACTTCGCTTAGTTGAGCAACAACCACCGAGGCTCTTGTAACTGATGACACTATTGCTCTGTAACGCCCTGAAAATCGAGGATCGAGCAGAAGTTCAACTCCCGAGTTCCAACGCATCACCTATGCAACATGGATAATGATGATTAAATGTTGTCCGTGTTAGTGCACTAAACATGAGTGGGATTATACCAAATCAGCATATCATACCACAGAGACAGTTAAATTACGCAAGCGGAAGACCATGATAAGTATGTATAAAACATATAAGTGGTGGTGCGTCTCCAGAGTATAATCATGTTCCAGGTTAAACAATTACATGTATCGTTTCAAAATACAAAATATCAAAATGAGTAGGTCCGTCTACATCATGAAATTCCTATAGCCCCGGCAATCAGAATGCGGCCTACATGAACCCGCCAGAGTGCTGCATATACGAGAACTCCTCCTCGTCATCATAAAAATCAGGCTCTGCTTCATAAGTTGCGTCATCATCTGTAACTAAGACAAAGTCTGGTTAGTGTTTTAAAATACCATCCCAGAGTGGGAGTGAGTGATCAACTCAGTGGAACTATAAGGCAAAGGTTAACATGTTACCAATTCAATCAAGCAGTAATGATAAAGCAGTACAGCAATCATGTCCTAGATTAATCTTGTTAATGCAAGAATGGTATGCGATAATGATGCATGCCCTTGCTTACACTCCTTCAGCGACTTCATCTCACGTTCGCGCATGGCATCCTTCCAAAACGTGCGCTTCCTCGCCAAAGCACATGCAGTGCGGTGCATGATCATGATTAGTCAAGTTCTTAATTAGGCATATTCATACAGCAGGATTGGGAATCTAAGGTACCTCCCTTCATATCATTTACCCAAACATTGATCCATCTAGGGTCGTCAATCCTAGTTAATCACAAACGAAGAACAGTTCTAGGTAGCTACGAAGCGGCTCGTCACCTCAGCGCAGGCCTGGTTTATAATCAAGGTCACTACAGAAAAGCTCGTCGCCTTAACATAGTCTTAGAGTATACTCGAGGTCACTACGGGCTCGTCACCTGATCGTAGGCCGACAGCTCGAATACAGTGTCCCATACCACCATATTCGGCTCACGAGTCTAGGTTGCTCATTGGACACTATGGGAAGGCTCGTCGCCCGAGCGTATGCCGACAGCTCAACCACGGTGTCCCATACCACCATGCCCGGCTCATGAGTCTTAGCGGATCGAGGTACCAACGTTAAACGGGCCTTTCGCTGGTAAGTTTGGTACCTTAGATTCAAACAGTAGCGTCCATACATTGTGAACATACATTGGGACAATCGTGTAACTTGACAAGCTCGAATGGTATGAGCATACGTTGACTTGATCGACATAGGGTCCGTAAGCATTCCGCGAGGTCTAACCACTGTTAACAAATAGCGTACAACTAGGATTCATCAGGTGTATTCGTTGTGGCTAAGCAGTACGGCCACCGATCGTATACCATTATCGATTGCCTGGACTACATCGTAGCCCCAATCACACTCCAACCAATAGCATCCACATGTGATATTCCAAGACAGCATGTGACAACCAAATCTAAACATAAATCCCATTCGAGCATTTCAATAAACATATACCACACATGTCATTATACATAGGCATTCATCTGTAAATCACATAGTAGTAAGATAGGTTGCATAAAGGAAACTGTAACTATATATAAGGGAATTAAGAATCCTATCTCAACACTCTCAGTAAGTACATTACATCAAGCATTTTCTCATTCAGGCATTTTATCAAACACTTAGACCACACATATTGCATACAGGTAATAAATTCATTAAAAACACATACTATAGCTATTCCTTTCACAAGGAGTAGCCACATATACAACGATCATATATTAGCGATCAATAATCATAGCAAGCACAAATCATAATTCCATACTTATTCAAAAAAATTTACAAACACTTAGACTACACACTTCAACATACATGGCATATGTTGGTCATAACATGTATTAGAACAAATCCTTTCACCAAGGAGTTGTCACATATACAACAATCATATATCCACGATGGATAATCATGGCAAGCACAAATCCAAATTTCATACCCATTCAAACATTTTTACAAACACTTAGACTACCCTTCAACATACATGGCATATGTTGGCCATAACATGTATTAGAGCAAATCCTTTCACCAAGGAGTTGTCACATATACAACAATCATGTATCCATGACAGATAATCATGGCAAGCATGAATCCAAATTCCATACTCATTCAAACATTTTTACAAACACTTAGACTACACACTTCAACATACATGGCGTATGTTGGTCATAACATGTATTAGAGCTAATCCTTTCACCAAGGAGTTGTCACATATACAACAATCATATATCCACGACAGATAATCATGGCAAGCACGAATTCAAGTTCCATACCCATTCAAACATTTTAACACACACATGAATTACACTATATTCAACATAGTTCATATATATCTGTAAAACGAGGGAAACATCGTATCTAGCATGAGAAATGGCAACCAAGTCAGTTATAAATCATTAACCATCATTAACAGCCTTGAAAACTATAACCTAAACGTTTATAGTCTACACCTTTCCCGGTAAACTCGTAACGGATTCAGTTTGAACACTCTCACCTTGTAAACTAGACTTTGAATACCTAATCAATAAAATGGGTTAGCTATTTCACCGATCTACGTATTTGGATTCCTAAAACAGGTTATGGTTAGGGTTTCTTATCCAAGAACGGAATCAGAAACTCCGGTATAGCGACACGGAAGCGGTAGTTACGTACGTGGAGTAGTGGGATCGAATCCCAGGAACTATCTCACACTCGCTCTCCCACTTCTCTACTTTCTCTCTCTTTTCTCTCTTTGGGTTTAGAATTCGTATGGAATGAGAGAGAGGTGGGTAAAGGCCCTTATATAAGCCCAGAACTAAAGGGAATGGCCCCAGGGCCAAGGTATACTTAGGTTATAGCCAAAGAGTGGTTGCTTTGGTCCAACGGAGCACATGTGAAGGCCTCCTTTTCTGCATACGATCTAGGGAAAGTTCCCTGACATTGGATCTAGGTCAGGTTAAGTTTTCGGTCCGATCGAATTTACGGAACAACCGCAGAGGACAGTTTCAGTTCAACGGTCATCGCCACTCGATCAGGGCCACAAGTACACTGACCTGCGTATGAAATTTTTCCTGATCCGAGGGTGTATTTGGGTCAGATTCTGACGGTCTGAAACCTTAGAATTGGCTCGCAAGCGAACAGCCCAGTTTACTTAAATCTGAGTACATTTTCTAAAGATATTCGCGTTTCTCACACACTTCGCTCCGGGCTAAAGTTGTGCGTTTTTTGATATTATTAGGACTTGATTTCTAAGGTGGTTGTCAAGCCCAGTAAGGCGGTCATAACCGTATGGTTTCACAGTAATCAGACTTTCAACGCGCAATCCAAGTCCGATACGAAGTTTCGGTGTGCTCCCGAGAGCAACCTAGTTTTGAGATTGATTCTAAGTTTCAGGGTAATGTAGCGTCAACGATTCTACACGTTTTGGGTCTTGCAGTTCATATTTAAAGTGGTTCAAGCTAATTTTACAGATAATTTAGTTTAGCACTTGATTAATTTTCGTCTAATTTCTAAAGGATTTGTCCTGAGCGATTTCTGCCTGAGGTGGAACTTGGGTCATTGTACGGATTTTTTCGAGACGTTACAATCTACCCCCCTTAAAGAAAAATTTTGTCCTCAAAATTAGTACCTTTTCGTACTCCTCAAGAATCTGAGGGTAGTTCTTACGGACCTCAGCTTCTGTCTCCCAAGTAGCCTCTTCCTCAGTGTAATGCGTTCATAACACCTTCACCAATGGGATAACCTTACTACGCAACACCCGCTCCTTCCTGTCTATGATGCGCGTTAGCCAAAGTACATAAGTAGCATCCTCACACATGTAATAGCCCGGATTTTTTGCCAACCTGGGATTAGACGTCCTTAGGCAATGGGTCGATCCTAACACCTTATTAACTTGTCAGAACTCAATCCTACAGTCTAAAATCGCTTCTTAACCCATTTCCTTCACAAATCCCACCCTTCACCACCTTATTCTTTCAATTTTTCTAAGTACTTTCACCCTAGACGCTATCTTAAACTAGCTAAGTAGTATAACTTGGATCACTTTATATACAAACTACAAAGGCCCAGGTATCACCTTAGACAAAAATTACTCAGGACTAAATCCTTTAGAAATTAGGCAAGAATTAGCCAATGTGAAACTAGAGTATCTGTGAAATTAGCACCAATCACTTTAAATACGATCTGCAAGACCCAAAACTTGTAGAATCATTGACGCTAGGGTACCCTAAAATCTAGGATCAATCTCATTACCCGGCTGCTCTCGGGAGCATCTCGAAACTCCGTATCAGATCTGGACTGCACGTCGGAAGTCTGATTAATACGAAGTTAAGGAATTAGGACCGCCTTGCTGGGCTTGACAACCATCTCGAAAATCAAATCCAGATAGTGTCCCAGCGCTATTCACTTGAGCTCGGAGTGAAAGAGTGTGAGAAATATGAAATTAACTCAAAATAAAATATCTCAAATAGTAATCTGGCACCTCTCACTTGCGGATCAGTTTTAAGCAACCAGACCGTCAGAATCAGACCAAATTACACCCTCGGATCAGGAAAAATCTCATACACATATCCATGTACTCGGAATCTCTGATCGAGATCCGCTAACCGATGAACTGAAACTGGTCCGCCACGCGTGATCTGGAATCCCGACCGAAACAAAAACTTAACTAAACGTAGATCCGGTGTCGGTGAGCTTAAGTCCGACCTTTGGCTCAAGGAGGCCCGCCAGAAGACCTCCGTTGAGCTAAAACTAGCTCACTTTGGTTATAACCTAAGTATACTTTGACCTGGAGTCTATTTCGATGAGTTTTTAGGCTATATAAGGACCTTAAACTCTCTCTCATTTCAGCCATACGAGTAACATATAAGGGAGGTACCTTAGTTTCTTAATACTGCTGTTTGAAATGGACTAATAATTACTCGGTAATCATGATCATCATCGCAGTGCATGTGCCTGGTAGATGTGGAGCACTGAGGGATGAACGCATTCGCGAACGTAAGATGGTATCGCATGAGGGTGGTTTGGCAAGGGCATACATCATGTCATTTCATACTTGCATTAAATAAGAGTAGTTAGAATTGTTTGATTATACTGCTTTATCATTACTGCTTGACTGAATTGATAACATGTTAACCTATGCTTTATTGTTCCACTGAGTTGATCACTCACTCCCACGTTACTAGACGGTGTTTTTAAACACCAACCAGACCCTGTTGTAGCTGCAAGTGATAGCGATGCTTATGAAGCAGAGCCGGACCACTACTATAATGTTGAGGAGGAGTTCTCCTACTTGTAGCCCTCTGACAGGTTTATGAAGACCTGTTATTGTATTGACGGGTCTATGGTATTGGTATAGAAGACATTACACTTACACATTTGGTATATTTTAGAAATGTACTTGAAATTTATTAACCTGGTAATGTTATCACACTCTGGAGACTCACCACAGTTTTTATATATTTTATATATCTATCATAGTCTTCCGCTTGCAATTTAACTGTCTCTGGAGTATGATATGTTGTTTTGGCTTAATCTCACTCATGTTCACTACATTAATGCAGACAACATTCAATCATCATTATCTTTGTTGCATAAGTGATGTTCTGGAAACTCGAGAGTTGAGTTATGCTTGACCCTCGATTTTTTGGGATGTTACAGTTGGTATCAGAGCATGATTTGGATTAAACCGGACCTGGGTTATGGTCACACGACGCACTCTGACGCACTCTGACTTAGGAGGGAGTGACGGAACGTAGAAACAGTCATAGGTATCCAGATTTCGCCAATTGGCGAAGTTCACTGAAAACGACCGCCGAAATCGAGTCTGTATTCAACCATGGTCGCACAGGTCGACCTTAAAACATTCCTAGGCCGTCTATTAATGAGTCTAGATTACAATCCACCTCACCCCAACAGTTGAAAATCGGTAGAATACGGGATAAGCGTGATGATGATAACTACTCCGAATCCCCGGAGCTTCACTGGACTCCTCACAAAGACTTCTCGAGTCTACGAGAAAAGAAAGCAGAAAGTAGAAATAAATTCTAATAAATTCGAAATTGATTAATGAATGACAAAGAAAAATGAGTTCACAACCCTTTAAATAGGAATACCAAGTAATTGAAAAGAAATCAGAAAACAAATTACAACTAGAACTCCGCGACTTACTATAGGGTCGTGATGTCTACTTATGCGCAAGGTTTTCGGCCAAAAATAGTAAGTGTCCTATTTGGCTTCACCAAACCATTCTCCTAATTATTCTAAGCCCTTTTCACGATGGGCGTAACTCCTAAAGCCCGACGGATGAAGAGTAATTAAACTAAAACTACTATTTTTAGCAAAACGAAATTGAAACAGGGAAACGACCGTCAATCGGAGGGTTTGTTCTCTATTTCGGGCTGTGCAACCTGGCGTAGTGGGATTGGTTGGCTTCATTAGCTCGTTCTACCCCAAATTCATAAATTTTACATCAGATAACTCATTCCAGATTGCAAGATACGTCCGATTGTCCCGAAACTACCCGAAATGGAGTGAATCGGGGTCGGGGGGCCAAACGGAGCACTTCCAGAGGGACCCAGGGTTTTTTGGGGCCTAGGGGGTATGAAGGACACGTCCATAGGGCCCCCCTTTTGAAACCACAAATTTTTTTGGCGAGGCCTCGCCACTTTCTTTGTTGGGCCGGGCCCACGGCTCGGGCCGATCATCTTTAGGGGTCTAATATACCCCCTGACCTAGCTCCCGTCCTAATTCCATCTCCCAAAACACTACTTCCTTCACAAACCTCCCCTCCAAGCCGTTTTCTCTCTCCAACCTTGCTGTTTCTCTTCAAAACTGCCCTTCCAATCGTCCTCCCTGCTGATTTCGCCCACAACCTACCCATTCCCATCGTGCACTGCAGTCCCTCTCTCCCTTCCCTCTCTGTTTCCCTCATTTGGACTCCCACACCCCCCATTTGAAGCTCAAAATTGGGCAAGCCCTCTAACCCATCCATTTTCTTCATTTTCCTTTCTTTACTCCTTGTCAGTTGGGCCTCTACAATCCCTGATGAGAACCAAATCTACGGAGAACCAAAACTCCAGCCCCTTTTCTCCCTTTAGGGCCCGTTCGGCCAAACTGCATTAGGTGAGTTAGGTGGATAGAATTGTATAAGTAATAATAAATGTATGTGTAGGTATGGTCCCTAGATTGGGTGTATCCCATGTTTTTCGACACCATGTTTGGAGTGTATGCAGTTAAACGTAAATCCTGGAATTTTCTTTCAAATTATACTTAGAAATTCCTCATCGTGGGATATGGAAATCCCATCTCACACTTTCCAACACAAGGCTCATTTTCCAAAGCCTATAAAATTAATTTTTATCCCACCCACCCTCCTACCAACCATGCCACTCCCAATTCCGAGGTAGGATTAGTAATACAGTCTCATTTACTACAACTTAAGACCACTAGCCAAATAGTGTTGAAGTGATAAAGTCCCTAGATATACATTAACCCACCACACTCTGATAGCTTAAGCTTTTAGAGTAAATGGTTGTTTGACATAGACCCTTGGAGTTTTGGACCTAAAGCGGTGCTCCTAGATTACGACAGGCCTGACCGTATAGGAAATCCAACAAATTAATAATGTGAACCTTAGGACCCTCTTAGCTGGTATGAGCATGTGTGAAGTGCCCGAGAATAGTTAAATTTAAGCCCGTACAACTCAGTTCCAATTAGACAATGCTTGACTCTAAGCGATAAAACCATTTCCCTCATTTAAAATGGTATGAAATCATCTAGTGTAGAGGCATAGACTTTGGATCCCAACTAGTGGATTACCGCTACTCATACGTTGCGACTAGGCTACTAGTTAGGCTAGGGAAGGTAAAGGACTAATTAATTATGCTAAGCCAATTGAATAATAGACTTAGTTATTCGGCTTAACCGACTCAGACCCACTACACAGCTTTCTTTCCGTGTTGGCCCGACCATTTGCAACTGAAAATTTATAACTTTCTCCTTGAGAAGTGTTAGGAGTATATAGCCGATAGAGACTTTGTCTTTTAGGCCTAAGGAATTGCCCAAATGGGCAACAAACAGTTAGAAATTAGGTCCCAAATCACATGCCATGTCGGCATACATATTGTGCTTATGAATGTAGAGAGATAGCATGCCTATTAAGCTAGACATGATTAAATAGGATAAGTCTGGACCGCGACAAAACTTCTTGGTAGAATTAGGCATCTTGCCTCAAACTCATACTTGTCCCTGCAATCAACCACAATACCCATCATCTTTAGCTCCTTTCTGTAACCATGGGTATCAATGCCATAGTACACATCGTCGATGAAAGTTAGACCAATGTATTTCCCATATCATGTCAAGGGTAGGTCCTAAATTACACCTTGTTCCGATATATGGAGCAGGACATAAATCTTAAGCCTTGATGGTGAAAATAAAGTTTTAAGGGGGGTAGAACATTATGAGCCCAATCTAGTTAGGTCACCTATTGCACCTCTTTGATCTGGGTAACGCAGCGGAAGCGTGGTGGACCCTACCCCTCTGGCCCAGGATCGAAACTGTGCTGGTTGAATATGAACATTATAGAAGCCCTAGCAAGTTCTACTATGAGAAACCGTTTTAGGATGATCTAGTAAGATTTGATTCACCATTTCCTTTAACATAGATAATAATGAGGACTCTCTTAGACTAAGACCTAAAGGGCAACCTTAGAAATAGACAATTTGAACCTTCTTGTGGTGGGCATTCCCTAAGTTTTTAGAGTGATCGGACTACGGAATTACTGAAATATAAACTGTGAAGCATTCGCGGCTTGACCCAATTTTCAATCCTGGGTGACTACCAATGGACTCTCTGCTGACGAGCAGACGACCAGAATCCACCAGGATTCGGAAGGTATACGATGAGCTTTCTACCCTTGCCCGGTAGGTGATCGATGTATCGGGATCAAGCCCACCATAAATGTCTCTCCGTGTTGGTCAAACAATGAAAGCAGCTATATTACTCTAAATAATTGGGGATTGTCGTCAAGACTCCAACTAGGTGAAGAAATAAATTGTAGCAAACCATCAGGGTATGAGAAATGGATAAAGAAATAAGTTTTAAGGGGGGTAGACTAAAATGAACCAGGCTAATATACACCCTACCACGCATAGAGACTTGAAAATAATAAGTCTTAGACAAATGAAATAATAAAATCTTTCCTTATTACCCTTAGGCAATTTCAGAGACGAAATTTTGTTTTAAGGGGTAGATTGTAACAGCCCAGATTTTTTGCCAACCTGGGATTAGACGTCCTTAGGCAATGGGTCGATCCTAACACCTTATTAACTTGTCAGAACTCAATCCCACAGTCTAAAATCGCTTCTTAACCCATTTCCTTCATAAATCCCACCCTTCACCACCTTGTTCTTTCAATTTTTCTAAGTACTTTCACCCTAGACGCTATCTTAAACTAGCTAAGTAGTATAACTTGGATTACTTTATATACAAACTACAAAGCCCCAGGTATCACCTCAGACAAAAATTACTCAGGACTAAATCCTTTAGAAATTAGGCGAGAATTAGCCAGTGTAAAACTAGAGTACCTGTGAAATTAGCACCAATCACTTTAAATACGATCTGCAAGACCCAAAACTTTAGAATCATTGACGCTAGGGTACCCTAAAATCTAGGATCAATCTCATTACCCGACTGCTCTCGAGAGCATCTCGAAACTCCGTATCAGATCTGGACCGCACGTCGGAAGTCTGATTAACACGAAGTTAAGGAATTAGGACCGCCTTGCTGGGCTTGACAACCATCTCGGAAATCAAATCCAGATAGTGTCCCAGCGTTATTCGCTTGAGCTCGGAGTGAAGAGTGTGAGAAATGTGAAATTAACTCAAAATAAAATATCTCAAATAGTAATCTAGCACCTCTCGCTTGCGGATCAGTTTTAAGCAACCAAAACGTCAGAATCAGACCAAATTACACCCTCGGATCAGGAGAAATTTCATACACATATCCATGTACTCGGAATCTCCGATCGAGATCCGCTGACCATTGAACTGAAACTGGTCCGCCACTCGTGATCTGGAATCCCGACCGAAACAAAAACTTAACTAAACGTAGATCCGATGTCGGTGAGCTTAAGTCCGACCTTTGGCTCAAGGAGGCCTGCCGGAAGACCTCCGTTGAGCTGAAACCAGCTCACTTTGGTTATAACCTAAGTATACTTTGACCTGGAGTCTATTTCGGTGAGTTTTTAGGCTATATAAGGACCTTAAACCCTCTCTCATTGCAGTCATACGAATTTGAGAGAAACCCTAGATTTGAGAGAAAGAAAAGAGAGAGAGTGTGGGAGTTGTGGGAGGATCTCCCTGTCATGCTTCCCTGCCGTTATGCAAGCACAACCACTCCATTCTAATCGCTTTCCCAGTGATTCCAGCCCCATTTTTAGGTAAGAAACCCTAACCATAATTTGATTTGGAGTGTTGATGGTTGTAGGTTATGAAATAGCTAACCTACTTCGTTCTCTAGGTGGCCAAACTGCCGAATACAGAAGCTTAGCAAACCTATCGACTCCGTTATGATTCTACGACAAAAGGTGCGGACTTTAGGTGTATAGGTTATGGTTTTCAACGCTTTCAATGTCAGATAATGATAGATTCATGATCTGCATGCAATTACACATGTACAAAGTGTTGTCTGTTTCCCGTTTCGATTAAAGATGAAAATAATGGAATTCTACATACTCTAGGTATTTGTAGAAAGTACGGTATACGTATAAATTTTGGAAATGTGTTTGACATGATTATTTATTGTATGAATATATTATATATGGATAAATTACTTGTTTGGCGAAAGGACTCGCCCTAATACATGTTTTGCTAACATACATCATGTATGTTGTAATAGTGTATTCTAAGTGTTTGTGAAAATGACTGAATGAGTATAGAATTCTCATTCGTGTTCGCCATGACTAATTTTCATGGATATATGATTGTTGTATTGGCGATACCCCTTTGACGAAAGGATTTGCCCTGAATCACGCCACGGCCACTATACGCTATATATGTTGAAATGTGTAGCCCAAGTGTTTGTGAAAATGTTCAAATGAATATGGAACTTGGATTCCTACCTTCCATGACTATCCGTTGTGGGTGTACGCGTGTTATGATTGAGGCAACTCCCTAGTGAAGGGATTTGGCCTAATGCCTATGTGATCAACATATGTCATGTATGTTGATGTATGTATTTTAAAGTGTTTGTTGAAATGTTTGAATGAGTAGTAGTTAGCAAATTGTAATGTATAAGGGTGTTGAGATATGATTCTCAACTTCTTTTAACCATGTGTATGTTTTCCCTGGATAGTTGTGTGATTAGGAATTGAATATGTACAAACTCATGCTTGTGTTGTGCTTCATAACATGCTCAACTGCCTTTATGATTTCATTTATGTAATGCATATATTTAAATTCATATTTACGTTGTATGATCCATCATGGGTGATGGGGGAGTGGAGCAACGAGTGCGTGCAACAGCCCTGGCAGCCCTAAACGGATAATACCAGACCTTTTTTGTATGAGTTGAATCTTGATCCACTACTGTCTTATCTATCTGCAATTGATTGTGTTTGGGGCTATGATTATAGTCCAGACAATTGGTACCATAATTGAATTTGTGGCTGTGATTCATTTGCCACGTGAGATGTGTTCGACGAACTCGAGTCGTACTTCGGTTGGCGATAGTGGTTGGCCACGCGAAGTGCTTATGCACTTCATGTCGTTCAACTTGTTGTGCGCTCGAGCTAGCCGAGCTCGTCAAGTAACCCGATCTGTCTAATTTATGTTCACCATGTTTGGACACCACTACTTGAACCTAGGGTACCAAACTTACCAGTGAAATCCCTTTTAACCATGGTACCTCGATCCGCTAAGACTCATGAGCCGGGCATGGTGGTATGGGACACCGTGGTCGAGCTGTCGGCCTACGTTGTGGCCATGTGCCTCCCCGTAGTGACCAGTGAGCAACCAGACTCGTGAGCCGATTATGGTGGTATGGGACACTATATTCGTGTTGTCAGCCTACATTGATAAGGTGATGGGGGAGTGGTGCAACGAATGCGAGCAACAGCCCTGGCAGCCCTTTGTAGTGACCTCGAGCATACTCTGAATTGCGGTGAAGCGACGAGTTTTGCCGCAGTGTATAGAGTATGAAACTAGGCATGTTTCTGTATAGTGATGAATCGTTAAAGAGGTGATGGGGAAGTGGTGTAACCTTTGTGCGTAACAGCCCTGGCAGCCTTTGCAGTGACCTAGAAAACACACCATCGTATGAGATTAACTAGGACTGACGACCCTAGAATGGATCACGTTTGGGAATGATACAAGGGAGGTACCTTAGTTTCCCAATCCTACTGTTTGAAATGGACTAATAAATACTCGGTAATCATGCTCATTATGCATTGCATGTGCCTGGAAGATGTGGAGCACTGAGGGATGAAAGCATGCCGCGAACGTGAGATGGTGTCGCACGAGGGAGGGTGTGGTGAGGGCATACATCATGTCATTTCATACTTGCATTAAATAAGAGTAGTTAGAATTGTTTGATTGTACTGCTTTATCATTACTGCTTGACTGAATTGATAACATGTTAACCTATGCTGTATTGTTCCACTGAGTTGATCACTCACTCCCATGCTACTAGACGGTGTTTTTAAACACCAACCAGACCCTATTGTAGCTGCAGGTGATGGCGATGCTTATGAAGCAGAGCCGGACCACTACTATGATGTTGAGGAGGAGTTCTCCTACTTGTAGCCCTCTGACAGGTTTATGAAGACCTGTTATTGTATTGACGGGGCTATGGTACTTGGTATAGAAGACATTACACTTACACATTTGGTATATTTTAGAAATGTACTTGAAATTTATTAACCTGGTAATGTTATCACACTCTGGAGACTCACTACAGTTTTTATATATTTTATATATCTATCATAGTCTTCCGCTTGTAATTTAACTGTCACTGGAGTATGATATGCTGTTTTGGCTTAATCTCACTCATGTTCACTACATTAATGCAGACAACATTCAATCATCATTATCTTTGTTGCATAAATGATGTTCTGGAAACTCGAGAGTTGAGTTATGCTCGACCCTCGATTTTTTGGGATATTACACACAACTATACCTGCTCCCATTTGATAATGTAGGAAGGATCAGGAACATATTTCTTCAGCATAGATACATGAAATACGTTGTGCACGCCCGCAAGTGGTGTGGGCAAAGCAAGGCGGTACGCGACCACACCCACTCGGTCTAGTATCTGGAATGGACCAATAAATCTCGACATGAGCTTCCCTTTCTTGCCAAACCGAAGGACTCCCTTCATGGGGGAAACCCTAAGAAATACATGGTCCCCAACCTTAAATTCTAGCCGTCACCATCTCGTATCGGCGTAACTCTTCTGTCTGCTCTGTGCTGCAAGAAGTCGATGCCTGATAATGTCAATCTTCTCTGAGGTCGCCTGTACTAACTCAGGTCCAATCAAACTTCTCTCGCCAACTTTTACCCAGCAATGCGGTGCTCTACATGGGCGCCCATACAGTGCTTCATAGGGAGTCATGCCAATACTCGCCTGAAAACTGTTGTTGTAAGCGAACTCGGCATAAGGAAGACAGTCATCCCAACTGTCCTTGAAATCAAGCACGCAAGCTCACAACATATCCTCTAACACCTGGTTTATACATTCCGTCTGCCCATCCGTCTGTGGGTGGAACGCGGTACTAAACTTCAACTTCACACTCATTACTTCCTGGATACGAGTCCAGAAGATAGATGTGAATCACGTGTCTCGATCCGACACGATCTCCATAGGCACTCCATGAAAATGTACTATCTCCTTGATGTACAGCCTGGCCAAATTGTCTACAGAGTTTGTAACTCTGATCGGGAGGAAATGAGCTGATTTCGTCAATCGGTCCAGAATCACCCAAAGGGAGTCATGCCCCTTCCTCGTCTTCGGTAACCCTGAAATGAAATTCATAGAGATGAAGTCCAACTTCCATTCAGCTATAGGCATAGGCTGAAGTAGACCAGGAGGTCGGCGATGCTCAGCTTTGACCTGCTGGCATGTGAGACAATGGGATACGAAGTCAGCTATGTGGGCCTTCATGTTATCCCACCAGTACGAACGCTTCATGTCTCGACACATCTTCATACTACCCCGATGCATCGCTATCTTCGAATTGTGAGCGGCTACCAGAACTTCTCTCCTTAAGTCATGGAGATTCGGGATGCACAGGCGGCCACGATATCGCAAACCTCCATCTAAAACAACCCTCCATTCGGAGTCATCACTGTCGCTCACCAGCTCTCTTATCTCGGCCAATCACTCATCCTCTTTCTGAGCCGCTATGATCCTATCATCCACAAGTGGCCGCACACGAACGTGTGTGACACTCGTAAATGGCTCCTCTACCGTGAGCTTCTGCTCAAAATCTCGCACGAACTCCACCATATTCCACTCCTCAACCATTAGTAGAGCCGCAAATACTATCACTTTCTTGTGGCTCAACGCGTCTGCCACAAGGTTGGCCTTGCCAGGATGGTAGGAGACCTCGAACTTAAAGTCCTTCAAGGTTTCCATCCATCGGCGCTACCTCATATTCAGGTCTCTCTGGGTGAATATATAGCGAAGGCTCTTGTGGTCGCAAAAGAGCTCGAACTCCTCTCCGTAGAGGTAATGTCTCCAAAGCTTCAATGCAAAGATGATGGTCGCTAACTTCAGGTCGTGTGTAGGGTAATTCTCCTCATGTTTCCTTAACTGTCGCGATTCATAGGCAATCACCATGTCCTTCTGCATAAGGACGCAACCCAACCTAACACGAGATGCGTCGGTATATATAGAATATCTGACCCCTTGCTCTGGCAATACTAGCACAGGGACGGACGTCAGTTTGTCCTTCAGCTCCTGAAAAGCTGCTTCTGTCTTCTCATTCCAAACAAACTTAAGATCCTTCCGAGTCAGTTGTGATAACGGCCTGGCAATCTTGGAAAAGTCCCTAATGAATCGACGGTAGTAACCTGCCAGACCAAGAAAGCTCCTCACTTCAGTAACCGAACAGGGTTACTCCCAGTCCTGAACTGCGGCTACCTTAGGAAGGTCTACAGCTATCCCTTCCTTGGACACCACATGTCCCAGGAACTTGACTTCCTCCTTCCAGAAGTCGCACTTCTTGTACTGGGCGAACAACTGGTTCTTTCTGAGCGTATCAAAGACTACTCGCAAATGCTCCTCGTGATCTTCCCAACTCTTGGAGTATATCAGGATGTCATCTATAAACACGATGACGAATCGGAATAGATACGGCCAAAACACCCGGTTCATCAAATCCATGAACACGGCCGGGATGTTTGTGAGTTCAAACGACATCACAAAAAACTCGTAGTGCCCAAAGCTGGTTCTGAACGCTGCCGTCTACACGTTCTCATCCCTGACGCGTAACTGGTGATACCCCGACTGTAAGTCGATCTTCGAGAAATATTGTGCCCCCTTCAACTAATCAAACAGATCATCTATCCTGGGCAAGGGATACTTGTTCTTCACCGTCGCTTGGTTTAGCCTGTGATAATCGATACACAGTCGCAGAGATCCATCTTTCTTCTTCACAAACTACACGGGTGCTCCCCAAGGAGATACACTCGGCCGTATGAAACCTGAATCCAACAGGTCATCAATCTGTCTCCTCAATTCCTCCATCTCACATGGAGGCATGTGATACCTAGGCAATAAAATGGGTGTCGCACCAGGCACAAGGTTGATAGTAAAATCTATCTTGCGCTGAGGAGGTAATCCCGGTATCGTCCTGAACACATCCGTAAAATCCTAGACTACTGGCGTGTTCCCCAACGTCGTCCCATCAACATGCTCTAGTAAGGTAGCGTAGCAACTGATGCGGTAGTACCAACTGACCTGCACTAGAAATGTAAAGGTCGTGCCCTCCGGTCCATGGGCAGTCATTAGTCGGGTATCGCAATCGATCTCTGCCCTCATCTCGGTGAGCCAATCCATGCCGAGGATCACATCATAATGACATAGAGGGGCAACCATCAAGTCGGCGAGTACTGTTCTGCTCCCTAGATCTATCAAGCAACCCTTACACATCTTGGTGGAGTCTGAGAAGGTCCCTGTGGCGGTAAGGAATCTCATCCCAATCATAGGACTAGCTTCCAACCCTAGTCGCTTAATTGTTGCGTATGATACTATAGAGATGGTGGACCCGGTATCCACCAATAAGAAACTGGAGTACCTTGAACATGTGTCGTGACTTTGAAAGCCATCGGTGTTGTAACAGTTGTCTCGGATGCCTCAGCTACAAGTGAATGCACACGAACCTGTTGCGGACGGTTCGGCTACGATACCATAAGCTATTGAGGCGGCTTGAATCGAGGTGCATGTGACTGAAAAGATGAAGGCGCAGGTGCTGACCGTAGAGGTGGAGCTACAATAGTCTAAGGAAGCTGGCGGTTGATTCTCTGAGGTGGCGAGAAGTCGTTGTCCCTCATCTTGCTGAAACAATATCTATCCGTGTGGCCCGTCCTCCCGCAGTAGTCGCACAGCAAGTCTGCTCGCCCCAGCTAAGTCGATGATGCCGCAAGCCTAAGAGGCGAATCCGCACGTGGCCTCTTGCATAGGAACAGCCTGTTCGAAAAATCAGGGCGGGGCTGAGGACCCACGGGTGCACGAGTACAGGATAGACTATCCCCGTCCCGCTCAGCTCGCAGAGACATGCTCACCAGCTCAACATAACTGGGTATGCTAGCGTAACACATCTTCGAGCGTAACTCGGGACACAGACCCTCAGAAAATCATCGCATATGCATCAGCTCATCAACCAATATCAACGGAGCATACCTAGCAGCTCCGTGAACTTGTTCTCATACTCAGCCATGGTCATCCCTCCCTGTCGGAGGTGAAGAAACTCTCCCTCCTTCTCATTACGGTAAGTGAGAGGAAAATACTTCTCATTGAAACGCGTCTTAAATGCATCCCATGTCCACACGTAACCAGTAACCACAGTCCTAAGGACGTTGTCCCACCAGAGACTAGCCTCCTTCTCAAACATGAAGGTGACCAACTCCACCTGCTCTGCCTCAGTGCAATGCAGCAGCTTCAGCATATTAGAGATGTGTTCAAGCCAATACTCGGCCTCCTAAGGTCGGTGAGTACCCGCAAAGGTAGGAGGTCGCAAGCGCTGGAATCCCTCGAATGCGTCGCTGACACTAATGTTCCCAGCAACACAAGTGGAGCAGGAGGGGTCGTGTGCATATTCTAGGCAAAAGCCCCTATTATGGTGGCCAAAAACTGTTGCTACTGCAGCTGCTGTTGCTGCATCAGTAGCATCACCTGCTCCAACCTATCAGGAGGAGGAGCCGACTGTGGCATGTGAGGCGTCAAGGTAGACACGGTTCTGCTCGCAAACCGGGGGTGTATAAGGTGGCGGCCCAGTAGTGGGGCCAGTGGTCGGCAGTGAGTCTGGCATCGTGTCCGTGTCGGAGCCCAAGCTAGGGTCGTGCAGCTATCGCTCAGGGGAGGTACCCCTTCAAGCAATCCACAGAGTGCTAGACGGGTAATGTTCCGAGTAGTCCTCGGAGGCATGCCCTATACGCAACACAGGGTGCAACATGTGTTAGACTTATCATAATAGCACCTAATTACTCAAGTGGTTTACACATCTCATACCAAAAGAACTTCATGCATTTCATTTAACCAAAATTGTCACAATACATGAGATACCTTACATAGATCATGACAGAAGATGCATGTGAACTAATCTAAACAACTTTAAACACTAGAGCACACAACCTACTCTACCATACAACTAAACCTAGTAAGACCATACATAGAAACAAAAGAAACCAGCAACAAGGCATACTAAAAGACAACTACATATATGACTAGTCGTCAGAACCTGGCAATGGTAGGGGTGCACCCTTGTCCTGCACACAGTACAGGATAGTTCTCGGGGTGCCGTAGGGGTGCGGGGTCCACTTTAATTCCCCCGATTTGCGTCGTTTGGGCCCCCGACTCCGTTTGAGTCATTTCGGGTCCCATTTCGCGTATTTTCACGCTTTTCAGATTGTTTGGATATGGAATGGGTAGAATTTTGGTCTATACCCGTCGATTGACGGTCTAGAAAAGATCTGGGGTCCCTGCGCATGATCACGGATACGTACGGGCACCGATTTCGACGATCAGTTTCACTTGGCGGCGAAATAGGGAATCCTATGATCATTTCTACGTTTTCTTGCCCCCCTCCTAAGTTAAAGTACATCAACGTGCGTCGTGTGACCATAACCCAGGTCCAGTTTAATCCAAATCATGCTCTGATACCAACTTGTAATGCCCTGAAAATCGGGGGTCGATCAGAAGTTCAACTCCCGAGTTCCAACGCATAACCTATGCAACATGGATAATGATGATTAAATGTTGTCCGTGTTAGTGCACTAAACATGAGTGGAATTATACCAAATCAGCATATCATACCCCAGAGACAGTTAAATTACGCAAGTGGAAGACCATGATATATATGTATAAAACATATAAGTGGTAGTGCGTCTATAGAGTATAATCATGCATGTTCCAGGTTAAACAATTACAAGTATCGTTTCAAAATACAAAATATTAAAATGTGTAGGTCCGTCTACATCATGAAACCACTATAGCACTGGTGATCAAAATGCGGCCTACATGAACCCGCCAGAGTACTGCATTTACGAGAACTCCTCATTGTCATAAAAATCAAGCTCCGCTTCATAAGCTGCATCATCATCTACAACTAAGACAGAGTCTAGTTGGTGTTTTAAAACACCGTCCCAGAGTGGGAGTGAGTGATCAACTCAGTGAAACTATAAGGCAAAGGTTAACATGTTATCAATTCATTCAAGCAGTAATGATGAAGCAGTACAGCAATCATGTCCTAGATTACTTTTGTTAATGCAAGAATGGTATGCGATAATGATGCATGCCCTCGCCTACACTCCCTCAGCAACTTCATCTCACGTTCGCGCATGGCATCCTCCCGAAACGTGCGCTTCCTCGCCAAAGCACATGCAGTGCGGTGCATGATCGTGATTAGTCAAATTCTTAATTAGGCATATTCATACAACAGGATTGGAAAGCTAAGGTACCTCCCTTCATATCATTTACCTAAATATTGATCCATCTAGGGTCGCCAATCCTAGTTAATCACATACGAAGAACAGTTCCAGGTAGCTACGGAGCGGCTCGTCACCTTAGCGCAGGCCAGGTTAATACTCAAGGTCACTAAGGAAAAGCTTGTCGCCTTAACATAGTCTTAGAGTATACTCAAGGTCACTACGGGCTCATCACCTGATCGTAGGCCGACAGCTAGAATACAGTGTCCCATACCATTGTATTCGGTTCACAAGTCTAGGTTGCTCATTGGACACTACAGGGAGGTTAATCGCCCCAATGTAGGAGGACAGCTCGACCACGGTGTCCCATACCACCATGCCCTGCTCATGAGTCCTGGCAGATCATGGTACCAAGGTTAAACAGGCCTTTCACTGGTAAGTTTCGTATCTTAGATTCAAGCAGTAGCGTCCGTACATGGTGAACATACATTGGGCCAATCGGGTTACTTGACAAGCTCGACTGGTACGAGCATACGTTGACGTGATCGACATGGAGTGCGTAAGCATTTTGCGAGGCCTAACCACTGTCGACAAACAACGTACGACTCGGATTCATCAGGCGTATCCGTTGTGGCTAAGCAGTACGGCCACCGATTGTAGACCACTACCGATTACCTAGACTACATCGTAGCCCCAATCACACTCTAACCAATAGCATCCACATGTGATATTCCAAGACAGCATGTGACAACCAAATCTAAACATAAATCTCATTCGAGCATTTCAACAAACACATACCACACATGTCATTATACATAGGCATTCATCTGTAAATCACATAGTAGTAAGATAGGTTGCATAAAGGAAACTGTAACTATATATAAGGGAATTGAGAATCCTATCTCAACACACTCAGTAAGTACATTACATCAAGCATTTTCTCATTCAGGCATTTTATCAAACACCTAGACCACACATATTGCATACAGGTAATAAATTCATTAAAAACACATACTATAGCTAGTCCTTTCACAAGTAGTAGCCACGTATACAGCGATCATGTATTAGCGATCAATAATCATAGCATGAACAAATCATAATTTCATACTCATTCAAACATTTTTACAAACACTTAGACTACACACTTTAACATACATGGCGTATATTGGTCATAACATGTATTAGAACAAATCCTTTCACCAAGGAGTTGTCACATATACAACAATCATATATCCACGACGGATAATCATGGCAAGCACGAATCCAAATTCCATACCCATTCAAACATTTTTACAAACACTTAGACTACACCCTTCAACATACATGGCGTATGTTGGTCATAACGTGTATTAGAGAAAATCCTTTCACCAAGGAGTTGTCACATATACAACAATCATATATCCACGACGGCCCAATTTACTTAAATCTGAGTACATTTTCTAAAGATATTCGCATTTCTCACACACTTCGCTCCGGGCTAAAGTTGTGCATTTTTTGTTACTATTACGACTTGATTTCTGAGGTTGTCAAGCCCATTAAAGCGGTCATAACCATATAGTTTCGCAGTAATTGGACTTTCAACACACGGTCCATGTCCAATACGGAGTTTCGGTGTGCTCCCAAGAGCAACCGAGTTTTGAGATTGATTATACGTTTCAGGGTAATGTAGTGTCAACAATTTTACACGTTTTGGGTCTTGCAGTCGTATTTAAAGTGGTTCAAGCTAATTTCACAGATAATTTAGTTTAGCACTTGATTAATTTTCGTCTAATTTCTAAAGGATTTGGTCCTGAGCGATTTCTGCCTGAGGTGGAACTCGGGTCTTTGTACGGATTTTTCCAACACGTTACATGCTCCCTTGCCTATGCCAATAAAAATGTCAACAACATTGCCTTCAGCACCCGACGAAACATTTATTTTTAAAGTATTACTCTCCTCCCTCGATCAGGTACTCAACAGTGACATCATAGTAGTCGAGTCTCCAGTGCATTCTTCAAAATTTCAGCAACTTCAAAAGGAATTACGAACTCTCATATGATTAGGGGCCGCTAAAATCATCTCTATTAGGTCAGTCAAGAGTGTTCTAGTTCTCATTCACCGTTATCAAGTATTTTCTTGCTTGGATGAAACCCTCTCGACCAAGATGCATGTGCTTCACAAGTTCCTGGACTTAGCATAAGGTATCAGCACATCATCACTACGATCGACGGGATTCGAGATGAGCATTCAGCTGTAACCCTTAAAGTGAATGAAGTTTCTGCTGCTGGTGAACAACTCCCATCAGCGTTTGTAAGAAACCAAGACTCAATACCTCCTTTCCACACACAAACCCCATTTGAATGAGAGAAATTCTCTCCATTGCATTAATCGAGATTTTACATGGATATTTTGCTTTGTTATGAATTGAATGTGCTATTATTATGATATTTTTTATTTATTATTTTTTATTATTATTTTATTTTATTTTTATTTTTTTTTGAGGGGGGGGGGAGAGGTGCGCCCTCACTGAGTCGAATCTAGCAACTCAATCCTCTTGTTGGAAAAAACAATTGTAGACTATGTAGGTGACGATCTAAAGAATGAGCAAGAGCTTCAAGGTGAGAATTATGATGGTCCATGGCAACGGATGGCGGACGATGAAGCCAAAGTGACTTGATAGAGAGATTATTGTTTTACTTGGTTTGATTTTAAGATTTGTAATAAGTCTCATGGAAGGACCGAGCATGTAATATATTGATGTAACGATGATGAATGGAACTTAGAGTAGTTATGTAATGGAATGAGATCTAATGTTTTTTCTGTCATTTATGCCGCGATTGCCATGAAAACATGAATTTATCAGATTGTAAAGAGTATGCGAAGTATTTATACTCTGACATACTCATATTATTACCTTGGAATTCAGTTTTTCATGTGGACCATGAGAGTTAAAATCTCAAGCTATTACATAAATTCTCTCTATTCCTTCCTTTTTTGAAAATTAGACTAACTAGGATTTAGGAAGCCTATATTTGACTAATCTTAACCATCAAATTTCGAGAGGCATCACCCTTGAATCACGTTACCAAGAAAACACTCACTCTTGACAGTTTCAACCGCGAAAACCTTGTTGTTGATGCAGAAACTCCAAACCATTGATCTCAACCATCCAAATCATGCTTCTATGCCTTTCAATAGCCACACAATCCTCCATTCACCAAGAAACCCAGTTCCAAATGTAGTTTCAATTGTATCCATCGAAAATAATGTATAATAGCCCAAATCCTTATATGCAGGAACACACCAATCAAACTGATATAGACCTTCGAAATATGGACCCCACAGGCATCCTTAGGCTAATCTAGACTGTCCATGACAATCAAATCATAGAAAGAACAAATGGATCGAAATCTGTCATTAACGCTCCATCATCTTCTCCACTAAAAACGCCGACGATCAATCCTTGTAAAACCCCCGATTTCTGATCGATTTCATGCATTTTGTGGCCCATTAGATCGCATGTGATCACTGAAAACTGACCAAGTGTTCACAACCCCAAGTGCACGGTCGCAATGTAGTAATAACTCGGTGAGACTAATGTCGAATCCACATGGAATGGGGAATAGGCCTAGAACTAATCTAATTCTAATGATTTGTCTGGGTTTTTAATCCAGTGAGATAAAAAGGGTTTTAAATAAGATAAAATGACTAAGGATCCAGGAATCCACTTATAGCAATCGCAATATCTATTTTATTGATTCAACGATTATAACTCAATTAGAATCGAAGTCCTAATCTATCCAATCAAAATATAAAATGGTTTAAC
This sequence comes from Magnolia officinalis, assembly GCA_021015155.1. NCBI lineage: Eukaryota > Viridiplantae > Streptophyta > Magnoliopsida > Magnoliales > Magnoliaceae > Magnolia > Magnolia officinalis. The sequence goes on from JAJHSJ010000004.1 coordinate 66,538,491, forward strand.
CATTCATAAACGATGTTAGAATATGAATTCAATTGAACAATTCTCTCATGAAGCATTCAGACATCAATTGCAAGGAATCGAAAGCATGTAAAACACTTCTAGGCATCATTGGAGCAATCAATGATACAGATTGATTCCTTCTCTAGGTCAAGGCAAAACATTGTTAAATTAAGCATTCATCACACCCAGCATGCACAACAAATCAAGAGATAAATAACTCATAGAATTTAAAGTAAAATCAAATCTATTCAATCTAATATCATAATTCCAACCATTGTTTGTTGAATCAAATAAACTAAATAAAGCAATAAACTACAAGCTTCATCCCTTAGCCTTTAGCTAAGATATTAGCCTCACAAGACTAATATCTTAGAAAAAAAATAAAAAGATCAACTAAAACCCATGAAGAAATCGAAGTGTAAGAATGTTGTCAGCGCTCCACCTAGGCCTTCTCTCCCTTTTCAACTAAAACTCGTGACTAAGAATCATAGGGACTCCTATTTATAGTTGTGGAAATCTAACTTTCGCACTGACTTGGAGATTTCACAAACTGACCTTGGATTTACACACTTCTGTTACACTTCAGTCGCATCGAAGTCGCAGCTAAAAAAGCTGTACAGAATATGTTAAATTTAGGTAGGTCCGAAGTTAGCTTCGGCGGGACCGAAGTTTGCTTCGGTGGGACCGAATTAAGGCTGAAAATCCTGCTTTCTTGCTGGAATGTTTTGTACGAATTCGGTCGGACCAAACCGAACTTCGGTGGGGTCGAAATTTGTTTTCAAAATTATTTCAGGACTTTCTCCTTTTAGACTCGGTATTTCAGAATATGATTTTCCTAGCCAATTTTCAGGATTCCTTTTCTTCACTTCAAATCTTCGATTCTCTTCATTCCTCACTTGGTTTCCTTGGATCTTTAGTATGTGAATTCTTCATTAATGACTTCCAAATCTCCAATTCTTCATTATCTTCTTTTGAGCTTTAAATCCATCCTTTTAAGCGCATATTCATCATAGGCTTCTGAATCACCTCACGTGACAAAATTGTATATAATTAAATCAAATTATCAATTAAATTCCAAGATAACTAATGTGATTGAATGGTTAAATATGAAATATTTAAGTCTTAACACACACCCCCAACCAGCATTCTGCTAGTCCTGACCAAAACATGTGAAAGATATTTCGAGAACTAATTATAATTTCCATAAGCTTAACCAATTCTCAAAACAGTCCAGATTTTAATAATCCAAGGTATATCAATGTAAAGCATAAATTATATCTAAGATCTAGCACTTGGTAAATATTAATCAAATTCAAAGCTTTAATCTATAATTAGACAATTTCTAAACATTGAGTTCCATGTGCATAATGAAATATAGACTTAACACAACCAAAGATTTTAGTTTTCTACATTACTGATAACGTTGATAATTTAACGAACATTCGGGATAATCAAAACCTAAACCAAAACTTGCCTTACAGTTCAACCTTCCACTTATCCAGCTTTCGATTTTTCCATCGATGGCTTTCACACTATTTTCACTCTTTTTTTCTTTACAGTCCTTTCAACAAACTTCGATAAGTTGCCCTTTTCGACGACAACTATTATTTATTTTGGCTGGGTATTTTCTTTTTATCTTTTTCTCATTTCAATTCTTCTCATTGAACATGATGGACAAATTTCTCTGGTTTGGTTCCTATCATTTTTAATAATAACAATTCAATATCAACTAAAACTTTTAGAGATGTAAGCTAGATATGATATGTGAAATCATGACTCAATCAATGTTTAAAAACTTCTAATTCAAAGATTTATAACTCAAACTTAACTTTAGAAATCTATTAAATAACTAAAATTCAAGTTTCAAACATCTTCAACATTAAGTATCTTATCATTCTAATCTTGGGATTATCTTTAAAATCACTTAACTTTACAGAAAATTTTGAAGCTAAAAAATTCAACAATTTAGCACAAATCTAGAGAATTTTCCAAAGGAAACCCCACCCCCAACCTAAAATCTACATTATCCTCATTGTATAAACATATGCAATAAAAGCAATATTAAGAGCGACAAAAATAAAGAGGAGTACCTAGCAAATCATCATGCGATCATTGCATGTTTCATAAGAATCATAAATTCAACGATGCAAATACTTAGGCATTTCATCAAACATGTGAGCCTCAATAGAGTAATACATTCATTAGAGCATTTAATCAAACATGGAACATCAACAAATTAACACATTCAATTGAGCATTCAATAAAACAAGTGAGCATCATTAGAATAACACTTTTAATCACCTGGTCATTCTATCAAACATGTAGGCATACATAAACAACCAATGACACATACTACAATCAAACATTAAATATGGACACGCTAGCTATTTACAAACGATTTAGTACAAGACATCATTAACTGGGACTCTCAAGGGTCGATAAATGGAAACCTAGGCATAACGGTCCGTACCTTTGTAATGATTCGCCCGACTCAAAGCACTCTTAGGATTAGGAATTTGGGAAAAATGATTCTTATACCACTTTAGAAGCAATTAGGTAAGATTCATGTAAATTAATTTAGAAAAATCTACGTTATAAAGTAGGATTCGTTTCTTACCTTTCGATCACGAGTGGGATGGATTCGGCGGAGGAGAACGGTCGAGGCTATAGGCATGACAAATTGAGGAGAGAAAATCAAAAAGAGTTTAATGCAAGAGAGAAGAAGTGAAGAGTGAAAGGGGAGAAGCAACAACCTAAGAGTTGGTTATATATCGGTCGTGAGATGTGAGCATTAGTGAAAATGTAATCATGATTCATCGTACGATATGCGATGTGTCACATGGACAGCCTAAAAGAGTGAGATAAAAGGATATCTCTTAATACGACATTGATCGAGTAGAATCAATCGGGAAGTAACGCGTACGTCGATTAACAGCAAATTGCATTTATGATATCGGGCAACGAAACAACGTCATTATCTCCAAAGGTGAAGCCACGTGGGGGGGCCAATGTTATACCCTATTTCTGGTCATTATGAAAAAGCCAATAGGAGGGTGACATATGGCATTGTAGGAATACTAAGTGGATAAAAAGATCTTTAAGATTTGGAGGGATTTTTGCACGATTACAGCTGATGTAAATCTAATTCTATATGCCAATGGATAGTCGACGAAGTGTTGTGGTCGACATACAAGAAATGCGGTCGAGCTATTTAAGATTTTAAAAAAAGGGCGATCGAGGGAAACAAAGTCATAGCCAACAGAAGTGGAACCGTCGTAAAGAGAAACATACTAAAAGAAGGATCTAGAAAGGAGAATAATCTATAAAGGCTTTTGGGCTGCGGTAACTGTTGCAACAATGGAAGATAGATCTGGAAGAATAAGCTATAACAAAAATCTGTAAATATAATAGGAATGTGATAGGGAAAGATATCTTAAACATTCAAATATCCAACAATAAACCAAAATTAGTCAAATTTATCTTTTATCTCTGCTTATCCTAGGAATAACCGTAATTCTTAGACATAATCTTTAGTTGTAATCCAAGTCCACGCTCATACACATAATTTGTTCTTTATCCAATATGAAGCAGTTCTTTCAAGAGACGCATTTTTGCAGCTGCACCAAGTGACTAATTATGAATTTTTCCTTTTATTTAATTTGCACTTGTAACTTGAAAGTCTTATCTTGGGGAGGGCACAAAGTAACCCATCTTCAAAGGAAGAACCTCACCCTTTAATTATCACCTGATAATTATAAACTTCTACAAGTGGTTGAGTAAGTAACCAATCATCTCAGAATCTGGTCATATACATTCATATTGGATGTATTTGCATATTTTGGCGTTTAGGGTCAAAGTTGATCAGTTTGGATCGAGTCGCTGTATCGATTCTAGCATGCCCACACAACAAAAAATAAACCGAGTGACCAACATTTTTAGCATGCCCGGTGGGACTATAAACTGCTTGGTTGCCATAAAAATTCATTTTGCACCAACCGTACAACAATTTTAACAAGCACCAACATTTTTTGTCATGCCTAGTGGGACTCAAAACAACTTATGGTGGATTCATTTAATCGAAGGGTGTTTATACAACACTTCTCAGACCCTTTTGGTTTGGAGTCATAAGTGCATAAGGATTCTTGTAAAGGGTGAACGTGTTATGCACGAAGCTTCTGAACGATTCCATATACTTCGTTTCTGCTCTAAAATGTTGGGTTGGAGATTTGTCACGCCCCAAAGTTAAAGAACGGGCTCACAATATTCCCGATCGTCGAATCCGGTGCCGACAGCCTCCGTAGTACCCCATTCTCGGCTCCCAGCGCCCATACGCCAGATTCCGATCCTGGGATCCTACAATGAGGATTTTCAGTATGAATTTTTTTTGTAATGGAGCATAATAACCACAAGCATAACCATGTCACAAAACAACATCACCACATATCCACTATATCAAAAACTTTAAATACAATGCGGAAAGGGAAATACAAGGTGATCAAAACTCCAAAATAGTCAGATGTGCACTCCTACCTCAGTGCTGCTACGGTCCAACGCTACCTGCACGCAACGGTCGTGCATAAGCTTACAAAAGCTTAGAGGGTGGTGTAAGTATGTGCGCAAGGCGAGTGCCAAGTATACAATATCAGAGTAATACGAAAATGTGCGGTAAGTCCATGAATGTTATCAGCTGTACCAAGGCCAAACGATGCGAGGCATATATAGCCAGATGTCAGATGCGAGATGCAAAGCAAGCATGCCAGTCCTCATCAAGTACACATATCAGTACAGTTCCTCTCTAGATATCACCAGGGTCTGTTACACCTCACACTGACTACCTCCTCCCTAGCTGCACAGTCAAGCAAGCGGAAGAGACCACACTATCCGCCTGACCAGTAGTCTGCCAATACCTACTCAGCTCGTCGATAGCAGACTCATTTGTAAGATGGTCAAACTCAGCCTAGCTTATAGCCCCCTCACTCGGGCGGATAAGGCCACACCCCCTTGCAATCGACCACGACACAGTGGGAGACGCGGCCTACTGGTATTCGGCACTCGGACGCTCGTGTATCCACTCGGTCTAGACGTTGGAGCATCCCCTGGTACCAAAAAGGTTCTGTGATTTTCACCCAAGGACATCCTAAGTGCCCACAATGCTAGAGCCAATATTTTCGGTATCCGATACGACCATCCACGATGTGTCTGTGGAGGCCACGACCCTGATGTCGCTAAGACGTGTAGTGATCAAGTCACACATATGCGAAATGCATGAGTCACATCATCAAATCATGCAGCAATCCTACGCGTACCACGAGCTCATGTGGGGGCGCTCCGTCTCATAAGGAGTCCCATAAATGTCTCAGCCCAACGGCTTATGCTATGATCAAACATTCCTCATATCAAGCATACATATGATGCGTATGGGCATGAATCATGGAGCTATACTAAGCATGTTATAAAGTGATGAATTATCAACAAGTATGGGCCTATCAATGGTCCCTAAGAAGAGTTACAATGCGGACATTTAACCAACATTATACTTACAATGTGGACGTCAAACCAACATTGTTCCCAAGGCATGGCCCACCATAAAATATCCTTACACAAACCATAGGGAATCACACATTGCAATGGACCAATATACATCTCATTGGGCCTCAACCCATAGGCCTTAGATACATCAAATGGGCCGCCTCATGTGGGCCTTATATAAATCAAGTGGGCCACATCAATGGGCCTTATGTACATTTAAATGGGCCATAACACCTGGGCCTTGAATACATCACAATGGGCCTTATAACATGGGCCTTACATTCTTATCAAGGTGGGCCTCAACAATGGGCCACAAATAAATCAAAAGGTATATATAATATATACAAATGCATCATATCAAAAGATCAACTGGACCGCACCCCAAATAATAGTGGCAAGAATGTTTCCACCATTAAATTCTCAAGGCCCACCATAACATTTATTTTCTATACAATCTGGTCATAAGGTCACACAGACCTGGATTAAGAGGAAAACACATTTCTTAATAATCCAAACTTTTGTGACAATAAAGGATTTCAATGGCAGGGACTCAATCCCCACTACTATTTGCTTATGTGGTCCACTTGATCCTAGATATGCCTCATTCTTTAACTTATGCCATAAAATGATCTTTCAAAATGGATAGACGGTTTGGATGCCACATATGCATCATGGTGGGTCCCACTGTCCAAACAGTGGACAGTGATGAGGTCACAGGGGTTCCACCGTCCACTGTGGACGGTGTGCATGAACACATGCATCATAGTAGGCTCCACCGTCCGCCTGGACGGTGGGAATACAACACATATATCGTTGTGGGTCCCACGTGGGGCCCACTATAATGTTTATTTGCAATCCAACCCGTTTATAAGGTCGCACGTACCTGGATGAATGGGAAAAACAAATTTCATATTGATTCAAAACCTCTGTGGTGACCAAAAGGGTTCCAATGGCAGACGTTAAATCTCCACTATTTCCTGTGATGTGGGTCATCTGAGCATCAAATGGGTCTGAGCTTTGGAGGGGGCCCACTTCAGGAAGTGGCCCACCCAATGAACGGGTTGGATGACAAATATACATCATGGTGGGGTCCACAGATGAAGCCGTGGGTCCCTGCCTACTCGGCCGCCCGCCCTCCACGCAGCAGGCGCTACCTGCGCCTCTGGCAGCAGCAGCGTCTGCCGCCATATTTTTTATTTTTAAAAAAAAAAAACTTATTTTCTGAGGTGTTTCGAGTGTGGGGCCCACATAGGAAGAATCCAACCCTGTCATTGCTTCCTATAGCTCAAGACAAGCCAAATAAGCCTAATATTCGATATGTTTTGGGGTATAGAAAAGTCAAGTGAATTTTTAACGGTGAAAACTACTGTTTGCTATGCTATGGCCCTCCAAAAATTCGGATCGGCTTCACATTTTGGCTCAACTCCTAAAATGGCCTGAGGGAAAGGATAGACGGCGTGGATGGAAAACATACATCAAGGTGGGGCCTATATGAGTGGGCCACCCCATAGGCTTGAAACAAGCTAATATTTGTTTTTTTTTTCCAGTTCACATCCAACGTCCCTGGACGCTGGATGGGTTGGGTACACACGTAGGTGAGGTGGGCCCTGCTCAGGTGGGCACCACATGATGGATGGTGTGGGTACAACGCATATAAAGTGGGCCCCACTTATAGATGGCTTGGATAAAAGTCATGCCTCATGGTGGGGTCCATCCTGATGGGCCACACAACCACATCATCATCACATGAAAAGAAAATGAAAAAGAGAGGGAGAGAGAGAGAGAGAAAGAGTGGGACATGCGTGATGGAGGGACCCCAACACTATGGGCCCTCCCTTGCAATCAATCATACATCAAGTGGGTCCCAATACATGTGGGCCTATTAAATCAAAATCCAACGGTGGAGATTTCTTCTCTACTAAAATAGACGGTCCAGATGACCCGTATTCAAGCTAGGAAAGTAAACATCATGATGGGGTCCATGGAGAATGGCCCCATCATGGAGCAATCATGAGAATCAAGGTGGGCCATCGGCCACACCTAGGGTCCAAAGTGAGATCCATACCATCAATTGGTAGGCCTCACTTGGCCCATCATCAAAACATGAAAAACCTATCCTATAAAGCACCCACTGTTGATCTTCTTGGTCCGTCGGAAAGCCGATCTCCTTGTGCTTTACTTTGATGGAGGGAGATGAGGTTTGAATGGCTAGGATGAAGGTTAAAGGGATGGGAAAGTACGCCACCAAAAATCACTTTTCTCTCACATGGAAGAGCTTGGACGTGTGCACCTCTCTTGCTTGGGATTGTGGGTTTGAGAAATGAGAGAGAGAGAGAGAGAGTTGTAAAGAGAGAGAGAGTAGCTTAAGTAGGTCATGATTACTTGTAAGAGAGGGTGGCTAGATATGAATGCTTCTAAGAAGGGCTAGGGGTAGGGTGGCTAGCCATAAGTGCTTGTAAGAAGGGCTAGGGGTAGGTAGGGTGGCTATAGCTAAGGTAGGGTGGCTATAGCTAGGGTAGGGTGGCTATGCTAGGGCAGGGTGGCTATAGCTAAGGTGATGTCATCCATCACCCTCATGATTATTGGTGCTACATGGAGTAGGTGGGTCCCACAATATGTGATCCATGGCCATTATAATGCACGGTCTACATCTTATGATCTAAGCGTCGGATTGGCGCACGAGACACGGCGTTGGAACCGTTACACGGTGTGATCGTAATGGTTTAAGTCTCGGATTAAGCCGACTCAAATCTACGGGATACGACTTAGGGTCGTGCGCAAACGTCAATTATAGGTCACAGGTTACCAAAATTTGTCGAAAATGATCGCGGGGGTCGACGGAACAGTACGTACTAGGATAAGGGTCTTACAACTCTCCCACCTAATAAAAATTTTATCCTCAAAATTTATACTACCATCATAGTTTACCATCACAGCTAATCATAACTCATAAGGAAATATGAACATAACATCATATATAATCACTACATAATACATCATATAATCAAACATCGAAAAGATGGGAATAGCGCTCTCGAACTCCGCCTCGCGCACCCAAGACGTCTCATCCACGCTATGATGGCCCCACTACACCTTCACCAAGGGGAATGACCTTGGTCCGCAGGACCTGCTCCCTCCGATCGAGGATACGAACTGGATGCTCAATGTAAGAAGCGTCCTCACGAACCTCTAACGGCTGCCAATTAATAACGGGAACGATGTCTGACCCACACTTCCTCAACATGGAGACATGGAAGACGTTGTGGACGTCAGACAACTGACATGGCAAGGCAAGCCAATAGGCCATGGCGCCAACGCGCCTGGTGATCTCGAAAGGTCTTATAAATCTCAAGGCAAGCTTGCCCTTCGCTCCAAAACGAACCACACCCTTCATGGGTGAGACCTTGAGATACACATGGTCCCTAACGGCAAACTCCAAGGGACGACGCTAATAATCAGCAAAACTCTTCTGCCGGCTCTGAGCGGTGTGCATCCTCTGCTTGATGATATTAATAGCCTCTGACGTCTGCAGCACAAGCTCAGAACCTAAAAGACGCCGTTGTCCAACTTCAGTCCAACAACTTGGAGATCTGCACGGTCTGCCATATAATGCCACAAAAGGAGTCATACTAATGGTCGCTTGATACCTATTATTGTACGCGAACTCAGCTAATCGCAGGTGCTTGGCTCAACTACCCAAGGAGTCAATCGCGCAGGCCCAAAACATATCCTCAAGGATCTGGTTGACCCTCTCGGTCTGCCCATTGATCTGCGGATGGAACGCGGTACTGAGCTGCAGATCAGTGCCCATCGCTCTCTGGAAGCTCCTCCAAAACTGAGACGTGAACCTCGGGTCTCGATCTGAAACGATAGAGACAGGAACACCGTGCAGTCTCACGATCTCATCAACAAACATCTTGGTGAGCCGGTCCGTATGTCAAGTCTCACGAATAGCAAGAAAATGTGCCGACTTCGTCAGATGGTCCACGACAACTCAGATGACATCATGACCGCGCTGAGTCCTTGGTAAACCCATGAAAAAATCGGTAGATATATGCTTCCACTTCCACATTGGGACGCTCAACGGCTGCAATAGACCAGGGGGTCCCTGATGATCGGCCTTGACAAGCTGGCATGTGTCACACTCGGCCACAAAACTAGTTATTTGGCAATTCATTCCCAACCAATAATACTGACGCCTCATATCGCGATACATCTTCGTCGAGCCAGGATGGATAAAGAACCGCGATCGATGTGCCTCAGTCATAAGATCTCGGTGCAACTCAGGAACATCCGGGACACATAATCGGCCTCTGAAGTGAAGTCTACCATCAGAACCAATCTGTCAATCTGTCTGACTCTCAGATGCTGTCTCTGCTCGGTAATCCTATAATGACTCATCTGTCTGTTGAGCCTCAATCACCCTTGTGACAAGAGAGGGTTGAATCAACAGGCTCGATAACTGAATGATAGAATACTGTAGACCAAACTTGAAGTCATACTCTGCTACATCCTCGAGCATCCTCCACTCTCGAATCATCAAGTGTTCCACCAGGCCTCGTGGCTGACGGCTGAGGGCATCCGCCACCACGTTCGCCTTGCCCGGGTGGTACTGGAGATCAAAATCATAGTCCTTCAAGAGCTTCATCCAACGCCTCTACCTCATGTTCAGGTCAGACTGAGAGAACAGATACTTCAAGCATGTGGTCAGAGAAGACCTCGAACCTCACCCCATAAAGATAGTGCCTCCACACCTTCAATGCGAAGACCACTTCCGCCAGCTCCAAATCATGCGTGGGGCAGTTCAGCTCATGGACCTTGAGCTGACGAGATGCATAAGCCACCGGCTTCCCGTGCTGCATCAGGACAGCACCCAAGCCGACTCGTGAGGCATCGATAAATACAACAAATCCATCACTCCCAGAGGGAAGAGTGAGGACAGGAGCGGACGTGAGGCGGTCCTTTAGCTCCATAAATGCCTGCTCACAAGCCTCGCTCCACAAGAACTCGGCACCTTTCCGGGTCAACCTGGTCAACTAGACTGCAATACGAGAGAATCTCTCAATAAAATGTCGGTAGTAGCCCGTCAAACCAAGGAAACTGCGAATCTCGGATGCGTTCGTGGGCTGGTCCCACTGATGCACGGCATCAATCTTCAAGGGGTCTACAACGACACCCTGCCTTGTCACCACAGGACCGAGGAACTTCATCTCTTCCTGTCAGAACTCGTACTTCTCCAGCTTCGCGTAAAGCTAGTGTGCACGAAGGGTTTGCAAGGTAATCTCCAGATGCCGCTCATGCTCCTCACGGGTCCTCGAATATATCAGAATGTCATCAATGAACACCACAACAAACTGATCGAGATATGGACGGAAGACCTCGTTCATCAACTGCATGAACATTGCAGGCACATTTGTCAGTCCGAAAAATATGACTTGGAACTCAAAATGACCATAGCCCGTCCTGAAGGCTGTCTTCGAGATATCCTCATCTCGAACCTGAACCTGATGATAACTGGACCGCAAGTTATCTTCGAAAAGAACTGCGCCTCCTGCAGCTGATCAAACAAGTCATCGATCCTCAGAAGTAGGTACTTGTTCTTGATAGTGACCTTGTTGAGCTCGCGGTAATCTACGCAAAGCCTCAACGAGCCATCCTTCTTCTTCACGAAGAGTACCGGCGCTCCCCACGGTGAACTGCTCGGACGGATAAATCCTAACTCACATAACTTGTCCAACTGCTTTTGCAGTTCCCATAACTCCAATGGTGTCATATAATACGGGGTCTTCGAAATAGGTGCGGTATCGGGCACGAGATCAATCTGAAACTCAGTGTGCCGACGAGGTGGTAACCCCGGAATCTCCTAAAATACGTCAGAGAAACCACAAACAACCGACAGCTGATCGGTACTCAAAGCAACTGACTCCTCAACGGCACACGATAACAGGCAAGAAAATTTCTCTCCTTTGGGCTCGGCAACAAATTAAAACTCTGGCACACCGGGTATATAGAACGTGACTGTCCTCGCGAAGCAGTCCAATATGGCGTGGTACTCGGCGAGCCAATCCATGCCCAAGATGACATCAAAATCGAACATCATCCATACGAACAGGTCAGCAGGCAAAAAGATATCCCCGACCAAAACGGGGCAAGACGAGCAAAATCGGTCTAATACTGCAGTCTTCCCTAAGAGCATCGATACTGACAAACCCTCACAGGCAGACTCCATCGGCAAACCGATCGATTGGCAGAAATCATCGGCCACAAAGGAATACGATGCACCAGAATCAAACAATACACGTGCAATGCATGCAGAAACAGGGAGAGTACCCTCGACGACCCCTCCTAATGACTGAGGGTCTTGCTGAGCGACATAAAATCTGTCCTAGGCCTACTGGGGAGGTGTAGTCCCATCTGAGGTCTCTACTAATGTTGCTGCCGCAGTGGCCGCCTGATCTGTTGCCTCTACTGATGTGGGGGAGGCCCTGGAGGCTGGTACTGTGGTTATTGTTGCTGCTGCTGTGGTGGCTATCGTGGGGCCTGATGCGGTGTCCTCGGCTGCTGCCGCTGCGAATAGGGACACTCGTGCACACGATGTCCTGTCCTACCGCACCCAAAGCAAGTACCTGTAAACGGTCCCGAAGGTGGTGCTTGGGGTACTGCCAGTGCTCGGAACGCTGAGTGAGTCGTGCATTAGACAACAACGACACTGAGGCAGGAGTGCGCGTCTGACTATTTTGGAGTTTTGATCACCTTGTATTTCCCTTTCTGCATTGTACTTAAAGTTTTTGATATAGTAGATATGTGGTGATGTTGTTTTGTGACTTGGTTATGCTTGTGGTTATTATGCTCCATTATAAAAAAAATTCATACAGAAAATCTTTCTTGTAGGATCCCAGGATCGGAATCTGGCGTATGGGCGCTAGGAGCCGAGAATGGGGTAGTACGGAGGCTGTCTGCACCGGATTCAGCGATCGAGAATTTTGTGAGCCCATTCTCCGAGTTTGGGGCGTGACAGAAGTTGGTATCATAGCATAACTTGGGAATACCTGAGATCACATCACATATCTTCTATGAACTTAGAATGAATAGGTTCCGAGTCCGAATAACTTAACAATTTTTCGACATAGACCCTTAACATTTGTGCCTTTGAGAATTCTTAAGACTGATAGGCCCTTGTTCCTTCCTATAAGATGTAATGGCTAGAAGAGCGACCCGAGCGAATCCCGCTCCACCACCTACGACTCCCGCTCCACCCCCTGCTACTCCCGCTCTACCACCTGCAACTCCCGCTCCACCACTGGATTTTCCTGCTTTCCTTCCCGAGGATGCTACTCCTTTACCTGAGAACGGTGCGGATTCGACCATACCCGTGAGTACCACCCAGGTGCAGCAGATGCATCAGGCGATTACTGCTATTATTCAGGGGCAGAGTAGGCGTCCCACTATTACACCAGCCAAGGCCGAGCAGGAGCGTGCGAGCGCTCTTCTCAAGAACTTCCGACAGCATGATCCCCCACATTTCCGGGGTGACCCAGACCCTACTGCAGTAGAGATATGGTGCTCTGAGGTGGAGAAGATATTCGACTCCATGAGATATACGACCCAGCAGCGAGTCTCATTAGCCGTATTTCTTCTTCAGGGTGAGGCTCAGCATTGGTGGGCATCTGTTGCCCGATCGGTAACAGTCGATTTCAAGTGGACCTGGGAGGACTTTATAGACCGGCTTGACCGGAAGTTCTTTCCCAACCATGTGCGACAGCAGCGCGCACTAGAGTTTGAAACTCTGGTCCAGGGGGACATGACTGTGTCCCAGTATAAGGCTCGTTTCATCGCACTATCAAGATTTGCGATGTATCTTGTTGATGATGAGGGGTGGAAGGCCCGCCATTTTGAGAACGGTTTGCATCTTGCCCTCAGGAGTCATATGATCGGACACATGCTTTCAACGTTCGAGCAGATCGTAGAAAGGGTACAAATTTATGAGTCAGATTAGGCTAGTTTGCAGAGAGCCCGTGACCAGAGGGGAGATCAGAAGAGGAAGGCGCCCTCTGGTAGTTCTCATCAGCAGCACCTGTATGAACTCAACTCCCGAGTTCCAACGCATCACTTATGCAACATACACAATGATGGTTAAATGTTGTCTGAGTTAGAGCAATAAACATGAACGAGATTATACCAAAACAGTAATTCATACTCCAGTTCAATTATACAAAGGCAAGCGGAAGACTGAAATTGTATATTTAAGGTGTGTAAAGAAACAAAATTTTATGAACACCAGAGTATGAGCACTAACTGAGTAACAATATACATGTACGATTTCTAAGTCAAAAATCAAAATACAACTCCATAGATAAGCCCTGAAATCCCCGCAATGCAGTCGGCCTAAGCAAAGCCGTCAGAGTACTGCATAAAGGAGAACTCATCCTAGTCCTGATCGAAGTCGGGCTCCGGCTCCTGAACCGATGCACCGTCTATACCTGCGACAGAGTCTGGTGGGTGTTGCAAACACCGTCCCGTAACGTGGGAGTGAGTAGCTAACTCAGTGGAACAATAAAGCATAGGTTAACATGTTATCAATTCAATCAAGCAGTAATGATAAAGCAGTACAAATCAAACAAGTTTAACTACTCTTGTTAAATGCAAGAATGGAATGACATGATGATGTATGCCCTTGCCAAACCACCCTCATGCGACATCATCTTACGTTCGCGAATGCTTAACTCCCTCAGTGCTCCACATCTACTAGGCACATGCGGTGCGATGATGAACATGATTACCGAGTTATTATTATTCCATTTCAAACAGCAGTATTGGGAAACTAAGGTACCTCCCTTGTATCATTCCCAAACATGATCCATTCTAGGGTTGTCAATCCTAGTTAATATCAGACGACGGTGTATTTTCTAGGTCACTACAAAGGCTGTCAGGGCTGTTACGTACAAAGGTTACACCGCTCCCCCATCACCTCTTTAACGATTCATCACTGTACAGAAACAAGCCCAGTTCATACTCTATATACCGCAGCACACCCCAAGGCGCACTGCGATTTCAGAGTATGCTCGAGGTCACTACAAAGGGCTGTCAGGGCTGTTACACGGAATCGTTGCACCACTCCCCCATCACCTTATCAATGTAGGCCGACAGCACGAATATAGTGTCCCATACCACCATAATCGGCTCACGAGTCTGGTTGCTCACTGGTCACAACGGGGAGGCACGTGGCCTCAGCGTAAGCCAACAGCTCGACCACGGTGTCCCATACCACCATGTCCGGCTCATGAGTCGTAGCGGATCGAGGTACCATGGTTAACGGGATTGCCACTGGTAAGTTTGGTACCCTAGGTTCAAACAGTAATGACCAAACATGGTAAACACACATTCGACAATCGGGTTACTTGACGAGCCTGACTAGCTCGAGCGCACAACAAGTTGGGCGATATGAAGAGCAAAAGCGCTCCGTGTGGCCAACCACTATCGCCAACCGAAGTACGACTCGGGTTCATCAGACACATCCCTTGTGGCGACATGAATCTCAGCCACAATCTCAAGTCTGATACCGAATGCTTGGACTATAGACATAGTCCCAACCTCAAACAATCTTCATCCATAGCATGTGGAGTAAAGCATGATAAACAAAGTAATACAAGCATGTTGACAGGCATGTCATAAGGCATGTTATAAAGCATGAAGTAAAGCATGTTGTAAAGCATGTTGTAGAGTATTATACAAATAGTGATACAATTACAAACACATCACCAGTGAGTGGTTAGAGCAAACCACCACATGGAGGGTATCCTACATGTCTCTAAGGTAGTCGGGAATTCCATATCAGCACCTATCTAAGGCACTAACACTTAAGCATTTACACTCACAAGCATTTACACAAACACTTAGAGTGCACTATTCCAACATACATGACGTATGTTAGTAAAATATGTATTAGGGCTATCCTTTCGCCAAGCGGGTATTTTATCCGTGTATACCATAATCATACAGCAAATAATCATGACAATTTCATTTCCAAAATTTACACATATGCGGTATTTCTAGAATACACAATTTCAACATACGTAGTATTTACAAGCGAACATGTATTTCGGCGATTCCTTTCGCCAAACTAGTATTTTATCCATATATTATATAATCATATATTAAATAAATATGTCAAACATTTTTCCAAAAAAAAATACGTATATGGTATTTCTACGTATACCTAGAGTATGTGAAATTCCATATTCTACAACGTTAATCGAAACAGGAAACGGAAAGCACTTTGTACATGTGCAATTGCATGCAGATTATGAATCTATCATTATCTGACATTGAAAGCGTTGAAAACCGTAACCTATACACCTAAAGTCCTCACCTTGCCCTTTGGAATCTCAACGAATCAGCAAGGTTGGATGAGCTTCCGTATTCGGGAGTTTTCTAGCCTAAAGAGCGGAATCGGTTAGCCTTTTCACAACCTATAGCCTATACACTTCAAATCAGACCTAGGGTTAGGGTTCCTCACCTTAAAACGGAGTGGATGCCACCGGGAAAGCGCCTGGAAAGAGGCGGTGTAGGCCGTGTGATGATTGAAAGCAGCAGGAGGAAGTACTCCCACAAATCCCGAGCTTTTCTCTCCCTTTTCTCTCTCTCTCTCTAGGGTTTTATCCCGAATTCGTATGGCTGTGAGAGGGGCTGTTCTAAGCCTCTTTTATAGCCTAAAACCTCTCCAAAATAGACTCAGGTTCAAGGGTTACTGCTAATATAGGTATTTCGACACTTTTCCAACTCAAAAGAGGGGTTCTGGTGGCCCTCCTTGAGCCAAACGCCAGACTTAAGCTCTCCACACATGGATCTACGTGGGATTACATTTTCGACTCGATCGGATTCCCAGATCGCACGTGGCGGACCACTTTCAGTTCAACGGTCAGTGGGCCACGATCCGAAATTCTAAGTACATGAAATGTTCCTGAAATTTTTCTTGATCCGAGGGTGTAATTTGGTCTGATTCTGACGGTCTAGTTGCTTAATACTGACGCGCAAGCGAATGGTGCCAGATCACTATTCCAGATATTTATTTTGTAAAGGGAATAGTGTTTTTCACACTCCCTCGCTCCGGATCCAAACGAATGGCCGTGGGACATCGGCTGGACCTGATTTTCGAGATGATTGTCAAGCCCAGTGAGGCGGTCCTAGTTCCTTAACTTCGTGTTAATCGGACTTCCGATGTGCGGTCTAGACCTAATACGAAGTTTCATTTCATTCCCGAGAGCAGCCGAGTAATGAGTTTGGTTCTAAACTTTAGGGTAACCTAGAGTCACTGATTTTGCAAGTTTTGGGTCTTACAGATCGTATTTAAAGCGATCCCAACGGATTTCATGGCTAATCAAGTTTTACACTTAGTTAACTTTGTTAAATTTCTAAAGGATTTAATCCTAATTGATTTCTGGTCGAGGTGGTACTCGAGTCAAAGTACGGAAATTTACAGGTCGTTACATTAACACTCCTATTATGAATAATATTTGATCCATTATACCATAATAATAATAATAATAATAATAATAATAATAATAATAATAATAATAATAATAATAATAATAATAATAATAATAACAACAACAATAACAACAACAACAATAATAATAATGATAATTTAGGGTTCAAATCCTAAAAATCTAAGCCTATAACTAAACGTTAAGATGAAGCCCTAATTCTATACTAAAACTCTAAAAATAAAAATAATCCAAACCCTAGGTTGTATAAATCTTGACCATAGGAATTTGGTAGAACATTGATCTCACGTACAATTACACAATCCATGGTAGGATTCAATTCTAAGGGTGCACGCTTTTTCCAGCAACGCCAGTTGGTGATTCGATACATAAGGTTATGATTCTTCCCCTTGAGCTTTCCATCTTCCCATTAGCTTAAGTTATAGTTTTTATTTAAATTTATAATTGATGTCTCCATTTTATAATCACATATGTTAACTATTGGAATTGAATTGATATATTACATGCTTAATTGTTATCATGCATATTTATTCCATGCCTGTGGATTATTTGTGGATTGCTTATGGAATTTTAAACTGGTACAATAGTGGGAAACCCCCACTTATAAATGTACACCCATATTTAGGATGTAACTCGATTGACGGTGATCGCAATGGACCTTTGGCTTAGTGGTTATTGAATGGTGGTTTAAATTGACCATTGATGTGGGCCTACCATC
The DNA here is from genome assembly GCA_021015155.1 of Magnolia officinalis. Taxonomy (NCBI): domain Eukaryota; kingdom Viridiplantae; phylum Streptophyta; class Magnoliopsida; order Magnoliales; family Magnoliaceae; genus Magnolia; species Magnolia officinalis. Next base: position 66,556,242 of record JAJHSJ010000004.1, read on the forward strand.
TAGGGATTGTTGCGTCCAATGGTTTTTAAAGGTGGTCTTTATCGTATGATTTTGATATTCGCCCTATGTGGCATATTTTGATACTCGCCCTACGTGGTTCTATTTTGATATTTTCCCTATATGGGTTCGATGTTTTATACTGTGCAACCATGCGATGGTAAGCCCCGTATACTATAATATGATTGGCCACTAGTCGACGGATTTCCATTAAGCACCTAAGATGGTAGCCTCATGGGCTGGGGATGGTGGTCATGGGACACTATGCCCGAGCCGTCGGCCTACGCTGGGTCATGTGCTCCCCGTAGTGACCATGAGCTTATTTAAATTGGCTTATTATAAATTGACTAATAATGACTTGGCTAATCATGCATACATGGCATATTTACGATGACTTTGATCATTATGTCTATGCGATTATGCTGAATGTTGCGCTAATGACCAGTCATTCGATTTATGATGATGACTTGGATCATCACGCCCATGCGATTACACTAAGTGTTGCGCTGATGACCAGTCATATTCATGGGTGACAAGCCCAATGCCTGTCTGGATGTTTTACCCGGGGCACAGACCGTCTGGATGTTTTACCCGGGTCGATGATTGCATTGGTGACGACCCCAATGTCCGTCTGGATGTTTTACCTAGGACAATGATTGCATTCATGCATCCATGCATATAATAAGACTACATTTACTCTGTTTTGGCCGCCTGGATGTTTTATACTATTTCTTACCTAATGCGGCGGTGTGTAATCTTGAGGAGAATTCACACTGAGTTGGCCACTCATCCATCAAATATACAACCGTACAGGTCGCACAGGTGGCTAAATTGATTTTCAGGTTCAGACTGATGATGAGCGAAGTACCACTGTGAAGATACATGATTGTATTGTCAAGAGTTGATACATGGTTTTACAGTTCCAGATTTGTTACAATTTGGTTACAATTTGCTTTGTTTACATATAATATCATTTCACTTTGTAGTTGTAAGTTTGAAACATTGGTTTGTATAAGTCATTATAGGCAACTTCTTGTACATCCTAAACATAAATGAAATTTCCGTTGTGTATGATTTGTCCATTCTACGCTCATCTACTTACTCTGATAGTGAAAAAAATATACTTGAATTTGACCATCCCTTAAGGTTAACACTCGGGTTTTTTGGAAACGGGTCGAGTACTCGGGTCCTTAAAAGTCGGGGTGTTACATCTGATGTCACATGAGGAAGAGAAATGATTCCAACTGTGTATTTTTCTCTCACAAAGTGGCAGCCAACTTCAATGTGTTTAGTGCGCTCGTTAAATACTAGATTGGAAGCCAACTGAATAGCACTGAGGTTGTCAACATGTAATGGAGTCGACAAAGACAAATGAATCCCAAGATCTGTCAACAATCCTCGGAACCAAGTAATTTCACTACATGCCTCTGCCATTGCACGGTATTTGTCTTTTATACAGGATCTAGATACTATGATTTACTTCTTACACTTCCAGCTAACCAATGATTGTCCCAAGAAAACACAATAGACAGTAGTGAACCGTTGTGAAATGGGACAACCTGCCCAATCTGCGTCAGAGTGAGCAGATAATTGTAGATCGTACGATGATGGAAAGATAAGCGTCTGATTGAGGGTACCTCGAGGTATCGAATAATATGATGAATTGCCGTCATATGCAATGTGCAAGGTGCCTCAACAAACTAGCTAACAACATGAACTGCATGTGAGATATCAGGACGAGACATAGTGAGATAGACTAAGCTCCCCACCAACTACCTATAGGATGTAACATCTGAGAGAAGGTCTCCATCATCTTTCCTATACTTGACATTTAATTCTAAAGGAGTCTCATGGGTCTTGTTATCTGTAAGGTTTGCTTGCATGATCAAATCACGGGTATACTTCCGTTGACACATGGGATAACCTCGAGTATTATGAGAAATTTCAAGACCCAAAAAATATGTTAACGACCCCATATTCTTCATATGAAATGAGGAGTGAAGTAATGATTTGAGATCGACAATACCTTGAACGTCACTGCCTGTGATGAGAATATCATCAGCATAGACCAATAAAGCAACAAGACCTAAATCAAACTTGAGAATAAACAATGATGAGTCATATCGCCTTTGAGAATAGCCTACTGTGGTTAACACCCCATGGAATTTTTCAAACCACGCTCTTGGTGCTTGTTTGAGCCCATTTAAAGATTTAGATAGCTTGCAAACTAAGCATGGATCCTTGGACTTATAACCGGGAGGTTGCTTCAAATAAACTTCTTCTTTAAGATTCCCATGGAGGAAAGCATTCTTGACATCGAGTTGACTGAGTTGTCAATCTTTAGAAGAACTTATAGCGATCAAGGAACGGACCGTTTTCATTTTTCTCACTAGACCAAATGTCTCATCATAATCAACTTCATACTCTTGTTTATAGCCCTGAGCCACTAGCCGAGCTTTGTATCGATCTAAGCTCCCATAAAATTTTAATTTCATACTAGATACCCATTTGTTGCCTATCACTTGCTTCCCCTTAGGTAATGGAACCAGTGTTCACAACCCCAAGTGTAGGGTCGCGATGTATTAATAATCTCGGTAAGACCGTGGTTGAATCCACAAGGACTAATCTTACACGTATTCTAAATTAACTAGAACTAGAACTAGAAGAATATATAAATCTAAATCTGAATAATTAAGAGAGTAATTATGAATAATTGTGATTAAAACTTGTGAATTTAAAGGTGGTAACTAGGGTACCAAGGATCCACTTGTAGCAATTAAGATGCTACCTTAGTTGATTCAAGAGACACAACTAGAAACAGAGTCCTATCTTATCCAGTTGGAATGAGAGATGATCAAATCTCTAAACTTCTCATTGAACTAGCCTCAATGGAGGAGAATTGTGAGGATTTGAAAGGGATTCCATCACCCAACCATGCCTAGGAGACGATGGTGAACAACAGGATTTACCAATCCCACAATCTTAAATAGGAAAAGAAGATATTCAAAACTATTGTAGCATCTATTGTAATTTGAGCCACAATAATCCATAGAAAACTGAGAATATTCCTTATAATCAAACTAGAATTCAATGAAGTTCAACATAAACAATAATCAAAGCAAAATAAACATCCCCATCACGCTACAAGCTTCACCTCTTAGCCCTAGCTAAGAGGTTTAGTTAACCATAGACATGATTGAACTAAAAACTCTTAAACAAAACATAAAAACCAACTAAGGAAGAAAAAGAAAAACTCTTGGCGGCGGCTCTCCACCCTTTTGCTCCACTCCTTAAACCTTAAAAGATGCCTTGGAGCATCCTAGGAACTCGCCTTTATAGTTGGGAAACTCCAACTTTCGCACCGAGTTGGAGTCCGGAAACCGTCTCAAATTTACACTGTCCGTGCAAAATCTGCTTAACCTTCAACTGGTCGAGAGAAATCTTCGGCTGGTCGAGAGTCAAGTTCGACTAGTCAGGTGAAATCTTCAACTAGTCGGATTTCACACGAATTTAAAAGATAATGTTGATGGAGTTCGAGCCGAAGTTTATCGAGCTAGTTGAACCAAACTCGGGCTAGTCGGATCATAACTCGGGCTAGTCGGACCAGAACTCGGGCTAGTCGAACCAGAACTCAGGCTAGTCGAATTTCACACGAATTCTTTTTCTTCACTTCAAATCTTCGATTCTCTTCACTCCTCACTTGGTTTCCTTGGATCTTTGGAATGTGAATTCTTCAATCTTGGTCTCCTAAGATCCATCTTTTGCCTTGGTAATTCTTGAGCATTAAATCTATGCTCTCAAATCCACCTTGCAATACAAATATGTATAACATATACCACTAAGTATTATCATGTTCATAAAACCAAGATATAAATGGGGGAAAATATGCAATATTTGACACTCAACAACCAGCGTCCAAGTAGCATTCTCCTCGAGTGCCTGAATCTCATCATTCATTATCTTTACCCAACATGGTTGTGTATATGCCTGAGAATAAGAAGTAGGAACAACCAAAGAATCAAATCCATAAAACAAGGCATGATGAGAGGCAAAAAGATTTAATCGACAGACGGGAACAGACGGACGACTGGAACGACGTAATTAGATCACAGTGGAAGGCGGGACAGTTACCTGTGCTATAGGAGAAGAGGACACCTGATCGGAAGCAGGAGCAGCTGTGGGAGACGACCCAAGAGAGATAGGCTTCACAAGGCGTTGGTAGACCTACAAAGGAGGAGAGGAAGAAGGAAGCATAGAATGATTTTCTTCAAAAGAGGACATATGAGAAATGGAAGATGGAACAATTGTAACTGATGGAGATGCATGGACAACTTTATAATATAGTGAATTTTCAAAGAATGTGGCATGTCTAGACACACGAACACGACGAGCACATGGATCATAACAACGATACCCTTTCTGATGCCCCTCATATCCAAGAAATACACATTTAGCTGCTCTAGGGCTGAGTTTATCTCGTTCTCATTCTGGAAGACGAACAAAAGCAATGCATCCAAACACTCTTAACCAGCTATAATCGGGATCTTTATCATGAAGAAAGAACATGGAAAATTTTTGGTTGGCTAAAACACTGGAAGGTAATCGATTGATCAGATACATAGCTGTTGATTTTACTTCAGTCCAAAGAAATTTTGGGACACGTGCATATTCCATCATGGTGGTTGTAACCTCAGTCATGTGCCGATTCTTACATTCTGCTACTCCATTCTGCTCCGGTGTGTGAGGACACGTTCGCTGATGTATAGTACCATTCGAACTTAGAAAAGTCTCAAACTTGGAAGACATGTACTCTCCCCTAGAGTCAGACCGTAGAACTTTAATTTTCTTTGCAAATTGGGTCTCCACATATGATGAAAATTGTCTGTAATATGAGAATGCTTCAGACTTGTGCTTCATGAAATAAATCCAAGTGTGCCTTGAAAAGTCATCCACAAAGATGATGTAATACAACGAACCACCAGGAGCCGTGATGGGAGATGGACCCTAAACATCAGTATGAATTAGATCAAATAGATTCTGAGTACGAGAGTTACTCAATGAAAAGGGCAATGCAGTATATTTACACACTTTGCAACTAACACAGTTCATATCAATGAAAATGGGACTAATATTTATTTCATCATTCAAAAGACCAGATCTAAATAAGAAAAGCATGTTTTTAGAATTTGGATGCCCTAAACGACTATGCTAAAGTTTCCAGCATTTATTAGCAAAAGAAATATCATGAGAAGATGGAAGAAAAAATAACGCGATGAGACAACTCTGGGATCGAACTCCAAAGTGAACAACCTTCCTCTCTTATGGCCCTTCCCAATCAGCTTCCCTGTTTCCAGATTCTATATGAAACAACAAGACCGAGAAAACAAAACTAAACAGTTATTTTCCACTAGTTGAGTAACCGAAACCAAGTTGGCAGATAATTTAAGAACATAAAACACTTTACGAAAAAAGCAATTGCGAGGTGATGAAGGTGAGACTTTCAAGGACCTGATATGAGAGATAGATAAATCGTTCTCATCCGCAGTGTAGATGGAACCCACTCCTCTATAGGGGACACAATCAGTCAGACAAGAAAGGTCACCAATCATATGATTAGATGCCCCTGAGTCAATATACCAAAGATTTTTAGGATCAATATTACTTATCGAACCTGAAGAACCCATCGCTTGGAGGATTTGCTGAATTTGTTGGGGGAAAAGAAGATTAGGCTGCACCGATAGGGCCATAGATGATGAGTTGGGCTTCTCAGCAGAGGAAGCCAGAAATGCACGTCCACGTCATTGGTAGTGACGGGGTAGAGTGCAAGTTGGGCAATTGGCTATATCATGTCCTTCTTATTTACAGTATTGGCAAAACAGAGTACTTGCTCTAAAGGATTTCAGAGTTGCTTTCTGTTGGGACAATGAGTAGCCACATGACCAAATCCATTACACTCAAAACATTTAACTTTCGACATGTCTCGTGACTTTCTTGAAAAATTGTGAGTAATGAGGGAAGCATCAGGAACAACCTCTCTCATGGAAGCAAGGGTTTTCAAACCTATCTCTTCTACCATCAAATCAGATAGAGCTGCCTTAAGAGATGGAAGTTGAGGCTGATTCATCAGAGTGGCTCGGGTTGGCTCAAACTATGGACGGAGTTTATATAGAAATTGCATCAATTTTCTTGTGTCGCGAAGTATCTTCACCGTTTCTACTGCTGCAGCAGGAATAACTAGATCCATAAGTTGAATCTCATACCAAAGGGAGGTAAGTTTAGAATAGAAATCTTGTATACTCAGAGCTCCTTGTTCTAATTTTGACAGCTCATACTCTACTTAATATCGACAGGCAGGATTTGATTGTTGATAACACATTTTCAAGTAAGCCCATATTTTGGATGTTGTCTCGAATAATGTGAGGTTAATTGCAATGTTGCTCTCAACACTGTTGAGGATTTATGTGACCACCTTAGAATTATTGGTGGTCCAAGGTAGGAGTTCATTTTCATCATTTGGTTTTCCCATAGAACCATCCACATAGCCGTAGAGGCTCTTTACAGCTAGAAAATGCTTGAATTGAAACCAGCACAGGGAAAAATTTTTCCCATCCAACCTAACATGGATAGTTGTGATCTTATCGGAGGGATTCATGGATGCCATAAAAAAACCATGGAGAAAAAGTGTACCGTTGATTTATGGTGATGCAAAGATGGGTGGTGGACCAGATCCGGCGAGCAGAGGTAGTGCGTGCAATGGTTGAGTTGTTGAAATTTCTTGTTGTAGATGATTGCCGGAAACGATGGTGGATTAGGAGGTTGTCAACAACAGGTACGCCTGCAGTGGCAGGGACAGTGACGCCGGATCGGAACAGCAGCGGCACCAGATCTAAACAGAAAAGCAGTGGTAGCAGGGATGTCAAATCTTGAACGATTCTAGTAGGGGACAGCTGGACGATCGAGGTGGGCAGTGATCCGTGCTGGATGGGTAATATGATGGGCGTGACAGGGGTATTGCAGGTGGAGGGCTGGGGAAGATGATGTGCGCGATAGGGAGTTTTGGGCGCAACGATCAAGATGACTGGTTGTCGTTCGACATAGGCGAGTGGATGGCGGAGCTGGGGTTTGATGCTCATGATGAAGGCATCAGTTTGTAGTTCATTATCTACAATGCAAAAAGAACCTGATCCATTGAGTTCAGTTTGCCATCAGTTCAATCTGCAATGTCGATTTGCTAAGTTGGAGACTACATTCACTAAATTCATGAATCTAAGACATTCAGTTCAGAACATTGCTTTAAATCTTATTACTTTTCTTCTGTTCTAGTCTTCTCAAGCACAACTTTCAAGTCATTTGCATTACAAGTTGTAGTTACATGGAAATCCGTTGCCCCCTTGAAAATACCCGCATTTATCAATTCCCATTTTGCACATTTCAGTTAGTTCATACAAGAAAGTGATGAGTAATCAAGGGACTAGTGATGAACAATGGGTCAGGTTAGTATGGGACAGTTCTACTCCAATGAAAGTGAAAGTCTTTCTGCTGGTTAGTCTGTTGTAATAAGGTGCTCACAGTAGATCACCTGCAACACAGAGACTGGCATATGATTAATCACTGCATCATGTGTGAAGTTGACTAGGAGAATGTCGATCTTTTTTTTTTCATTTCCAATTCACGCATATGCTGTGGTTTCTGATTTGTATAAATTTTGATATTCAGATGGTACTCCTGTTGTTGGTTAAAGAAGTGTGCAACAGCTGGACAATTAAGAGCTTGGGCAAGGTTGGTAGAACCTTATGGGCTTTAACCTTGACCAATGGCTCTAGTGGACATTCAAGATATGCTGCTCCCATCAAATGGACAACTAATACTAATAACTCTCATAAATATCATATGGAGACATATTGGGATCTAATAATTGTGGCCATTACTGAGCATCTAAAATTGTGAATCTTGTACTTTCCATCTCAAAATGAGCTCTAAGATTTATGGACTGTCCAGCGGTCTAAGATTGACCAGATTTTGTGACATCCAACAATCCAGATTTGGGACAGATCCAACAATCCTCTCTGCAAGCTTGTTCCCAAGCTCTATAATGGGGGCAGAGAACTGCAATGAATGAAATGCTACTTGCAAAATTTCAAATATGAAATCAAACATGTCATTCCGTGCACAAAAAAAATAAAGAAACTAATATATTGACATGCTCAATTAGGTTGGGTGCTGAATTTTTATCTTCAATTGGGAGGTTTAACAAGCCCATACACATCTGGAGCACTACCCATTCACAAGCAAGCATGCATGTGAAAATGGCAGACGTGCATGATCTGAGCTTCCCATGAGGGGTTAAAGGCTAAACCCCTAGTATCAAAAGATCAGTAAGAACAGAGCCGACAATTACCTTGCATCTAAGCTTCTGAAGATCAGAAGGTAGATCCTTGGAGAGTTTGGAACCCAATCCTCACAAAAGCAATACTCCCTCCTTGTTTAGCTTCAAAATAAGAACAAAAAGGATTAAATCACAATCTTTGCCCCATATGGCATAAATGGAACGAAAGTCTTCATGACTTCATCAAGGATTTTATTAGCCTTTTTTCAACTAATAAAAGCTCATCATCTACCAAAAAAAATAATAATAATAATAAAGCCTTTAAGCATCATCTATGTTTTTCACTCACTGAACCACTGTAGTCCTTAAAATAAGAATGAAAATGAAAAAACACATTACTCATTTGGAATTTCCAAGTCTCAATTGAGCTTATTGGATTCTAAAAGAGCCAAATAAGACTTTAACTTGACACTAGATAATTTGATAATATATACTAACAATCACCAGAGACCTAAGATCTAAAGGGAATTTAGACATTGTAAACAAAGCCCGAGGCACCAGTTTAGAAGCCCACCTTTGGCAGCATACACAAAACCACAGTGGAGTTGTAGGGCAAACCTTCATGGAGACTGAACAACGAGCTTGCTTATGGCTTTGGCCAGCATTATCATTGCACTCTACACCTTTGCAGAAAGCAACTTCAGGAGATTCAAAAGTGACAAAAGCATAACAAAAGCTACATGTCTCCTCTGGCACGTATTCCCAAATATAGTGGAGCCTGTCCGGAAATCAAAAGAAACGAAGAAGTTAGAAAATGGTTTAGACTAAGAGAAATGTAATGTTTGGAAGAAAAAATAAAGAAAGAAAGAAAGGAAAAAAAAAAAAAAAAAAACAGAATAGAGCAGGAAGAATGCTTTCAGCCAAATAATATTTTGTTAGCTTCAAGCGGTATGTGAAATGAATAAAATACAATTTTTGGGGCACAAAAGCAGTAAAACATTAACCCGTCCATTTCAGTTTCATATTTCATGCCAACTCAAATGCACAGAAAGTTCAAAATAAAGCCATCCGCTGACATATTAAATTTGAAGTGATGCTTGGAACTGTTGCAAACTACCACAAATACCACCAGCTACCTCATGAATGCAATCAGAAGGCATGCAATGGTTAAGAGCATGAGCAAATCATGATGGTGAACACAGATATTATGAGATCAACAACGTTGTCATTGAGTGTAGGACATAGCAAAAGAAGACAGATGTGGGTATATATAAAAAAGAAGAAAAAAAGAACTGCAGTTGAGTAGAACACGAATTGGGGAGAAGTATTTTAAGCTGATTTTAGATAAACTCCAATTGCAAGTTAAGCACATTCTCAAATAAAAGCACATTGCATGCACATGTTGACGGGTTAAATGAGTTCTAAAATGAAGCTAGGAAGAAAAGTTAATGCAGAAAAAGAAAAGACAGCAGGTATGGGCTTGAAGGCAGAAGGCTTCACAGTAGAAGCAAGCATGCCATTTTTTATAGATAGATTACATAGATTACATTTGGAAAATCCAGCCTTTCAAACCAAAAAAAAAACATTTAGAAGTGGGAATCCCACTTCCCAAGGTCTACACTAGCACCAAGTGACAATTAAGATATACTTGAGACCATCGCATGCATATCGCAATTTTCACTTTGGGTGAGAAAGGTGGCAAAACAGAAGCCCACATAATGTGGGCTCTATTTACCGTGTTGCCCTAGTCCCCAACTGCCAAGCTGATGCAGGACAATTACAAGCCTACCATGTTGACTTGGAAGCGATGCCCACTGCAGTTTGGTGATGCAGTGTGTGTGGATACATAATCCAATTGAATTACATTTACCAGTCTAATGAAGTAGAAATAATAAAATTGTTAACTACTTTCGTTAACGTTCACATTTATGCCAGGCTCCAAATTGCAATTAAGTTACTTCAGGCTGCGGTCTGTTCATAGCCATTTCAAGAGTAGAGAATAGTTTGCAATTTTGGAATTTCTAATTTTTTTAGGGCCGCAATTTGGGAATTTCTACACAGTAGAATTTTGAAAACCACTTTTGTGTTGTATTGGAAAGAAAGACCTCTTTCGTATAAAAAAATGCATCTTGATTTTTGGAAATTCTGCTAAGCAAAGAAATTCAAAATAATAAATTATTTTTATCATAGCCCGAGCCAAATGCAGCCTTAAAGTTGAACTTGAAAGATATGTAAATGCTATTTGAGGGTGGCTTCCTCATTATGAACACTAGGAACTTCATTAATCTTTCTTCATTTCAAATTGATTTCTTTGCATTCAATCTCACTTCTACATCCTCTTAGAAAAAACAAATCTCACTTCTACATCCAAAGACAGCCTTGATGTCAGTCAGGACTGTAAAAGTCGTGGGGAGCCACGACAAGACTTGATTCCCGGTTATTCATTTATCTCCATTGAAATGTACCCATATCAGGTGCATCCAAAATTTTAAATTTTCAATTTTAAGTCTGGACAATGGTAATCATCAATCATCTAAACCTTACAAACTAATTGGGGTCGGCTACATGAATCATGTTCTGCTATTCCACCCCATCAAGGGCCATAATAGTCGATAGAGATTTTTAAAAAAAAAAACCTAAATCTCGAGAATATTGATGCACAAGAACTTACAACAGGAAGACCAAAGTAACAAACAACAAATAGCCCATTAAAAGCAATCAAAACCAAACAGGAGTGGTACAGTGGCCTCTTCATCACGTACCATTATATCCACCCCACAAGCAAACAAGAAGCATCATTGACGCCGACGAGAAGGCGAGGGTAAGGGGCTGCTTCCCCGCGCATGTTTTATCCACAATGTCCAACAAGATTCTAGTTTTCTTTAAGATTGATTGCATGGTTTGCGTGTAATGTCATATTAAAGGAAGTTCCTAATCTATTGGATGCAACTTGCATAAATACTTGATTGCAAATTGCAGTATTTTGTTTGCATTGAGGATAGAACTATTTATTCAGGGTTTAAGGTCTTGTTTGGATATGCCTTGGAATTAGGAATGATAACGAAACTTGTTTATTTTGTCCCATGCAATTGTTTTCCTCTGAGTTTGCGAAATACCAGCAATGTACCATGGATGCATTAAATGATCCATTCTAGAAAAATGCACCCTGAAATGAGAATGCATGGGATGCTAACAACCCACAGCTTACGATCACACCAAAGATCAACCCCTGAAATGAGAATGCAATGATAACAACCCACAGCTTATGATCACACCTAAAATTCACCCCAAAACGAGAATGGGATGCTAACAACCCCATGACTTGTTATTACGCTATCCCCTCTAATACTGCAGAAGTTGCATTGGAAGTTTTGTTATGAATGATTGAGGAAAGTTTATTGCTGCCTTTTTTGTATTTCATCCAAATCTGGACAAACCACTTGACTGAGATCACTGCTTTATTTTCAGGAAGCCAACTTGCAATTGAACAGAGATAACCTGCCCACACATCAAAGGCAACTTCAATATTGCCATATAGAAACTTTAGAGAGGACCTACGGAAATATGAACAGGTGATGACAATTCAAAATTAGCAGCACATGGATTGCATCATGGAAGGCATATCACATGCAGCATAAAAGTAGTGTTGCAGCTGATCCCACAGTAGCTATGGAACCAAGCCATTGTATCAAGCAGAATTGGTAAAAAAATACTGAACAATTGGCATGATTATCTATCTAGAGATGTATTTTCTTGCTCCTTTTTAATTGCCATAGCTTCTTCTTTTTTCCATGAAGAAAGGAAAGAGGTTGGTTTCTCTTGGGTGATTTTATTTTTTTTCTGGTTGTCTAATGCTTATACATGTTGCTTTGTTCAAATAATAACAAGACAGATTCATGTTTTCCATGGCATCCATGGACTGTACAATCAGATTTTTCAATTCCTTCTTGACAGGTGTGAATTTCACTCATTCTGTAATGATATGGTTGTGGCTTGATGATCCAGACCATTGATATGGTGGGCTATGCTGTGGACGGAGGATTGCCCAAATATCTCCCAGATTGTGAGATATTATTCTTTTGATCAGAAGCACACAAGCAGATGGCTACGAGAAAATAGAGAAGAATCAGGAGGACCAAAGATTGGATGATCACTATCTCCCATGGATATTCACTTCCAATGTGGGGCCCACCAGATCAGTTCTTTGGATTAGCTAAGTATGGCCCTGACTATTCACAGCATGGTGAATCAGGATCCATTAGTTTTTACTCGAAAAGAGTTGGGAGGTTGGACATAATTTTACTCATTACGAGGAATGCTTGAATCATCCGCACAAGGAAATACCAGCTGCACTCAATGTGAATATCTGGCCTATGTATACAGCATCCGTGATTGGATGATCGTTAACTGCTCCTGCTCCGCTTTTTTCGACTATCATTTCATGCACAGATGCAGTTTTTTTGTTCAATGGCCCTTCTATGATGGGGCCTACCATATATAGCAGATGTTTCCATGGATTGCAAGAGAGATTTGCAAATGATAAGAATTTTCCTCAATAATCATAAATCTCGTCAAATGTTGTATTCTTCATGATATGTAATGTTTTATGCTACAGATGCTAGGTCTCTTTAAGTGGTCTCGTTTCCAATCGATGGGCCCCACTGAAATGACAGATATTTGTGTATTGCTATAGAAGCACGCACCTCTTCGTCCACAATAGCTAGCTCTTTCGGTCCAGTTCTCCAGTCAATACCTGCCACAGAGAATGTACAATTTGTTGTATTAGAAGACCTCTATCTCATTGACTGTGGACTAGTGATCCTATCCCTTGCCGATTGTGGGTTGGGACAATAGGGCCCAATTGTTTTGGGAGTTGTTTCTTTTAACAAAGTGGAAATAACATCCACAACAAGGCCCACATAACGGCGTATGATCAAATGGCTAGGTCTTAAGGATTTGGGTCATATCACCATCAAGACATAATATGAGTTATTTCTTTATTGTTGTGATCACATTAGGCATGCAATCTTTGTACCACAGTTTCATATTCGAGATATATGTCGCTGGAATTGCTAGTATTTGTAATGGTGATTTATCTCACTTCGTAAAGATTAAATGTTGTGACTACTATGATCTGATATTAGTGGTCGTAATGGACAAGATTTAAGAAGCATTGCCCATATCGTCATTTAATGATAGTGATTTCAAAATTTAACGGGTGCCTATGAGAAGGTTTCAAATAAATGTTTTATTAAATTTTAAAAGAATTTTTTTCAAAAGTTTAATATTAATCAATATGGCCTAAGTGGGAGAATATAATATTTTTATTAAGTGGGCCTTATAAATTTATCAAACTTATTAATCGTTGAACAATTTGGATTTGAGCATACCAGTGAATCCAATATAAATTGGGATCAGTTTAGATCCTAGTATTGAGTATATAGGAATTCATTCAAGTGTGGAGATGTGTGGAGGAGTAAAAGAATAGTTGAAATGAGTTAAACTACTCCAATACATAATTCTTGATAAAATTAGAAAAATCATTAGTCAATAGGAATGGCTTCATATTCATATATATGATTATGATTGAACTCCTTATATTTTCAACAATCCATTATTCCATAAGTTTAACTAAGATAAATATGTCACTTCCAAGGGAGGTGGATCACATTAATATTAACATATCTTATAATAGTTTTCTACAATACAATTTGCATAAAGAAAGAAACAATCCATACCATTCATAGAAAAAAAATCATTCAACATTGAAACAAATTACATCTATTAATTACAAAATATAAAGGGGAAAACAACTTGGACTTTTAAAATATAACAATAATTTCCAATGAAAAAAAAAAAAAAAAAAAGATTTCATCTCAATTCTCAAATAATAGCTCTACACATGGGGCACAAATCACTAATTTCCAACCATCTCCCAATACAACTTCTGTGGAATAAGTGTGAACAGGGCATATGGATGACCTCCTAACTCAAAAGCTCCAAGCAAATGCTACAATCCTTCATATAATCCCATCTGTCAATTCGACAAGTTTCCAATAAAGCTTTAATCTCAACCGTTGATCTGGACCCATGAGCCATGGCCCATGCATCATCAGCAACATTCATCAATTCCATCATGGCCAGATCCAATGCAGTGTCCTGATCACCAGATTCCCCCAATGTATCCAGAGGAAATGCAATGTCTGAGTCATAAAATTCCCTCAATCGAACCTCTATGCGAATCAGGATCTCCATTGATCTGAGACCGTTAAGGACCGTCTCTTCTGCACTCTCTCGGCATAAAATCGAGATATGGTCTATCAAATTCGCGATGTGGGACGAATCGGCGCCAACCGTGGAAAGCATGTGGAAGATGCAATGATAAGAGGTAGCTGGATTTTCCAGGCTTGACATTTGAGTTTGAAAGAATGCAAGGCTGATGGGAGATTCTCTTTGATGGATGACAGTGAAAGTGTTGGCTTTACAAAGCCTTGGGAGATAATTCAAACACCTACACAATAAGGGAATTTGCTGGCTTTACAAAGCCTTAGGAGATAATTCAAACACCTACACAAGAAGGGAATAAAAAAATTTCTCTGTATTGAAAATAGCTTTCTAGCTTGATTTTGCTTGCATTGAACGTGCAGCACCACACCTCTTTATATAGTGGCTTGCTACTATGTGAAATACCTAATATGTTCTCATTATACCGTTAACTACAATTAATCTATCAGTTTCTAACGTATGGAAATCCACCAGCCACAACATGTGAAAATTGTGGAAATTCCAATAGCCATAACGTGTGGCTTTTCAGATGCCATGAAAACTTCCAGAGGTTGCTGGAGCATCTGAACCGTCCATTTGGTTTGGACGTTCGAACACTCCCCTTCAAACCAAAATTGGTTTTATTCCAAGCATTGACCTTAGTCGTCTGAACGTATCAGTTGGTAATGCCTTGGTGAATATGTCCACGACATGTTCAGTGGTGTGACAGTACTCCAATTTCACCACTTTCTACTTCACTTGATCTCTGAGAAAATGGTATCGAGTATCGATGGGCTTGCTCCTTCCATGTTGCACCGGATTTTTAGAGAGCTCGATTGCTGACTTGTTATCCACATATATAACTATGGATCCTTCCTGCGGATGCTTCAGCTCCTTTAGCAGGTTTCTCAACCAAATCGCCTCACAGACCGTGGATGATGCTGCCACGTACTCTGCTTCACATGTGGACAAAGCAACAACACTTTGCTTCTTTGAGTTCCATGTGAAGCAGTCGATCCAAGATTAAAAAAAAAACATATCCCGTGGTGCTTTTCCTTTCATCTTTGTCACCTCCCCAATCACTATTTGAGTATCCATACAATATTGCTTCATCTTCGTATGGATAGAAAAGACCAAATTCCATTGTTCCTTTGACGTACCTGAGGATTCTTTTTGCGCCTAGCCAGTGTGATTCTTTTGGCGCTTCCATGTACCTGCTTAGAAGTCCAACACTGTAGACGATATCTGGCCTTGTGATTGTGAGATACCTTAGGCTTCCAATCAGACTCTTGAACAAAGTCGAGTCCATGCTTCTTCCTTCTCCTTCTTTTGTCAGCTTCAGGCCCGTTGCTACATGCATGTTCACGGCATTGCAGTCTACCATCTTAAACTTTTCGAGCAACTCCTTGGCATACTTTCGCTGAGATATATGGATGACTCCATTTTGTTGCTTCACTTTGATGCCTAGAAAGAAAGACATAAGTCCGCCAACGGTCATCTTGAACTCCTTAAACATGGCCTTCTTGAATTCATCAAACATCAACTGGTTGTTCCATTGGATGAAACCATTCTCTTGCAGATAGTTGTCGATGCATGCATTCCAGGTACGAGGAGCCTACTTCAACCCATAAAGGATTTTCTTCAATCGATACACTTTGTGTTCCTCCCCTTGAACAACAAAACCTTCAGGCTGGTCAACGTAGACCTCTTCTTTCAAAATTCCATTCAGGAATACAGATTTCACATCCAGTTGGTAGACATCCAACTGTGATGGGCTGCAAGGGAGATAATCATCCTCACAGTGTCTAGGCGAGCAACAAGAGCGAAGACTTCTTCATAATCCACCCCGTATTTCTATTTGTAACCCTTTGCTATAAGCCTTGTCTTGTAGCGATCAATCTTACCATCAGCATTTCGCTTGATCTTGTACACCCATTTGATGTCAATAGTTCTTTGGCCTTGAGGAAGTAAAGTCAGATCCCATGTATAATTCTTCTCAATGGCCTAGATCTCCTCTTCCATAGCCGTCCTCCAGCATTCTTCTTCTACAGCCTCCTCAAATGTAAGAGGCTCGTGGTCCGCATATAAGAATAACATATTTCCTCAGTTTTGGCATAGGTATTGTTGAGGCTCCTCATTTTGATAGGAGCCAAGGGGGAAGGAGAACTGGATGAAGACGTGCTGGCTAAATTTTTATTTTATGGAATACTCCTAAAGGGGATGGAACGTATCGCTGGACTTTTGCGTGCAGATGGTTCGGCGGAAGAGGGTGTTGCAGGTGTCTGCTCCTGGTTCTCATGCTTCTCTTCTTCATGTTCTTCAACCTCGACTTGATTTTCTTTGGCCGAATCTTCCTCGTTCCATTTCCAGGCTTCTTCCTCGCAGAATACTACATCTCTACTCACTACCACTTTATTTGTTAGTAGGTTGTAGAGTTTGTATGCCTTTGACGCTTCACTGTAGCCGATGAAGATGCACTTCTCACCACGATCATCAAGCTTCTTTCTTCTTGCTTCTGAAACTTGAGTGTAGGCGATACACCCAAAGATCCTTAAGTGCGCCACACTCGATTTGTAACCACTCCATGCCTCCTGAGGTGCCATGTTTCTGACGCTCTTGGTAGGACATCGATTGAGCAAGTAGGCAGTACATGCAACCACCTATGCCTAAAAGTTCTTTGGCAAGCCTTTCTCTTTTAACATGGTTCTCGTCATGTCGAGGATGGTGCGATTTTTTCATTCTGCAATGTCATTCTGTTGTGGCGTGTAGGCTGCAGTGTGCTGCTACTTGTAAGACCCGTATCCTAGTCCGTACTGTTCCGAAGGCTTCCACGATCCTTCCGGTCGAATTCCGGCAATCCTCGACCTAAAGCCAATGTTGCGCACGATCCTAAGATGAAACCTGCATGCCAAAGTTGGCTCGACCCAAAACCTCTACCTTGGCGACCACGCCATCGCCGCGGTTCCAACGCCGCGACTCGCGCACCGACCCGATACCCAGGCTAGAAGATGTCGGCCTGCGTTCGATTCAAAGAAAACACCGCGCGTTGCGAATTACGAGAGAATTTCTACGATATGTCCCATCAATCAATTAATCACTCATGTCAAGTACAAGTCAAGTCACCCCATACCCAAGTACAACAACCCATACCTCTCTCTTACACAAGTAAGCCCAAAGTCAACTCTCTCTCCCTCCACCCATTCCTCTCTTACAACCCATCACTCCACCATCACCCATCACACATCACTCCATCACCTCTTATCAACCCATCACTTCTCTCTCTCTCTCTCTCCTCCTCATTTCTCAAAAATCCCTCCAAGCAACAAAAATTTCATACGTTCCAAGCTCTCTCCCTCTCCAAGTGTGGCCCACTTTCCCCTACTCCCACATCTCCCATCTCAACCGTTGGATCATCATCAACCACCATTGAAAGTGAATGCTAGGAGCTAAGAAGGCTAAAAGACCAAGGAGGAGTGCAAGAGGTGGGTGATCCACCGTTGATTTCCATTTAAGGGCCCACTTGTTGGTGGGACGCATTTGATCTATGTATCGTATCAATGGAGGGCCCATAGTGGCAGGGTCCCTCCTCTCTATCACCGTCTCTCTCTCTCTATCTTTATCTCTCTTTTCTCTCCCTAGAATGAAGTGGGTCCCACCAAATCATGTTAAATCCACTCCATTCATCGTTGGTGTGGCCCACTACATTTTTAGGAGACATCCATCGTCCATTTTTGGGATGGTGGGAAGCTCCACATGTTATATAATTTATTATATTTATTTTGTATTAATACTATATTAATATATATATATATATATATATATATTACATGGTGGTGGGCCACGTACATGTGGGACCCACCATGATGCAGTGTATATCCTAACCGTCCAGCGTCGGGACGCTGGACGTAGGCGGCTAACGTGGAGTGTGGTGTACTGACATGGGTGCGTACTTGAAAGCAAAAAAAAAAAAAAAAAAAAAGAGTTATTTACTTTTGGGGTGGGCTGCTCATGCAGGCCCCACCTTGATGTATGTATGTGATCCACACCGTCCAATCTATTCTCCAGCCCATTTTAGGCGTTGAGCCAAAAAATGAGGCTGATCTGATTTTCTGGCGGGCTGTGGGATCGAGAATACTTGTATTTCTTGTTAAAACATAGGAAAATGATTGGTGGGGTCCACCAGAAGCTTGGACCCACCTGAAACTTGGTGTGGACCCCTCATTTTGTGGGACTTAGATAATGGACGGGGTGGATCTAGTCATCGTGGGTCCCATTTTAAAAAAAAAAAAAAAAAAAAAGCAGCGCTGCTGCTGCTGCAGCGCAGGCAGCGCCTGCGGCTACTGGCGGGCGGACGGACGGACGCTGGGCCTCACGGCCCAGCTGTGGACCCCCCACCATGATGCGTTTCGACCATCAACACCGTACATTTAATGGCTCCCCTTTGGCTATGGGGTGTCCCCGAAAATCAGCCGCAAACGGAACTCAGGTGGGCCATACCATCTAAATCATGTGAAGACATGCCTAAATCATATAAAACACTTGGTGGGGCCTACCTGAATTTCTGATGTGGCTGAAACTTGGTCTGGACCCTCAGACAGGTGGGACACACATAATGTATGGGCTGGATTTGTGAACCACCTCGCGGTGGGACCCCTGACAATGTGACCTTATCAATAGGTCGGTTGGCAAATAAACATTACGGCGGGCTCACTGGCCGTGGGCCCAGGTCACGTGTGACCTTATAAACAGGTTTGATGGCAAATGAATATCACAGTGGGCCCTAGTCTCGTGACCTTATGAATAGGTTGGATTTCAAATAAACATTTTGGTGGGCCCCTTGCCACATGGCCTTATCAACAGGTGGATGGAAAATAAATATTATGGTGGGCCCTCTACTCATGTGACCTTATCAACAGATTGGATAGTAAAATAAACATTATGGTGGGCTTCACATGTGGCCCACTTGGATGCATATGGGCCCATGTACTTAGGCCCATCTTGATGTATTTTTTGGGCCCATTATTAAGTCCCACTTGGATATTTATGGGCTCATGTATTTAGGCCCATCTTGGCATGTATATAGGCCCATTATTGAGGCCCACTTTGGTATATATATGGGCCCATGTATGTAGGCCATCTTGATGTGTTTATGGGCCCGTTGTTGGGGCCTACCTTGATATATATATATAGGCCCACGTTATGAGGCCCATTTGAGGTATTTGTGGTCCATTGTTGGGGCTCACTTTGATATATATATATAAGGCCTATGTGATTAGGCCCATTTGACACACATAAAGCTTATGTGATTGGGGTCATTTTAATGCATTCTAAGGCCCATGAGTGATGGCCCATTGCAATGTACCTAAGGCCCATTGGTGAGGCTCATTGAGGTGGCCCACTTGATGAATATAAGGCCCATGAGATACGGCCCATTTGATGTATTTAAGGCCCAATGGGATGTACCTAAGGCACATTGCAATGTGTGATTCCACCATGATTTATTTAATGGTATTTAAGGCGAACCGAGCCTTGGGGACAATGTTGGTTTGACGTCCACATTATACGAGTAATGTTGGTTAGATGTCCACATTATAAGTCTCCCTAAGGCCACTGATAGGCCCGTACTTGTTTCATGTAGGCCATCTGGACCCATCTTCATTGAGAGGATAGCTCATTACTTTATAGCATGTTTAGCACAGCCCCATGATTCATGATCATACGCATCATATGTATGCTTGAGATGAGGAGTGTCTGATCATATCATATGCCTTCAGACAGACTGTTTACGGGCTCCCTGATAGGTGGAGTTGCCCTACATGAGCGCGTGCTTCACGCAGATGACTGCATGACTAATAGTGTGTTACATGCACTTGCATTGTGTGATTGTATTTACTATATGCCCTAGCGACACCAGGGCCATAGTCTCCACAGACACATCGTGGGTGGCTGGATTGGATACCGGAAATGTTTGGTTCTAGCATACGGGCGCCATAGATGTCCCTGGGTGAAAATCCCTAAATCCGATGGTACTAGAGGATGACTTCAACATCGAGAACGAGTGGATAAACGAGCGCGCGAGGGTCGTATACCAGTAGGCCGTGTCTCCCACTGTGTCGTGGTCGGTTGGAAAGGGGTGTGACCTTACCCGCCTGAGTGAGGGGACAATTTCTAGGTTGAGTTTGACCAGCTTGAGGAATCGGTCCGCTATCGACGAGCCGGGCCCGATATTGGCAGGCGGATAGTGAGGTCTCTTCCGCTCTCCCAGTTGTGCGTTCGGATAGGGACAGCAAGTTGGTGTAGAGTGTACTAGACCCCGGTGATTATCCAGACTGAGAACCGTATTGACATGAGGATTTGGATGATGGTTGGCATGCTTGAGCTGTATCTTACATCGCATGGTCTTGGTATAGCCGATTGCATTCATATCTTGTACTGCATAGCCTTGGTACGGATGGTTACATTTACATACTCATCAGCATGATTTCGCACTACTCTGGCATTGCATTCTGAGCACGTTTGCACACACTTACACTGCCCTCTAAGTTTTCTATAAGCTTATGCACGATTGATGCGTGCAGGTGACGCGAGGACACAGCCGTAGTCTCGCCGCAGTGGAGCGTGCAGCCGAGTTTTTTTGGAGTTTCTGCTATTATCATTATCTTGTATTTCCCTTCATATGCCTTGTACTCAAAGTTTTTTATCATAGTGGAATTTGTGATGGTGTTCTTGTGGTTATTGTTCGTGGGTTATGCTTGTGGTTATGCTCATTACAAATCGAATCATATTTGAAATCCTCCTTATATCATCCCAGGATCGGAACCTGGTATATGGGTGCCGGGAGCCGAGAATGGGGTACTACAGAGGTTGTCGGCGCCGGATTCAGCGATCGGGAATTTTGTGAGCCCAGTTTCCGAGTTCGGGGCGTGACACTACTTGATGCCTTGTTCCCTGCAATATCTCGAAATGCACTTGAGGTGTACTCTCCACCTTTGTCAGATCTGAGTACTTTAATTTTGTGACCACTTTCAACTTCAACACGAGCTTTGAAAATTTTAAAAATAATGAAAGCGGAAGATTTTTCTTTGATGCAATACACCCAAAGTCTTCTGCTGAAATCATCAATGAAGGTAATAAGTATTTATTACCTCCAAGAGGGGGTGTTTCAAGTGGTCCACAAATATCAGTATGAACCAATTGAAGTGGTTCCTTTGCTCTTCTGGACACTCCACTTGGAAAAGAGTTCCTTTGTTTCTTGCCAAGTGTGCACACCTCACACACATGTTCTGGAGCTTCAATAGCAGGCAAGCCCTGTACCATGCTTGATGAAGACAATAGCTTTAAGCCGCTGAAATGGAGATGCCCAAAGCGAAGATGTCATCTCCATGAATCATTCTTCACAATTCCATAGAGACACTTTTCAACTTTTATGTTGATTTGGAGCGAAAATATGCGATTTTTTGCCATTTGGACTTGAGCCACAAGTCTCCCGTGGGCATCTCCTATAAAGATAGAATAATTTTTCATGTGTATGACATACCCCTTCTCAAGGAGTTGGCCGATACTGAGGATGATACTTTTCATGCTTGGTATGTAATACACATTGGAGATAAAATTCAGCACACCATTCTTCTGATAGATTTTAACTTTTCCTTTACCTTTCACAGGAACTTTTGATGAGTCTCCTAGACTCACATTGCCACAAGCATCTTCTGCCGGTTCCACGAACAGCTCCTTTCCACACATGTGGTTACTCGCACCAGAGTCGAGATACCACACGTCATGTTGATCACATGCTTCTTCTTGTGCAAGAAGAAGTGTGGAGTCTTCTTTTCCATGATTTGATGCTTCTGCATAATTAGAATGCTCATCTTGATCTATTGATTTGCTCCAGCAGTCTGAAGCATAATGGTCAAATTTGTTGCAATTGTAACATTGAATTCCACATCCACGCATGGATCGACCTCTACCATTTCCTCTTCCACGAAAATTAGTAATCTTTTGTTGATTTTGTGATTGGCTTGGATAATATCCATGCTCGCTGCCTCTTGCACGATTGCTAGTGTCACGGCCCCCTCGTTGTGTATGACCATTCTTTAGAGTCAACTTAGACTCTAAGGCATGTTCAAGCATTGAACCCACATTCATTTTCATTCGTTGCTCATGTACTTGAAATGAGCCCATCAATTCTTCAGTGGACAGATTTTCCAAGTCCTTTGATTCTTCTATGACAACAACCACATGCTCAAATTTGGTTGTGAAGGATTGAAGTACTTTTTCAACAACCCGTACATCTTCAATCTTTTCACCATTTCTTTTCAAGTTGTTAACAATAACAAGTAACCTTGAAAAAAAAAATCAGAAATGGTCTCACTTTCCTTCATGTGTGAGGTCTCGAATTTGGCTTTAAAAGTTTGGAGACGAACCTTCTTCACACGATCAACTCCTTTGAAGATGGTGCTAAGAATCTCCCATGCTTGCTTGCATATTGTCGCTTCAACAATCCGTTCAAAGGTGGACTCATCCAACACTTGATAAAAAAGAAACAGAGCCTTCTTGTCTTTCTTTCCTTGATCTTTGAGGATCGCCCTTTGGTTAGTGGTGTAGAGAGCTTCTTCTTCCGTTGTGGGTTCTACATACCCATCGGTAACAATCTCCCATTGATCTTGTGACCCAAACCATGCTTTCATCTGGATGCACCAACTCTCATAGTTGTCCTTAGACAATTTTGAAATTTGCGGCTGGATCGAGTTGGCCATTTAATCAGGGACTTGTAGCAAACGAACAGAAATCATGTTTACTTGCTGGATGAAGAACAATCTAGCCACTACTCTATTACTGAACCGGGGTAGTAAATTTGTTGAACCTGGTGCTTTGATACCAGTTTGTTGGCTTTACAAAGCCTTGGGAGATAATTCAAACACCTACACAAGAAGGGAATTTGTTGGCTTTACAAAGCCTTAGGAGATAATTCAAACACCTACACAAGAAGGGAATAAAAAAAAAATCTTTGTATTGAAAATAGCTTTCTAGCTTGATTTTGTTTTCATTAAACGTGCACAACCACACCTCTTTATATAGTGGTTTGCTACTATGTGAAATACCTAATATGCCTTCATTATACCATTAACTACATTTAATCTATCAGTTTCTAACGTATGGAAATCCACCAGCCACAACATGTGGAAATTGTGAAAATTCCAATAGCCATAATGTATGGCTTTTCAGATGCCATGAAAACTTCCAGAGGTTGCTGGAGCATCTGAACCGTCCATTTGGTTTGGACGTTCCAATAGAAAGGAAATCCGCTTCTTGAATTGGAAAGAAGGGAATACTTAGTTAGGAGATGAATTTGGAAGTAAGTTGTTGGTTCTTCTCCTTCTTCTATTCTCCACGTTCTAACTTTCAACATTCTCACATCCGTATAAAATATGTTAGGATGATAAGAAGAAGACATCTTTCTCGACCTCTCTCTTTGATTGCAGCAGTACTCTTCTCTCTCTCCCTCTCTTTAGAGAGTAGAAAAAATAAGAAGAAGAAGAAGAAAGAAAAGTGTTGTGATTTGGTTTCGTTTATAGAAAGTGAGAAAATAGACGTTGGGTTTCGTTTATGGAAAGTGAGAAAATAGACGTTGAGAGTCCTAATATATATATATATATATATATAAATTTCTTTTTCGCGGATTGCTTGCGACGGACGCGAATTTCCTTTCGAAAGGAAGTTCCTGCGCCGGAAAACCTAGGTGAGGCCCATTGTGATGTTTTTGAGAAATCTACCCCATCCATCAGTTTTGTGAGCTCATTTTAGTACTTGAAATGGAAAACGAGCAGTATCCCAGACTCAAGTGGGCTACACTGAAGGAAAAGGTTTGTAGTGAAATTCTTACCGTTGAAACCTCCCTGGGGGCCATAAAAGTTTTGGATTAAGCCAATCTTTTTATTTTTCATTCATACAGGTCTGGTTGACCTTATCAACAGGTTGGATGGAAAATAAATATTATGGATTTGCTTAAGGTGTGCCCTAGGAAGTTTTTAACGGTGGTTGTTCAATCAACAATGTTTCATATGGTGTTATCCTGATCCACATGAGATTTGGATCTACTCCCTAAAATGAGCTAGAAAAAAGGATGGATGGCGTTGATATAACATCCTCAAGGTGGACCCCACGGTAAGGGTGTTACCCCCATGACACCTAATCCGCTCCCGAAGAGGAAGACATGCTTTTACATAAAATTGTACACGAACCGAGTTAGCTCGGTTAGTTTGCTTCACTCAATTAGAAAAAGCTCAATTCGACTCGGTTTAAAACTGAGTTCGAGTTGAGTCGAGCTGATTTTTTTAGCTCAAAAAAATTTCGAATCGAGTTTGAGCTTGCCCAAGCTCGACTCGACTCAACTCGGATCGAACCCCAACTCGAATCGAACTAATACGGTGACTTAGGTACTTTGATATTGATATTTCTCACCAAGTGTTTGATGAAATGACTCAACGAAGTGTCGGCTGGTGGCAAGGAAGGTATGTATATGAAACAAATACCATTTTTTCTTGATTTTGATATTGCCTACAAGGTGTTTGATGAAATACCTATAAACAATTGTTATTGTTTTACATGCAGTAAGAAATTGAAAGTGCACTCCATGTGTTTGTGAAAATGACACACGAGCTCGATCTTGGCTAGAAATTGGCTCGAACTGGCCCGAGCTGCTGACCGAACCGAGCTGAACTGGCTAGTCAGGCTCGAGGACCGAGCCGAGTTCGAGTTGGGGTCTGCTAGTGGCCAAGTCAAGTCGAGTTGTGCTAAGCTCAACTCGGTTCGACTCGTGTACACCTCTACTTTTACCCCCCCTGGTTACCAAGTCGAAGAGGTGCACATATACCAACTAGATCAGTCCCGTTCATCATATCGTACGCCACACTTTAGTGCTGCATGTCAGAATGTCAGGTTGCTGCATCAGTTGTTAGACGAATCTTGGTCATTGCTCAGCTTCCGACTCCCCTTTGAATATCCAATTCCTCCTTTTTGTTCTACTTAGGTGGAGCAATCCAAACTCTCGACATGATATAAAAGAGGATTGCAGCCTGTGTAGACACCACAACGAACTCACACAGACATGCAGAATGAGATCTACTTGCTTATGGATCCTGTTAGTTTGTTCAACCCATAGGATAACTGTGTATCTTGTTTGTGATAAATGCTTCCTAATTCCGCTAGAAAGAATATTGGAACATGGTTACGAGTGGATCCATTGGATCTGCATTGGGTTAAAATCTCATTTTAACTCACTCTCCCCCCTAATAAGTGACAGCCCCATTAGTCTGGGCTGAGATGGGGATAAGGAGTAAGGATTGAAGTCCCCCTTAGCTTTGCATACATCAATTTTCCTGTTGCGACCCAATTCTATCTTTAGAGATTTCTTAAAAGACTTTCTTACGAAATTTCATTATATCATCTATAATTGCCTTTTGGTTTAGTTATTCTTCTTGATTGTCCTGAATAACTAAGCATGTTATAGGGTGTTGAGTAAACTCTGAGTGGCCACCATGATGTATTTGTGTTATCGGTTATCCATGCTGTCCTTCCATTTTTTCATATCAATGTTAGGGCATGAGCTCAAAATTGAAGCATATCCAAAGCTCAAGTATACCGCACTGTGGGAAAGAGCGGGAATTGAATGCCTATATTTGAAAAAAATTTGGGGGCGAAGAAATTTTGAATCAAGCTAATATATATATATATATATATATATATATATATATATATATATATATATATATCACTTCATCCATGTCTGCATGACCTTATGAACAACTTGGATTGCAGATAAACATCATTATGTGCTCATGGAAGGTTTTAACCATGGATGTCATTATCTCCATTGTTTTATGTGGTGTTGTATATTTAGCTTTTTGTTGTAGCCTATTTCTGGTCATTATGAGAAAGCTAATAGGAGGGCGACATGTGACATCGCATGAGGAATAGGAAGTGAATAAAAGGATCTTCAAGATTTGGAGTGCTTTTTACGGGATTACAACTTTCATAAATCTAGTTCACACGCCAATAGACGGTTGACAAAGCATTGTGAGTGGATGGTCGACATACAAGAAAAACGATCGAACTATTTAAGATAAAAAGAGTAGGGCAACAAAGTCCTGGCAGAGAAAAGTGGAACCATCATGGAGAAAAACATGCTAAAAGAATGATCTATAGAAGCTTTTAGAACACGGTAATCATTGCAATAATGGAAAAAGGATATGAAAGAATAAGCTACAACAAAAATCTATAAATAATAGATGAATGAGATAGGGAAAGATATCTCAAACAATCAAATATCCAATAACAAACCAAAATCAAATTTATCAATTTATCATTTATCTCAACTTATCCTAGGAGTAGTAGTAATTCTTAGCCACAATTTTTAGTTGTAATCTAAGTCTACGCTCATTGTAAACACCCCACCCTAGGCAGATAAGCTAATTGAGTTTGAACTGATGGGTGGACAACTAAACCCCAATCCTAAACCCAAACCCTAGAAGTCTAAACCCTGGGAAACCCAGTCCTAAACCCTAAACTCAGCCTATTTAACCCAGTCAGCCTAACCCTAAACCATAAGAACCTAAAACCCTAGAGCCTTGATTCATCTCAACGACCCGATCAACTTACCGAACCCTATAACCTAGTCAACTCACCTAGTTAAGCACGTTTCATCGGTGGTCACTCAATCCTCACTTTTTTCTCTCGTGTGACCTACTTTAGTTTTGGACCCACTTCATTTTTAATCGCATGTCCTAAAATGGTTTGAAAAAATGGATAAATCGGGTAGATTTCTCACGGACATCAAGGTGGCCCCACCTAGCTTCCCAATGCAACAACTTCCTGTTTATTGGACAGTGCACTGTGGGCCCCTCCATGGTGTATATTTCTATCAACGCCATTTGTCCATTTCTCAAGATCATTTTAAGGCATGAGCCCAAAAATAAGAGAGATGAAAGTCTTTGATGGACCACACCACAAGAAATCAACGATGATTGAACACCACCATTAAAAAATTGTTGAGGCTCACTGTAATGTTTATTTGCCATTCAACACGTTGATTAAGTGAAAAAGACATGAATGAAGGAAAAACACTAATATCAGCTTGATCCAAAACTTTTATGGCCCCTAAGATTTGTTTAATGGTGAGTGTTAAATCACAACAATTTCCTATGGTATAGTCCACTTGAGATTTATATCCATCTTATTTTTGGGCTCATGCTCTAAAATAAGCTGGAAAATGTACGGACAATATGGATTAAACACAAACATCATGCCAGGTCAGATATAGAAGCATCCAATAGCCTGTGTCAATTCCTCTCCAAAACATGTTGGGGCATATAAGTTCGGGTCAAGTTGATATCATGTCTTCCCTTTATCCAATCTACTGCCCTATCAACAGATTGGATGGCCCTGATGAACATTAGTGTGGGCCCTAGGAAGTTTCCAATGGTGGCAATATTCTTACTTTCATTTTGATTTGCCCTTTGCACGAACAATTAGGGTTTTAACTACGGATGACTAGAATGGGTTATGGAGGGAATAGAGAGAACATGAGAGGGAAGAGATGTGTAACAGGAGAGGGGGAGATGATTAGTTGGCCCATTAATGTTTTTACCTAATGAGAGGGAACATAAGATGGTTTAATCAAATGAAAGAGAATGAGGGTAATTTTGTCATTTTAAAAATATAGTTCCTAAACTGTATATAACACAAACAGTATATGATGGCAAGTGACTGAATGTCTAAAATTGCAAACCAGCCTTGTTTTGACCCCGTGAATCTGAAATACCCTGGATTTGGAATCCTTTAGTTGTGTTTAGCATCTGGATTCATAATATCAGGTAATCCAAAAGTTGCAAGAACTCTATCTGGTGGGCCTTACTGATCAATGGTCTGGATTGTCATTCAGTTGGACTGAATGATTGAGTAGACTAGTGGGCCCCACTTCAGGTGATCTACTGCGCAACTCTTATTGCGCAGCAATGCGTATTAGGGCTGGAATGTTGTAGTTGTTTATGCAGACAGCAATTTGAGTCGAACTAGGACACAATAATGTGGAGCGTGGGAGAGAGAGTTTTGATGGGTTTCAAACTCTCTCCCCACAGTCTCTATATAAGAGAGTTGGGTCCCCAATCCTACACCACGGCAGAATTCGAGTCCTATCTTTTGAGTTGCAGAAAGGGTGTGAAGGAGAGGAAGATCCTAAGCTCTATCGGTATTCTGGTATTATTATCCGGCTTCTATGGCGGCGTCACAGCTAGGTACACTATCTAAACCCTTGATCCCCATGTCCCACGCACAGATAGATCCGTGGGCCTATTTCGCATATAGATTAAATCCCACAGTTAGTATCTGTAACGCCCTGAAAATCGGGGGTCGTGCAGGTGCCCAAATCCCGAGTTCCAACACATCACTTATGCAATATAGATAATGATGATTAAATACTGACCGTATTAGTGCATTAAACATGAATGGATTATACCAAAACAGCATATCATACTCCAGAGATAGTTGAATTACGCAAGCAGAAGACTATGATAAGTATATAAGGCATATAAGTGATTGTAAGTCTCTTGAGTATGATCATGTTACCAGGTCAATTAATTACATGTAAAATTACAAAATATACAAAATGTGTAATGTCATCTAGTCAGCATCCCAGTAATCCTCGTCGATCAGAACATGGCCTACATAGACCCGCCTGATAACTGCATGTAGGAGAACTCCTCGTCATCATAAAAATCAGGCTCCGCCTCGCAAGCATCGCCATCATCTGCAACTAAACTAGAGTCTGGTTGGCGTTTTAAAACACCGTCCCAGAGTGGGAGTGAGTGATAAACTCAGTGGAGCTATAAGGCAATGGTTAACATATTATCAATTCAATCAAGCAGTAATGATAAAACAATACAGCAAGCAATCCTAAGTACTCTGGTTAATGCAATGATGATATGTTATTATGATGCATGCCCTCGCCTGTACTGCGTCTTGCGAAACATCTTACGATCACGGCATGCACCCCTTCCTCTATGCTCAACACCAACGCCTAAGGCACATGCAAATGCGGTGCATGTACTTGATTAGCTAAGTTTTTAATTAGACTTATTCATATAGCAGGTTCGGGAAGCTACGGTACCTCCCTTTATATCATTTACCCAACGATGATCCATCTAGGGTCGTTAATCCTAGTTGACCACATACGATAGGCAAGTTATAGGGCAACGTCACCCCTGATTGTAAAGCAGTGGACAAGCAAGTTCAGGTTACCATGAAGAGGCTCGTCACTGTCCTCATAGGCCTTAGTTTATACTCGAGGTCACTAAGGGAAAGGCTCGTCACCTTAGCGTAGGCCGACAGCTTGAAGATAGTGTCCCATACCACCGTATTCTGCTCACAAGTTGGTTTGTTCACTAGTCACTACGGGGAGGCTCGTCGCCCCAGCATAAGCCGACAGCTCGACCACGGTGTCCCATACCGTCCAGCGTCCAGAGGAAGCTGCAACTCGCGCTGCGTGGGACGTAGGCAGAGACAGTGGGCCTCACCACAGGCCCCATCATGATCTATGTCTAACATCTACACTATCCATTTGAGGGGTCCCTTTTAGAAATGGGGGCACCTCAAAAATCAGCCATACACGGGGCTCAGGTGGTCCACACCACCAAAAGTTGTATTGGATTGAACGTCTACCATTGAAACATTGTTTTGGGTCTCAGAAGTTTTGGATCGATACGAAATTTGTTTTTCCTCTTCAATCAGGTCCTTGTGACCTTATGAGCGGATTGGATAGAAATTAAATGTTATGGTGGGCCCCACATGGGACCCACGTGTGAAAAGGATTGGTTGGTATACGTAAACACCAGCTAATATAGTTGTTGTGTTGACGTCCCAAGTACAACGGGTCCAATCATGAGGAATATGTTATATCCCACCGTCCATTCACTGCTTGTGGGTCCCACATGTGTGGAGCCATCTGATATATGTTTCATCCAGGCCGTCTAACATGGCCCACCTTATGTATTTATTCTATATCCACTCCGTCCATCTGTCCAGGGACGTGGGACCCACCTATTGTGGGCAGATTGATTAGTGTACCTCACTCCAGCTATGTAACTGCTGTGCCACATCAGCAAGTTCCATGGGTCCCATTTGTTGTATGTTATCTCCAAGCCGTCCACCTGTTTTGCCATGTGGCCACACTATGATGTATTTGTTTCATCCACACTGTCCAAATGTTTGCACAGTGCTGGACAATATTTAGACGGTGTTGATGAGCTGAATGATGTTTAGACAGTGCTGATTTATATAGGAAATGTTTGGATGGTGCTGAATTACCTGGACAATGTTTGGCAATGCTGACCATTAATTGTGGCCATGTGCCCCATAAAATGATAGTGTACAGTGATACACATGCTACACCTACAACTATTGAAATGATTTTTGATATGGACCAAGCCCATTTGAGGCCCATTGGTGCGGCCCATCCATGAGGCCCATCATGATGTACTTTTAGCCCATGAGCGGGGCCCACCTGCCTTGTATTTAAGGTCTATATGATGGGCCCACCTGCTTGAATCTTAGGCCTATGGGAAAGGCCCATTGTGATATGTATTAGGCCCATGATGTGTTGTATTCGCACTGTCTGTCCATTCGATGGACATGTGGTTTGCCTTGATATATGATTTCATCCACGTCGTCTAGCGATGGGGGACCACCATGATGTATGCCTTATCCACACTATCCGTGGGACGTATAACCCACCTGATGTATGCATTCTATATCCACGCCGACCATCTGGTGGGGCCCATTTGCTGCATGTACAAGGCCCACCTATTGTGCATTGGTGTGACCCATTAAGCGGTCCATTGCGATGTATATTAGGCCTTTGTGTGAGGTCACGGGCCCACTATATGTTTGGTTTTATGTGGGCCACTCCTCGGGAGTAATGTTGGTTAAATGTCCACATTGATGGCCAGTGATGGTTAAATATCCACATTGTGACCTTCTTTTAGGCCTGGTTAGGCCCATTTTCATCATCTTCTAGTGGGTTACCCCAATGAATGGGCACCATTGATATCGCTTGGACCATCATCGGTCATCCATCTATGAACCCCGCCTTGAGGCCGATTCTGATTGTCGTGGCCGATTGCCGATTAGTGATCGAGGCCGATTATCGTGACCGATTGCCTATTCTGATTATCATGGCCGATTGTTGATTAGCGATTGAGGCCGATTATCTTGATTGATTGCCGATTAGCGACCGAGGCCGATTATATTGACCGGTTGTCGATTCTGATTGTCGTGGCTGATTACCGATTAGCGATCGAGGCCGATTATCTTGACCGATTGCCGATTCTGATTGTCGTGGTCAATTACCGATTAGCGATCGAGGCCGATTATCTTGACTGATTGGCGATTCTGATCGTCGTGGCTGATTGCCGATTAGCGATCGAGGCCGATTATCGTGACCATTTGCCAATTCTGATTATCATGGCCGATTGCCGATTAGCGATCGAGGCCGATTATCTTGACCGATTGCCGATTCCGATTGTCGTGACCGATTGCCGATCCTGATTATCATGCTCGATTGCCGATTAGCAATCGTGGCTGATTATCGTGACCGATTGATGATTCTGATTGTTGTGGCCGATTGCTGATTAGCGATCGTGGCCGATTATCATAACTGATTGCCGATTCCAATTGGCGTGGTCGATTATCGATCGAGGCTCTTGAGTGAGGCCCATGGCGTTATACATTTGGCCCTTGTGTGAGACCATGGGTCCACTTTATGTTAGGCTCTAGGCCCATGGCGTTGCATATTGGCCCTTGTGTGAGGCCATGGGTCCACTATATGTTAGGCTCTATGTGTGGGTCCACTATATGTTAAGCTCTAAGCCCATGGCGTTGTATATTTGGCCTTGTGTGAGGCCGTGGGTCCACTATATGTTAGGCTCTATGTGGGTCATTCCTTAGAGGTAATGTTGGTTAAATGTCCATATTGTTAAGGTCGATCGTCGATGTCAGTTATTGATACCGATTATGAGTATGTGATAGCATAGGATCATGACACATGCCCATACGCATCATTTGCATGTTTGTTATGAGATGTGATTGACCATTACATATATCATTGGGCAGGTTGTTATGAGACTTCCTGATAAGCGGAGGTTATCTCACATGAGCGCACGGTATGCGCAGGATTGATGCATGACTAGACTATATGACTCGTGCATCTCGCATTGTGTGTTGTGATTACTGTACGCCCTAGCGACATTAGGGCCGTAACCTCCATAGGCATATCGTAGATGGCCAGATAGGACACTGGAAGTCTGTTATAGCATCGGGCTACCATAGATGGCCCTGGGTGAAAATCCCTAAACCCTCTTGGTACCAGAGGACGCCCCAATGTCGAGACTGAGTGGATACACGAGCGACCGAGTGTCGAATACCAAGAGGCCGCGTCTCCCACTGTGTCATGGTCGGTTAGGAGGAGGTGTAGCCTTACCCGTCCTAAGGTACGGGGCATAGCTAGGCTGAGTTTGATCAGCTCGTAAATGGGTCCGATATTGACGTGCCAGGTAGATATTAGTTGACTACTAGCCAGGCGGATGGTGAGGTTTCTTCCACTTGTATGGTCGCGCCCCAGTGGGCGGTGGTTGCATGTAAAGTGTACTAGACCCCGGTGATGATCCCAGAGAGGAACCGTACTGATATGTGGACTTATTGGCCAGGAGTTACATACTCATTAATTCATTCATTCACTGTCCACTCGGGCTGATGGTGCGCAACTATTTGTTACGTGTACCTTCGCAATGGTCAAGATTTCGGTTGGGGCGCGCAACTAACCTAAGATCAGAAGTTTACCACATTGAGTCTGACTATCCAAATTTAGGTATGGGACTAGTTTGGATAGAAGTCCCTTGTGATGGACCCCATAGCCCGCGATACAACGTACTATCATCCCGACTTCACAATTCAGCATGGTCATTCCATTCGCACCGCATATTGCATTACATCCTCGGTATCTGATACTTGACTCTTTATGACTCCTCACTTGCATAGCTGATCTATATTACGTATTCTGACATTGGTTGACTCATGGACTTGTCAGTATTTCCGCTTACTCTGATATAGTATGATTCATGATCTTACCAGTATTTCCGACATTATATGATTATAGCATTGTATTGAATACTTGACACTTACCTTGTGCACACACTTACACCACCCTCTAAGCTTTCTATAAGCTTATGCACGATAGATGCGTACAGGTAACGTTAGGTTTCGGCAGCGTGGAGCTTGGAGCATACAGCGAACCTCTGAAGCTTTGATTTTTGATATATGTATTTTTCTTTCATCATTGTATTCAAATGATTATATTAGTGGATATGTGATGATGATGTTGTCTTGGTGATTTGGGTAAACTTGTGGTTATGCTTCTTACGAGAAAAATGTACGTTGAAAAATCCTCCTTATAGGATCCCATGATCAGAATCTGTCGTATAGACGCTGGGAGCCGAGAATGGGGTACTACGGAGGTTGTCGGCACCGGATTCAGTGATTGAGATTCCTATGAATCCGATTTCTGGGTTTGGAGCGTGACACTCGTAGCCTAACCATTGTCGACAATCATCGTACGACTCGGATTCATCGAACGTATCTGTTGTGGCGAAACTACTCAGCCACTCGGTCATAAACCATTACCGACTGCCTGGACTACATTGTAGTCTTAATCACACTCCAAACAACAGCATTCACTTGTGAAAATCAAAGACAGCATGTGGCAACCAAATCTAAATATGAATCATATTTAAACATTTCAACAAACACATAAGAGTACATCTTATCATACATAGGCATTTCATTCATAAATCACATAGTAGTAAGATAAGTTACATAAAGGAACTGTAACTAAAGGTAAGGGAATCAAGAACCCCATTACATACATGTAAACAAGCATTTGTCATTCAGGCATTTTATCAAACACTTAGACTGCACGTATTACATACATGTAATAAATTAGTTAAAACACATATTATAGCAAATCCTTTCACAAAAGAGTTGTCACATATACAACGATCATGTATTTGCAATCAATAATCATAGCAAGCACAAATCATAATTCTATATTCATTCAAACATTTCAATAAACACTTGGAATGCATTATAATCAACATAGTTTACATATATGTGTAATATACGGGAAACATCGTATCTAAGAATATGTGACAGCAATCAAGTCAGTCATAAATCATTAACTGACATTGAAAGCCTTGAAAACCATAACCTAAAAGTTTATAGTCTACACCTTTCACCGGTAAACTCGTAACGAACTCAGTTTATACGCTAAGTCTTCATCTACGGCACAACGACAACCTACAGAATAAAATAGGTTAGCTATTGCACCACTTACTCTATTTGAATCCCTAAAACAGATTAGGGTTAGGATTTCTTACCCAACAACATGATCGGAATCGCTGGTACGGCGATACAGGAGTAGTGGTTAAGCACGTGGAGTGATGTGATCGAATCCCAGAAACTTTCTCTCACTCCCACTCTCTTCTCCTCACTTTCTTCTTCTCTTTCTCTCTCTTAGGGTTTGGAATTCATATGGAATGAGAGAAGGTGGGTAAAGGCCCTTATATAGGCCTAAAACTGATGGGAATGGCCCCAAGGCCATGGTATACTTAGGTTATATAACGGAGCACATTTGGAGGCCCCTTTTCTACATACCGTCCGGGGAAAGTTTCCTAACAATGGATCTATGTCAGGTTAAGTTTTCAGTCCGATCGGATTTATGGATCGACCGTGGCGAATCAGTTTCAATTCAACGGTCATCGTCACTCAATCAGGGCTACAAGTACACTGACATGTGTAGGAAAATTTCCCTAATCTGGGGTGATATTTGGGTCATATTCTGACGGTCTGAATCCTTAAACTTGGTCCATAAGTGAACGGCCCAAATCACTTAAATCTGAGTTCATTTTCTAAAGGTATTCGCGTTTCTCACACACTTCGCTCCGGGTTCAAGTTGTGCATTTCTGGATACTATCTGGACTTGATTTTCGAGATGATTGTCAAGTCCAGTAAAGCGGTCATAACCGTATAGCTTCGCAGTAATTGGACTTTCGACATGCGATCTAGGTCCGAAACGGAGTTTCAAGCTGCTCCCAAGAGCAACTGGGTTTTACGATTGATCCTACGCTTTTAGGCAATGTAGCGTTAGTGATTCTACTAGTTTTGGGTCTTACAGATCGTATAGAAAGTTGTTCAAGCTAATCTAGAGTTTAATTCAGTTTAGCACTTAATTAATTTTCGTATAATTTCTAAAGGATTTGGCCTGGGTGATTTCTGCCTAAGGTGGTACTCGGGTCTTTGTACGGATTTTTCCTAGACGTTACAATCTACCCCCCTTAAAGAAAAATTTCGTCCTTGAAATTAGTACATTTTTGTACTCTTTGAGAATCTGAGGGTAGCTCTTGCGAACCTCGGCTTCTGTTTCCCAAGTAGCCTCTTTCTCAGTGTGGTGTGTCCATAGAACTTTCACAAGTGGAATCACCTTACTGCGTAACACGTGCTCCTTCCTATCTAGAATATGTGTCGATCGCAGTACATAAGTAGCATCTTCACTCAGCTGTACCTGCTCCCATTTGATAATGTGGAAAGGGTCAGGAATGTATTTCTTCAATATCGACACATGAAATACGTTGTTCACGCATACGAGTGGTGTGGGCAAAACAAGGTGGTATGCTACCACACCCACTCGATTTAGTATTTGGAATGGGACAATAAATCTCGGCGTGAGCTTCCCCTTCTTTCCAAACTGAAGAATTTCCTTCATGGGGGAAACTTTCAGGAACACATGGTCCCCAACTTGGAACTCTAGCGGTCGCCGCCTCGCATCGGCGTAACTCTTCTGTCTACTCTGTGCTACAAGAAGTTGACGCCTGATAATGTCGATCTTCTCTGAGGTTGCCTGAACTAACTCTGGGCCAATCAAACTCTTCTCGCCAACTTCTGCCCAGCAATGCGGTGCTCTACACGGACGTCCATACAGTCCCTCATAGGGGGCCATGCCAATACTTGCCTGGAAGCTGTTGTTATGGGTGAACTCAGCATAAGGAAGACAGTCATCCCAACTGTCCTTGAAATCAAGCACACAAGCTCGCAGCATATCTTCCAACACCTGATTTACCCGTTCTGTTTACTCGTCAGTCTGTGGGTGGAATGCGGTACTAAACTTCAGTTTCACACCCATTGCTTCCTGGATACGAGTCTAGAAGATAGATGTGAATCGCGTGTCTCGATCCGACACGATCTCCAAAGGAACTCCATGCAGACGTATTATCTCCTTGATGTACAGCCTGGCCAACTCTTCTGCTGAGTTCGAACTTTAATAGGGAGAAAATGAGCCGATTTCGTCAACCGGTCCACAATCACCCATATGGAGTCGTGTCCCTTCCTCGTCTTCGGTAGCCCTGGCATAAAATCCATAGAGATGAAATCCCATTTTCACTTAACTATGGTCATGGGGTGAAGCAGTCCAGGAGGTTGGCGATGCTCTGCCTTGACCTGCTGGCACGTGAGACAACGGAATACATAGTCTGCTATGTGGGCCTTCATGTTGTCCCACCAGTACAAGTGCTTCATGTCTCGATATATCTTTGTACTGCCAGGATGCATTGCCATCCATGAATTATGAGCAGCCTCGAGAACTTCCTTTCTCAAGTTGTGAAGATTTGGGATGCATAGGTGGCCACAATAACGTAAACCCTCATCCGTACCAACTCTCCATTCAGAGCCTGCAACATTACTAGCTCATTTCCTCAACTCTAGCAACCCTTCATCTTCCCCCTGAGCCACTATGATTCGGTCATCGATAAGTGGTTGAACACGAATATGTGTGATTCTCTCAAATGGCTCCTCTACCGTAAGTCTTTACTCAAAGTCTCGCACAAACTCTACCATATCCCACTCTGCTATCATTAGTCGAGCCGCAAATGCAATCGTCTTCTTGCGGCTCAACGCATATGCCACAAGGTTGGCCTTGTCAGGATGGTAGGAGACCTCGAACTTGAAGTCCTTCAAGGTTTCCATCCATCGTCGCTGCCTTATATTCAGGTCCCTCTGCATGAATATGTATCTGAGGCTCTTGTGGTCGTAAAAGAGCTCGAACTCTTTTCCGTAGAGGTAATGTCTCCAGAACTTTAATACAAAGATGACGACCGTGAACACTAGGTCATGCGTAGGATAGTTTTCCTCGTGTTTCCTCAACTGTCGCGATGCATAGGCAATAACCCTGTCCTTCTGCATCAAAACGCAACCCAAACCCACACGAGAGGCGTCGATGTATATAGTATACTTGACCCCTTACTCTGGCAATACTAACACAAGGGTGGACGTCAACTTGTCCTTCAGCTCCTGGAAAGTTGCTTCTGCTTTCTCATTCTAGGAGAACTTGAGATCTTTTCGAGTTAGCTGAGACAACGGTCTGGCTATCTTGGAAAAATCCTGAATGAATCATCAATAGTAACCTGCCATGCCAAGAAAACTCCTCACTTCAGTAACCAAACCGGGCTGCTCCCAGTCCTGAACTGCGACTACCTTGCAAGGTCCACAGCTATCCCTTCCTTAGACACCACATGTCCCAAGAACTTGACTTCTTCTTTCTAGAAGTCACACTTCTTATACTGTGCAAACAACTGGTTCTTCCTAAGGGTATCAAAGACTGATCGTAGGTGCTCCTCGTGATCTTCCTAACTCTTGGAGTATATCAGGATGTCATCTATAAACACGATGACGAATCGGAATAGATACGGCTAGAAACCCTGTTCATCAACTCCATGAACACGGCGGGTGCGTTTGTAAGTCCAAACGAGATCACAAGGAACTCGTAGTGCCCAAAACTGATCCTGAAAGTAGTCTTCTGCACGTCCTCATCCCTGACGTGCAACTAGTGATACCTTGACTGTAAGTCGATCTTCATGAAATATTGTGCCCCCTTCAACTGATCAAATAGATCATCTATCCTGGGCAAAGGATACTTGTTCTTTACTGTCACCTGGTTCAATCTACGATAATCAATACACAATCGCAGATATCCATCCTTCTTCTTCACAAACAGCACAAGTACTCCCCATGGAGACACACTCGGTCGTATAAAGCTCGCCTCCAACAGATCGTCGATCTGCCTCCTCAGTTCCTCCATCTCACATGGAGGCATACGATATGTCGGTAATGAAATGGGTGTTGCATCAGGCACAAGATCAATGGTAAAATCGATCTCGCGCTGAGGAGGTAATCCAGGAATTGTCCTGAACACGTCCATGAATTCTCGAACTACCGGCGTGCTCCCAAGTGTCGGATCATCAACACTCTCAAGCAAGGTGGCATAACAGCTAACGTGGCAGGGCCAATTAACCTGAACTGGAAAGGTAAAGGTCGCACCCTCAGGTGTACAAGCTATCACCACTCTGGGGTCGCAATCGATATCAGCCTTCATCTCGGTGAGCCAATCCATACCGAGGATAACATCGTAATGGTATAGTGGGGCAACGATCAGGTCAACAAGTACTGTCCTGCTTCCTAAGTCCATCGAGTAACCCTCACAAGTTCTGCTATCGTCCGAAAAAGTCCTTGTAGCTGTAAGGATCCTCACTCCCTTCGTAGGAGCTGTATCCAACGCTAGCCGCTTGACTGTCGCGCATGATATGATGGAGATAGTGGACCCGGTGCTCACCAATAAGAAAACTGGTGTACCTTGGACATGAGTCGTGACTTCAAAAGCCATCGGTGCTATAACTGCTGTCTCGGATGCCTCAGCTGTGAGTGAGTGCACACGAGCCTGTTGAGAACGGTTCGGCTGCGGTACCATAGGCTGTTGAGGCGGCCTGAATCGAGGTGTAGGTGGCTGAAAAGATGGATGTGCTAGTGCTGACCATAGAGGTGGGGCTGTAATAGCCTGAGGAAGCTGGCGGTTGATCCTCTGAGGCGGCGAAAAGCCGATATCTCTCATCTTGGTGAAGCAATAAGTGTTTGAATGGCCCGACCTCTTGCAGTATGTGCACCACAAGTCTGATCGCCTCAACGGGGCTGGTGGAGCTGCAAGTCTGGAAGGCGAGTCTACACGGGGCGTCTTGCCGAGGAACGACCTGCTCGGCAGATTTGGTAGTGGCCTAAGAACCATAGGCACATGTGTACGAGATAATCTATCCCCATCTTGCTCCGCTCACAAAGACATGCCCACTAGCTCAGCATAGTTGGATATGCTAGTGCAACACATCTTCGAGCGTAACTCAGGTCACATGCCCTAAGAAAACCACCGCATACTCATCGGCTGGTCGGCTAATATCAGGGGATCATATCTGGCCAGCTCTGTAAACCTGTTCTCATACTCTGCCACTGTCATCCCTCCTTGACGGAGGTGAAGAAACTCACTCTCATTCTCATGACGATATGTGAGTAAAAAGTCTCATGGAAGAGGGCCTCAAAGGCCACCCACGTCCATACATATCCCACAGCAATAGTCCGGAGGATGCTGTCCCACCAGAGACTGGCCTCCTTCACAAACATGTAGGTGACTAACTCCACCTGCTCTGCCTTAGTGCAGTGCAACGGCTTTAGTATCTTGGAGATGTGGTCAAGCCAATATTCGGCCTCCTCAGGTCTGTGAGTACCCGCAAAAGTAGGAGGTAGGAAGCGCTGGAATCGATCATATAAACCGCTGGCACTCATATTCCTAGCAGGCTGCATAAGTGGTGCAGGCGGAACCACACTCATGCCCTGGGCAAAGACCCCTGCAATGGTGGCAAAAAACTGCTGCTGCTGCTGTTGCTGCTGCTGCATCAAGAGCATGATCTGCTCCAACCTATCAGTAAGAGGAGCCGACTGAGGCACGTGCGGCATCGAAGTAGACGCACGGTTCAGCTTAGGAACCAGTGGTGCAATAGGTGTCGGCCCATTAGTGGGGTCACTGGCCGGCTGAGAATTTGGCATAGTCTCGTGAGTCAAGCCCGAACTGGGGTCCATGTGGCTATCGCTTAGGGGAGGAGCCCCGTCAATCGAGTCGCCAAGTGTGAGACGTGTCGTACTCCGTGTGGCCTTTAGTGGCATCCCCTATATACAACATAGGGTGCAACCCGTGTCAGATTCAGCCTATAACACTTAATTCTTCAAGCATTCTACACAGTCCATAACGAAAGGAGTCACATGCATTTTATTTAGCGAAATTTGTCACAACACATGATATATAGTTTTACATGAATCATGATAGGAAATGCATGTGAGCTAATCTAGTTAAAGCCTTAAATACAAACATGTCATCAACCTACTCTACTATTTAGCCCGTCAAGGCTAAAACATAGAAACCAAGAAACAAGCAACAAAGCAAACTAAACGACGACTACATGCACGACTAGTCATCCAAGTCTGGCGATGGAGGAGGGGCACCCTTATCCTGCAGACAGCACAGGATAGCCTTCAAGGTGCGAGACACCTTCTTAAATTTTTATTTCACGAAGGCCCGGGTCTCACCAACCTCTTGTCGCAGGGTAACCTGGCCCTCCTGAAGTCGAGCCAGGCGGGCTTCTATAGCAGCCCGATCACTGTCGAGCACCTGTGTAGCAGGAGGAGAGTCCTCATCAGTGTCCTGGGCCTCCTCTTCTTCTTCTTGCTCTCCTTCTTCCTCTATCTCATTTTCTTCCTCTTCCTCTTCCTCTTCACTCTCCTCAGCCCCGTCACTACTTTCCTCGTCCTCGAACCCAACACATCGTTGTAGCGGCCCAATCTTCATGTTGGCGAGTGTGGTGTCATTTATAAAGTAAATTGGCACCACCATATCAGCGCGAAGTCTGTAGCCGAGCTCATAAGCAAGCTTGCATATGAGTCGACCGAATGGAAGTGAATTGGCTGTTCTGGTAGAACGGGCGGTCAGGATTATCTCTCGTAGGACGAAGGTAGGCAGGCACAACTTGTCTCCCTACCCAGCACGGTACAAGAAGTCCACCATCAAGCGCGTACACTCGCTGCAATTGCTCAACCTGGGATACACGTTGAACGTGAAGATGTGGTGGAGCAGGTGGACGTCGTCGGTCATCTTAGACGCTAAGAGAGTAGTGTTGGGATTCCAATAGGCCAGTCGACCATAAAGGAATCGCTTGCGGCGGTCTCTTTCACGCTCACTCCTGAAGTAATCCTCACTGGTGTGTACCTCACCACACAGTATTCTCAGGAGCTGAGATATCAGACGGATGTCTACAATCGCTTCCCGCCTTGTCACGGAGATCTTGAATTGTAAAGGCTCCAGCGATGGGTCTCGTATATGGGCGTAGAAGGCTCGGACAGTGTCCGTAGTCGCCCGTGACTTGCCTTCAAATATGGGCCCCCATCCAGCATCAGACAGGCGGTCCATCAATGGATAAAGCCCGAACAGTCTCTCATCTACATGTGCTTCGAAGAGAACCCTACGGCCTTGAAATCTTCCATGTGATAGGTCTGTTAGTAGAGTTCTTGCAAGAGGAGCCTGGGGATCGAGGTTCTTCTTTGTCCTTATCTCCAC
Organism: Magnolia officinalis; assembly: GCA_021015155.1. Lineage (NCBI taxonomy): Eukaryota > Viridiplantae > Streptophyta > Magnoliopsida > Magnoliales > Magnoliaceae > Magnolia > Magnolia officinalis. The sequence goes on from JAJHSJ010000004.1 coordinate 66,598,409, forward strand.
ATTGGCGCTTGTACTAGCCTCAGCGCTTTTCTGCTTCCGTGAACGGGTAGGGCGGCTAGGCCCGGCTTCATCCGTAAGAGCCCTCTTCTTCCCCATGAGAGAAAGAAGTGTGGAGAGCGAGAAAATTGCTGCCACAAGCTCGAAAAGAGCCATTTGAGTGAGATAAAATGGAGGGAAAAAGAAGGGGTGTGGAGCTTTGAAATTGAAACATAAAAGAAAGGAGGATTGTGCACCCAAATGAGAGGGATTAAGAGATATAGGTGGTTGTAGAAGATAGGTTTGAGAGAGTGGTGTATGTGGTGCAAGAAGATGGAAGAAGATGAGATTGGAGGGGTGATTTGAGAGAAGAAAAATGAAGATTTGAGGGCTTTGGAGAGCTTGAAGGTGTGTATGGAGGGAGAAGGGAGCAAATGGGGAGGTTATAGGGGTCCCCACACGCTTTGGTGGGCGCCACAGCCTTGGACACGAGCCGGCCCAACCAGCCCGCTACGGCCCGACAGGCCCAAACTGAGCGGGCAACGAGCCCTTGCTGATCCGGCGATGGCATCGCCGGTCCCGGGACCTTTGGGCGAGCCCTCGTCCCATGGGCGATAACATCCCCCCCCCCCCCCCCCCCCCGGGGTGTCGTATGTGTGCAGGGTCCACTTTGGATCCTCCCGTTTTGCTCTGTTTGGGCCCCCTAATCCATTTGAGTCGTTTCGGGTCCCATCTCGCGTATACTTGTGAATTTCGGGTTTGTTTGAGTGTGGAATAGGATGGATTCTCCTCTAAACCCGTCGATTGACAGTTTAGAAAAGATCTGGGGTCACCACGTATGATCTCAGATGCGTACAGGTCCCGGTTTCAACGGTCAATTTCACCTGTCGGCGAAACTGGGGATCCTATGATTGTTTCTACATTTTATCGCACCCTTCTAAGTTAAAGTACGTCAGTGTGCATCTTGTGACCATAACCCAGGTCCAGTTTAATCCAAATCATGCTCTGATACCAACTTGTAATGCTCGAAAAATCGGGGGTCGAGTAGGTAACCAACTCCCAAGTTCCAACGCATCACTTATGCAAATAGATAATGATGATTAAATGTTGATTGTATTAGTGCATTAAATATGAATGAGATTATACCAAAACAGCATATCATACTCCAGAGATAGTTGAATTACGCAAGTGGAAGACTGTGATAAGTATATAAGGCATATAAGTGATTGTAAGTCTCCTGAGTATGATCATGTTACCAAGTCAATCAATTACATATAAAATTCCAAAATATACAAAATGTGTAATGTCATCTAGTCAGCATCTTAGTAATCTCCGTCGATCAGAACATGGCCTACATAGACCCGCTTGATAACTGCATGTAGGAGAACTCCTCCTCGTCATCATAAAAATCAAGCTCCGCCTCGCAAGCTATAACGCGTTGAAATTCAGGGGTCGAGCATAAACTCAACTCCCGAGTTCCAATGCATCACTTATGCAACATAGATAATGATGATTGAATGTTGTCCATATTAGTGTGTTTAAACATGAGTAGGATTATACCAAAACACCATATCATACTCCAGAGACAATTAACTTACACAAGCGGAAGACTGTGATACATAAATAAAGCATATAAATGGTCGTAAGTCCCCAGAGTATGATCAGATTACCAGGTTAAATGATTATAAGTAAAGTTCCAAAATTCACAAAATGATACAGTATAATGTTCAACTAGTTGTATTTCTAAAATCCCGGTAATCCTCGTCAATCAGAGCACGATTTACATAAACCCGCCTGACAACTGCATGTAGGAGAACGCCTCCTCGTCATCCTCAAAATCCGGCTCCGCCTCATAGGCATCGCCATCACCTACAGCTAAGACAGGGTCTGGTTGGTGTTTAAAGCACCGTCCCAGAACGTGGGAGTGAGTGATCAACTCAATGGAGCTATAAAGAAAAGGTTAACATGTTATCAATTCAGTTAAGCAGTAATGATAAAGCAATACGATCAAGCATTCCTAAGTACTCTGGTTAATGCAAAAATGATATGTATTAATGATGCATGCCCTCGCCTGCACTCCCTCTGCGATCTTCCTCTTACGGTCGCGGCATGCACCCCTTCCTCTGTGCTCAACACCAACGCCAAAGGCACATGTAATGCGATGCATGAGTGTGATTATCGAGTTCTTATTAGACCATTTCATACAGCATGATTAGGAAGCTAATGTACCTCTCTTATATTATTTTCCAAACAATGATCCATTCTAGGGTCGTGTCTTAGCTAGTCTCATACGATGTTGCGGTTTCAAGTCGCTACAAAGGGCTCATCACCACGATGCAGGCCTAGCTTATACTTTAGTTATTATGGAAAGGCTCGTCACCTTAGCACAGTCTCAGAGTATGCTCGAGGTCACTACGAATGGCTCGTCACCTAGTCATAAGCCGACAGCTCGAATACAGTGTCCAATACCACCGTATTCGGCTAACGAGCTGAGGCCACTCACTGGTCACTACGGGTAGGCTCGTCGCCCCGGCGTAGGCCGACAGCTCGACCACTGTATCCCATACCACCATGTCTGGCTCATGAGTCTTAGCGGATCGAGGTACCAAGGTTAATAGGATTTTCATTGGTAAGTTGGTACCTTAGATTCAAACAGCAGCGTCCATACATGGTGAACATACATTGGGCCAATCGGGTTACTTGACAAGCTCGACTGGTATGAGCGTACGTTGAATTGATTGACATCGAGCGCGTAAGCACTCCACATGGCCTAACCACTGTCAGCAATCTTCGTACGACTCGGATTCCTTGAACATATCTGTTGTGGCGAGGCTAACTCAACCACTCGTTTGAGAGCTATTACCGATAGCCTAGACTATGTAGTAGTCCCAAACACATTTAAACAAAATAGGATAACATGTGTGATAGGCTTTTCAACAATAAACAATTGATTCGAAGAACGTAACCATTTGAGCATTTCACAAAATACAAAGTAAGCATGTTTCGCACATATGCATTTCATACTAAATTACACAGTTTTAAATCTAAGTTGCATGAAGGGATTTATACACATAGCTAAGGAAATTGAGAGTCTCACCTCAACACCTTCATAAAGTACAAGTTTCCGAATACTTACTCGTTCAGGCATTTTTACAAACACTTAGACTACACACTTCAACATACATGGCGTAGATTGGCCATAATACGTATTAGGGCAATTCCTTTCACCAAGGAGTTGTCGCACGTGCAACAATCATGTATCCACGACGGATCGCCATGGCAAGCACGAATCTCAGTTCCATACTCATTCAGACATTTTCACAAACACTTAGACTATACATTTCAACATACATGACGTACGTTGGCTATAACATGTATTAAGGCAATTCCTTTCACCAAGGAGTTGTCACGTATACAACCATCATGTATCCACGACGGATAATCATGGCAAGCACGAATCCTAGCTCCATACTCATTCAGACATTTTCACAAACACTTAGACTACACATTTCAACATACATGACGTACGTTGGCCATAACATCTACTAGGGCGAATCCTTTCGCCAAGGGGTTGTCGCACATACAACAACCCTATATCCACGATGAATAATCATGTCAAACACGAGTCCAAATTCTATACGCATTTAATCATTTCAACTAACACATGGAGTACACTATACTCAACATAGTTCATATATATCTGTAAAGCGAAGGAATCTTCGCATTTAGCATGTGAAATAGCACCTAAATCAGTTATAAATCATTAACCGACATTGAAAGCCTTGAAAACAATAACTTAAACATTTATAATCCGCACCTTACGCCGATAAACAAGTATCGAACTCAGTTTGCATGTCAAGTCTTTGTCTACGACACGACGGCCACCTATAGCATGAAATAGGTTAGCTATTTCATTACTTACACTATTTGAAACTCTAAAACAAATTTGGGTTAGGATTTCTTACCCAAGAACGGAGTCAAAATCGCCGGAATAGCGATTCAGAAAGGCTGATTCAACCCTGTAACGCCCTGAAAATCGGGGGTCGAGCAGGAGCCCAACTCTCGAGTTCCAATGCATCACTTATGCAACATAAAAAATGATGATTAGATGTTGTTTGTATTAGTGCATGAAACATGAATGTGATTATAACAAAACAGCATATCATAATCCAAAGACAAGTGAAATTGCAAGCGAAAGACAGTGATAGATATATAAAATATATAAACTGTGGTAAGTGTCCAGAGTGGGATAATGTTACTAGGTTAAATAATTACATGTACAATTCCAAAATATACAAAAGGTGTAATGACATCTAGTCAACATCCCAAAAATCTCACCCACTTGAAAACTGCATGTAGGAGAATGCCTCCTCGTCATCCTCAAAGTTCGGCTCTGCCTCGTAGGCATCGCCACCACCCGCAACTAAAACAGGGTCTGGTTGGTGTGTACAACATCATCCCGTAACGTGGGAGTGAGTGATCAACTCAGTGGAACTATAAAGCAAAGGTTAACATGTTATCAATTCAGTCAAGCAGTAATGATAAAGCAATACAATCACCTATCCCTAAGTACTCTGATTAATGTAAAAATGGTATGTATAAATGATGCATGCCCTCGCCTGCACTCCCTCTGTGATCTTCATCTCACGGTCGCGCATGTCAGTCACTTTCTCAGTGCTCTACCCAACGCCAAACGGGACATGCAATGCGGTGCATGAGCATACTTACCAAGTTCTTATTAGTCCTTTTTATACAACAGGATTGAGAAACTAAGGTACCTCCCTTAAATCATTTTCCAAATAATAATTCATTCTAGGGTCGTCAATCCTAGTAAATCTCATACAACGTTGCGGTTCTAGGTCACTACAAAAGGCTCATCACCTCGATGTAATGTAGGCCTAGTTTATACTCTAGTTGCTACGAAAAAGCTCGTCGCCTCAACGCAGGCTCAGAGTATGCTCGAGGTCACTACAAAGGGCTCGTCACCTTATCAGTGTAGGCCGACAGCTTGAATACAGTGTCCCATACCACCGTATTTGGCTCACGAGGCTATGTTGCTCACTGGACACTACGGGGAGGCTTGTTGCCCCAGCGTAGGCCAACAGCTCAACCACGGTGTCCCATACCAGCATGTCTGGCTCATGAGTCTTAGCGGATCGAGGTACCAATGTTAACGGGATTCACTGGTGAGTTTGGTACCTTAGGTTTAAGCAGTAGCGTCCATACATGGTGAACATACATAAGGCCAATTGGGTTACTTGATGAGCTCGACCAGTACGAGCACACCTCGAGTTGATCAACATGAAGTGCGTAAGCACTCCATGTGGCCTAACCACTATCGACAACCCAAGTACGACTCAGATTCATCGAACACGTCCAGTGTGGCGAAGCAACCTCAGCCACCAAACCAGGGCATGTTACCGATTACCTGGACTACACCATAGTCCCAAACACATTCTGATATGAGAAATATGCACATACAATAATCATACATCATTTAATCAACCCATGCAACCATGGAAAGCATTTGAATGTATAATGGAGCACATATAACATGTCATTCTACATTTGCATATTATGTACAAACCATGCTATTTAGATTACAGCAACTTGAAGGAATTCATGCATATACCTGCCCAACAACCCTATCAAGTACAGTTCATCTAGCAACTGCTCATACAGACATTTTATCAAACACTTATACCACACATATCAACATACACAACATATGTTGATTATAACATGTATTTGGACAAATCCTAGCCACAAGGAGTTATCACGTACACATCAATTCATTTATTAACATTCCATAGACATGACAGGCACAAATCATATTCCTATGTTCATTCAGACATTTCAACAAACACCTAGACTACACACTTTGACATACATGTATTAGGCTAACTATAACATATATCCTGGTAAGCCCTTTTACAAAAGGGTTACCACATGCACAACAACCATATATTCATAGTTACTAATCATGGCAAGCACAGATCCAAATTTCATATTCATTCAATCATATCATCAAACACATGGAATACACGATACTCAACATAGTTCATATATATGTGAAAAGTACGGGAATCGTCGTATCTAAGCATGTGATAGCAATCAAGTCAGTCATAAATCATTAACTGACATTAAAAGCCTTGAAAATCATAACCTAAACGTTTATAGTCCGCACCTTTCATCGATAAACAAGTATCGAACTCGGTTTGTATACCGAGTCTTTGTCTACGGCACAACGGCAACCTATAACAGGGAATAGGATAGCTATTCCACCATTTGTTCTATTTAAATTTCTAAAACAGTTTAGGGTTAGGATTTCCTACCTAAGAACAGAACCAGAATCACCGAAACAGCGACACGGTAGCGGTGTTTCGATACGCAGAACGGCAGGGAACGATCTCTGTAGCGAAACCCTAACTTCCCTCACACTTTCTCTCTTTCCTTCACTTTCTTTTCTTTTCTCTCACCTAGGGTTAAAAATTCGTATATGAAGGGTGAGAGAGGGTTTAAGGTCCTTATATAGGCCCAGAACTGAACGGAATGGCCTCAAGGCCATGGTATACTTAGGTTATAGCCAAAACCCATCTGTTTCAGCTCAACGGAGCACTTCTGCAGATCCCTTTGCTGCTTACGGTAGGACTTAAGCTCCTTGACATTGGATCTAGGTCAAGCTAAGTTTTTAATCTGATCGGATTTATAGATCGACCGTGGCGGACCAATTTCAGTTCAACGGTCCCCAACACTCGAACAAGTCCACAAGTGCACTGACGTGTGTATGAAATTTTTCCTGATCTGAGGGTGTAATTGGGTCAGATTCTGACGGTCTGAATCCTTAGATTTAATTCGCAAGCAACGACCCAAATCACTTAAATCTGAGTTCAATTTCTAAAGATATTTGCGTTTCTCACACACTTCACTCCGGGCTCAAGTTGTGCGTTTTTGGGTATCATTAGGACTTGATTTCTGAGATGGTTGTCAAGCCCAGTAAGGCGGTCATAAGTGTTTAGTTTCATAGTAATCGGACTTTCAACGCACGGTCCAGGTCCGATACGGAGTTTTGTGATGCTCCCGAGAGCAACTGGGTTTTGAGATTGATCATAGATTACAGGGTAATGTAGCGTTAATGATTCTACAAGTTTTGGGTCTTGCAGTTCGTATTTAAAGTGGTTCAAGCAAATTTCACAGCTAATCTAGTTTAACACTTAGTTAATTTCATCTAATTTATAGAGGATTTGGTCCTGAGTGATTTCTGCCTGAGGTGGTACTCGGGCCTTTGTACGGATTTTTGCGAGACGTTACAAGCCCGTGGAGTGATGGGATTGAATCCTAGGAACAAGTGCCAACTCTCTCTCTCTCTCACTTTCTCTCTCTTTCCTTCTCTTTTATTTCTTCTCTCTCTTAGGGTTTTCCAAATTCGTATGGAATGAGAGAGAGAGGGTTTAAGGCCCTTATATAGGCTCAGAACTGATGGGAATAGCCCCAGGGTCATGGTATACTTAGGTTATAGCCAAATAGGGGTTGTTTCGATCCAACGGAGCACTTCTTAAGGCCACTTTTCTGTGTGCGTCGGACTTAAGCTTCCTGACGTTGGATATAAATCGAGTTAGGTATTCGGTCCGATCGGATTTACAGATCGACCGTGGCGGACCAGTCTCAGTTCAACGGTCGTCGGCACTCGATCAGGGCCACGAGTCCACTGAGATGTGTTAGAAATTTTGCCTGATCCGAGGGTGTATTTGGGTCAGATTCTGATGGTCTGAAACATTAGATTTGACCCACAAGCGAACGGCCCAAATCACTAAAATCTGAGTTCAATTTCTAAAGTTATTCGCGTTTCTCACACACTTCGCTCTAGGCTTAAGTTGTGCGTTTCTGGAAACTACTGGATTTGATTTCTGAGATGGTTGTCAAGCCCAGTAAGGTGGTCATAAGTGTATAGCTTTGTGGTCAACAGACTTTCAATGTGTGGTCCAGGTCTGATAGGAAGTTTCAAGGTGTTCCTAAGAGCAAACGGATTTAGAGATTGATCCTAGGTTTCAGGGTAATGTAACGTTAATGATTCTTCAAGTTTTGGGTCTTGCAGTTCATATTTAAATTGGTTCAAGCTAATTTCACAGCTAATCTAGTTTAGTACTTAGTTAATTTCGTCTAATTTCTAAAGGATTTGGTCCTGAGTGATTTCTGTCTGAGGTGGTCCTCGGGCCTTTGTACGGATTTTTTCGAGACGTTACACATGCGTTGCCATCATCTGCAACTAAACCAGAGTCCGATTGGTGTTTTAAAACACCATCCCAGAGTGGGAATGAGTGATCAACTCAGTGGAGCTATAAGGCAAAGGTTAACATGTTATCAATTCAATCAAGCAATAATGATAAAGTAAAACAGCAAGCAATCCTAAGTACTCTGGTTAATGCAAGGATGATATGTTATTATGATGCATGCCCTCGCCTGCACTCCCTCTGGCGATAACATCTTATGATCGCGGCATGCACCCCTTCCTCTGTACTCAACACCAACGCCAAAGGCACATGCAAATGTGGTGCATGTACGTGATTAGCCAAGTTCTTAATTAGACTTATTCATACAGCAGGTTCGGGAAGCTAAGGTACCTCCTTTTATATCATTTACCCAACGATGATCCATCTAGGGTCGTCAATCCTAGTTTACCACATACGATAGGCAAGTTATAGGGCAACGTCACCCCTAAATGTAAAGCAGTGGACAGGCAAGTTCAGGTCACCATAAAAGGCTCGTCACTGTCCTCATAGGTTTATACTCGAAGTCACTATGGGAAAGGCTCGTCACCTTAGCGTAGGCCGACAGCTCAAATATAGTGTCTCATACCACCGTATTCGGCTCACGAGTTGGTTTGCTCACTGGTCACTACGGGGAGGCTCGTCGCCCCAGCATAGGCGCACAGCTCGACCACGGTGTCCCATACCACCATGCCCGACTCATGAGTTTTAGCGAATCGAGGTACCAAGGTTAAACGGGCTTTTCACTGGTAAGTTTGGTACCTTAGATTCAAGCAGTAGCGTCCATGCATGGTGAACATACATCGGGTCAATCGGGTTTCTTAACAGGCTCGACTGGCACGAGCGTACGTTGAATTGATCGACATGGAGTGCATAAGCATTCCTCGTGGCCTAACCACTGTCGACAATCATCGTACGACTCGGATTCATCGAACGTATTTGTTGTGGCAAAACTACTCAGCTAGTCGGTCATAAACCATTACCGACTGCCTGGACTACATCGTAGTCTCAATCACACTCCAAACAACAGCATTCACATGTGAAAATCAAAGACAGCATGTGACAATCAAATCTAAATATGAATCGTATTTGAGCATTTCAACAAACACATAGAGTACATGTGTAACGTCTCGAAAAAATCCATACAAAGACCCGAGTACCACCTCAGGCAGAAATCACTCAGGACCAAATCCTTTAGTAATTAAACAAAATTAACTAAGTGTTAAACTATATTACCTGTGAAATTAGCACTAATCGCTTTAAATACTATCTATAAGACCCAAAACGAGTAGAACAGTTAACGCTACATTACCTTAAAACTTAGGATCCATCTCTAAACCTGGTTGCTCTCAGGAGCACCTTAAAACTTCGTATCAGACCTGGACCGCACGTTGAAAGTCCGATTACGGCAAAACTAAATGATTATGACCGCCTTGCTGGACTCGACAACCACCTTGGAAATCAAGTCCTAACAGTGTCAAGAAATGCACAACTTGAGCCTGGAGCGGAAGTGTGTGAGAAACGCGAATATCTTTAGGAAATGAACTGGGACTTAAGTGAATTGACTCGTTTCACTGGCAGGCCAAATTTAAGGATTCAGACCATTAGAATCTGACCCAATTACACCCTCGGATCAGGAAAAATTTTCAACACATGTCAGTGTACTTTGGCCCTGATCGAGCACCGGTGACTGTTAAACTGAAACTGGTCTGCCACAGTCGATTTGTAAATCCGATCAGACTGAAAACTTAACTTGACCTATATCCAATGCCAGGGAGCTTAAGTCTGACCGTACGCAGAAAAGGGGCCTCCTAAAGTGCTCTGTTGGATCGGAATTTCGGAATTGTCCCCATTTGGTTATAACTTAAGTATACCATGGCCCTGGGGCCATTTCCACCAGTTCTGGGCCTATATAAGGGCCTAACCCACCCCTCTCATTCTATACGAATTCCTAGCCCTAGGAGAGAGAAGAGAGAGAAAAGAGAAGGAGAGAGAGAGAGAAAGTGAGAGAGAGAGTTGGCGTTTGTTCTTGGGATTCAATCCCGCCACTCCACGCACTCAACTACCACATCTGTATCGCTATTTCGGCGATTCCGACTCCGTTCTTAGGTAAGAAAACCTAACCCTAATCTATTTTAGGATTTCAAATAGTGTAAGTGATGAAATAGCTAACCTATTTCATACTGTAGGTTGCCGTTATGTCGGAGACAAAGACTTGGTCTACAAACTGAGTTCGTTACTTGTTTACCGGTGAAAGGTGTGGACTGTAAATGTTTAGGTTATGGTTTTCAAGGCTTTCAATGTTAGTAATGATTTATGACTGACTTGATTGCTATCACACATGCTTAGATACGATGTAATCCCTATATTACACATGTATATGAACTATGTTGAAAATAGTGCACTCCATGTGTTTGTTGAGATGTCTGAATGAGTATGGAAGTATGATTTGTGCTTAATATGATTATTGATCGAGCATGCATGATTATTGTACGTATGGCAACTCCTATGTGGAAGGATTTGGTATAATATGTATTTTAGCTAATTTGTTTCATGTGCGAGATATGAGTAGTCTAAGTGTTTGATAAAATGCTTGAATGAGCAAATGCTTGTTGTTATGTATTTGATGAGGGTGTTGAGACAGGATTCTCAATCACCTTATCTATAATTACAATTTCTGTTATGTAACCCACTTTACTACCATGTGACTTATGTATGAAATGTCTATGTGTAATAACATGTGTACTATGTGTTTGTTGAAATGCTCAAATGAGATTTATATTTAAATTGGTTGTCAATGCTGCCTTAGTTATTATATGTGAATACTATTGATTGGAGTGTGTTTGGGGCTACGACGTAGTCCAGGCAATCGGTAAAGGTTTACGATTGGTGGTCGGACTGTTTTAGCCACGACGGACGTGTTCGATGAATCCGAGTCGTACGTCGTTTGACGACAGTGGTTAGGCCACGCAGGATGCTTATGCATTCCATGTCGATTAAGTCTACGTGCGCTCATACTAGTCTAGCTCGTCAAGTAACCCGATTGACCCGATGTATGTTCACCATATATGGACGCTACTGTTTGAATCTAAAGTACCAACTTACCAGTGCAAACCCGTTTAACTTTGGTACCTCGATCCGCTAAGACTCATGAGTCAGACATGGTGGTATGGGACACCGTGGTCGAGTTGTCGGCCTACGCTGGGGCGACGAGCCTCCCCGTAGTGACCTGTGAGCAGCACCGCCTCGTGAGCCAAATACGGTGGTATGGGACACTGATCAGGTGATGAGCCCTTTGTAGTGACCTCGAGCGTACTCTGAGACTGTGTTGAGGAGACGAGTCTTCCCGTAGTAACTAGAGTATAACTAGGCCTACCCTTATCAGGTGACAAGCCCTTTGTAGTGACATAGAACCGCAATATCGTATGGTATTTACTAGGACTAACGACCTTAGAATGGATCATTGTTTGGGAAATGATATAAGGGAGGTACCTTCGCTTCCCAATCCTGCTGTATGAATAAACCTAAGTAAGAACTTGGCCAATCACGTGCATGCACCGCATTACGTGTGCCTTTGGCGTAGCAGGTCAAGCACTAAGGAAGGGTTACATGCTGCGATCATGAGATGAAGTCGCTGAGGGAGCGTAGGCGAGGGCATGCATCATTATTTCATATCATTCTTGCATTAACAAGAGTACTTTGGATATGAGTGTTGTACTGCTTTACCATTACTGTTTAACTGAATTGATAACGTGTTAACCTTTGCTTTATAGTTCCACTGAGTTGATCACTCACTCTCACATTATGGGACGGTGTTGTACACACAGCCAGACTCTGTCTTAGCTGCAGGTGATGGCAATGCTTATGAGGCAGAGCCAGACTTCGAGGATGACGAGGAGGCATTCTCCTACATGCAGTTTTCAGGCGGCTTCATGTGAGTCATGTCCTGATCGACGGGAATTTCTGGGATGTTGACTAGATGTCATTACACTTGCTATTTTATCTTTTTGGAACACACATGTATATTCATTTTTAGTCCATTTTGGGAAGTATACATGTATATATTTAACTTGGTAACATGTTCACACTCTCGAGACTTACAACAGTTCATATATTTTATATATCTATCACGGTCTTCCGCTTGCGTAATTTAACTGTCTCTAGAGTATGATATGTTGTTTTGGTATAATCTCATTCATGTTTAATGCACTAACATGGACAACATTTAATCATCATTATCTATGTTGTATAAGTGATGCGTTGGAACTCGGGAGTGGAGCTTATGCTCGACCCCCGATTTTCAGGGCGTTACAACATGTTATCATACATAGGCATTTCATTCATAAATCACATAGTAGTAAGATAAGTTACATAAAGGAACTATAACTAAAGGTAAGGGAATCGAGAAGCCCATCTCAACACCCCCATTACATACATGTAAATAAGCATTTTCTCATTCAGGCATTTTATCAAACACTTAGACCGCACGTATTACATACATGTAATAAATTAGTTAAAACACATATTATAGCAAATCCTTTCACAAAGGAGTTGTCATGTATACAATGATCATGTATTTGCAATCAATAATCATGGCAAGCACAAATCGTAATTCCATATTCATTCAAACATTTCAACAAACACTTGGAATGCATTATAATCAACATAATTTACATATATGTGTAATATACGGGAAACATCATATCTAAGCATATGTGATAACAATCCAGTTAGTCATAAATCATTAACTGACATTGAAAGCCTTGAAAACCATAACCTAAACGTTTATAGTTCGTAACTTTCGCTGGTAAACTCGTAACGAACTCAGTTTAGACGCTAAGTCTTCGTCTACGGCACAACGGTAACCTATAACATAAAATAGGTTAGTTATTGCACCACTTACTCTATTTGAATCCCTAAAACATATTAGGGTTAGGATTTCTTACCCAACAACAGGATCGGAATTGCCAGTACGGCGATATAGGAGCAATGGTTAAGCACGTGGAGTGATGGGATCGAATCCCAGGAACTTTCTCTCACTCCCACTCTCTTCTCCTCACTTTCTTCTTCTCTTTCTCTCTCTTCTCTCTCCTAGGGTTTGGAATTTGTATGGAATGAGAGAGGGGTGGGCAAAGGCCCTTATATAGGCCCAGAACTGATGGGAATGGCACCAGGGCCATGGTATACTTAGGTTATAGCCAAAAGTTGCCTGTTTCGGGCCAACGAAGCACATCTGGAGGCCCCTTTTCTGCATACGATCTCGGAAAGCTCCCTGACAATGGATCTATACTAGGTTAAGTTTTCAGTCCGATCGGATTTATGGATTAACCGTGGCGGATCAGTTTCAACTCAACGGTCATCGTCACTCGATCAGGGCCATAAGTACACTGACATGTGCAGGAATATTTACCTAATCTAAGGGTGTATTTGGGTCATATTCTGACGGCCTGAATCCTTAAACTTGGCCTGCAAGTGAATGACCCAAATCACTTAAATCTAACTTCATTTTTTAAAGGTATTCGTGTTTCTCACACACTTCGCTCCGGGTCCAAGTTGTGCATTTTTGGATACTATCTGGACTTGATTTCCGAGATGGTTGTCAAGTCCAGTAAAGCGGTCATAACCATATAGCTTCGCGGTAATCAGACTTTCGACACGCGATCCAAGTCCGAAACGGAGTTTCAAGCTGCTCCCGAGAGCAACTAAGTTTTGCGATTGATCCTACGTTTTTAGGCAATGTAGCGTTAGCGATTCTACTAGTTTTGGGTCTTACAGATTGTATAGAAAGTTGTTCAAGCTAATTTAGCATTTAATTCAGTTTAACACTTAATTAATTTTTGTCTAATTTCTGAAGGATTTAGTTCTGGGTGATTTCTGCCTGAGGTGGTACTCGGGTCTTTGTACGGATATTTTCGAGACGTTACAGTATCAAAGCCATCTGTGCATATGTATGGATGATCACATCTAGCTATATCTAATCACATCGGGGATTTTCAAATTCCTGAAACAGTTGTGATAAGGGATTTTCAAATCCCTGAATCCAGAGATATTCAAATTAGGGATTTGAATTTCGAAAACCCTAAAAACAATTATTCAAATTAGGGATTTCGGATTTTGGATTCGAAACCCCAAATCAGGAAATTGGGGATTTCGGATTTGAATCCCCAAATCAGATTATTAGGGATTATCGAATCTTTGAATCCAGCTAACCGATTAGGGTTTTCAGATCTCGTCCAGAATTGAATTAGGGATTTCAAATTTCAAAATTCGAATATTGGGCATTTAGATTTCAAAACCCTACATCCAAATAATTAGGGATTTTCGAAACCCAATCCTATACATTGAGAATTTCAGGCCCTTCCTCCCCAAATTCAGTTAGATTGGGTATTTGCAAATTGGAATCCCAAAATCCATATAGGATTTGAATCACATAAATCCAATTCGGTTTTCATTCCATCATAATCGTAAATTTGCACCCTTACCTGAGCTGTTAGAGACGATGCTTTCCACCATCATTGGGATCATGTAGCAATTGTTTATCACATTCTTGGTTAAATGGTGGCTGCATATTTCACATTAAGGAGACTATCTTCTTCGTTTATGATCATCAGCTCCCTCTACAGTCGTTGATGGCCATGTATCCCAGTCGCTTGCTTCATTGTCATGGTTGATTGTTGCCATCTTAATCGGCGTCAAGCAGGCTATTGACGATTGGGGATGCGGCGGCTAGGGTTCCCTTCATCTTTTCTTTGAATTCTACCAGCGTAAAGGGGTATAAGACGTTTATATTGAAACGGGTCAATGGACCTGGTTCAAGTGCTTGCAGGTCCACTTTCTGGACCCACGAACGAGATATTTTTTCCCTTTGTATTGGGCTTGACCGTGCATATGGGCCCATTGATGTGATGTGGGCCATGCGACCTCATTTTCCATTCTATTTATGGGCCTCAGCTGAGGGTTGTGGACCCAAATTTTGGAACATCTGTTTCACGTTTGTATGATACATCATGGCCCTGATTAAGACACATAAATAGTCTCTTAGCAGACCTCTTTCATGACCTATATAAAAGTCATGCCATTTTTCTAGATCTTACTTTACTATGTTGAGTGACTATGCCAGGGACTAGACATGATGATATGATCATACAAAGTACTGATTTGGCCCTATCATTGGCCCATTACCCATCTTTAGGAGTTGATATGGACCGTTGGAATATATGGTTTGAAACCTATCCGTAAGTTTCATTTAAAGTTCCTTTATTTTCCAAAAGGTCAGTACCAAGTAACTTATGGGTCGTATCGGACTAATTAAGACAATCCATTAAGAGGCAGGATTATAATAGCAATCGTAATGTCTATGTTTGTAATTTTGGATTCGGTTGTGTTAGCCACCATAGTGACCTCAATCAATGAAAATTTTACAAGTAGAGACTAGTAACATTGGGATAAGGAGGATTGCATACAGTTGCATTCACATTTTTCATGCATACGAAAATGAAAACACAGACGATTACCATTTGGCAGTCACGTGAACGGGTGAAGTAAATGGTGCTGGTGATGTAAAGCTGAAAGACTCATCTCACCTGCAGGTGTTGAGTGTCTCAGATTTACATGACTGACATCACTTAGCTTCATGTTCAGGAGGACACTAGCATGTTATTATTACCACCCACAGGAGGAATGATGAAGATGTAACAGATTCTCACGAAGATGTGACGGTTGGGCCCATCTTCATCTTGGATGATTCAGTTGATGCCTCACTTAGCAACTAAATTGATTATCTTTGCCTGATATTTGCTAACATTCACGAAATTGCTTTGTGAATTTATGAACTAATGTGAGTATATATGTATCTCTTTTATTTTCAATCTCAATTCCAACTAATTAGAATCAAGTCTCTGCTCTAAATGGATCTAATTATGCTCAATGGAAGAATGTCATTGAAGTTGTACTGGGTTGTCTTCAATTATATTTAGCCTTGATAACACCAGAACTGCCAGAACCATCTGATGATGCCACTGAGCTGAATATAATCGATGGGTTGCATGGTTTAGATCAATTGATACATGCCTAAAAGTAATTAAGTATTCGATTTCTGAATCTATGAAGGGCGTCATGCCTGAAACAGACAATGTCAAAACTTTTCTGACTAAAATTGGAAAACAATTCAAGAAATTTGATAAGTTTGAAGTGGACATTCTTTTGAATAAATTGACTTGCCAATCTTACGACGGAAAATGCAATATCCGTGAATACATTGTAGAGCAAATCGAGGTTGTTTCTAAGATCCGTGCTCTAGGGCGTGTACTCACCGATGATTAACTGGTTCATTTGATCATGAACAACCTACCTCCTCAATTCGGTACGTTCCTGGTAAACTATAACACTCTGAAGGACATGTGGTCATTGGATGAACTTATCACCAGTGCGTCCAAGAAAAGACAGGATCAGGCAGATGGTCAAAGTTCAAAATGTTAATATCGTGACCTCAGGTCATGGGTAAATGCATGGGAATAAAGGTAAAGGGAAAAGGAAACAAGGTTCTAATAATGGATTCTCTGGTCCTCCATCTGAAAACCATGAGAATCAATCCGGAAATGGATCTAAACGCAAACGAGTTAAAGGCAGACCATGCTTTTTTTTTTTGCAAAAAGACAGGTCATCTAAAGAAAGACTGCGAATGTTTCAAGAATTGACTCATAAGAAAGGTAATCATTTTATTCTTGTCTGTTTTGAATCTAATCTGACCGATGTGTCAGCGGATTCCTGGTGGATAGATTCAGGAACTACTATTCACATATGCACTTATATGTAGGAACTACTACAGGCCAGGCCACTAACTGATGCGGAGCGCTCAGTATGCGTAGGCAATGGTGTCAAAGTTGACGTGGAGGCAATAGGAGTCTATAGGCTTAAGTTAAAGTTTGGTCATTTTTTTATTTATTTGGTAGATACTTTTTGTGTGCCGTCTATAAGACGCAATTTAGTTTCAATTTCATGTTTGGATAAGTTGGGATATTCATTATACTTTGAAAATAAAAGTTTTAGTATTTACTTTAATTCGATTAAAGTTGGAACCGGCTCTATAGTAAACAACTTATACCAGTTATACTTGATTACCTCTCACGTCTATACTGTTAATACCTTGCATGGAAATAAAGTAGGATCCAAGCGAAGACTAGACTATGAGAAATCCTCCATGTTATGGCACAGGCGATTATGTCATATATATATATATATATATATATATATATATATATATATATTATATATATATATATATATATATATATATATATCGTGAGAGATTAGACAGGATTGTGCGAGAAGGAATCTTGCATTCTCTAGACTTCTCTAACTATAAAGTATGTATTGATTGCATAAAAGGGAAACAGACTATAACGAGAAAGAAAGGTGCAACCAGAAGTGTAGGTCTATTAGAGGTTATACATACAGATATTTGTGGATCATTCTCTACAGCTTCATAGAGTGGACACAAATATTTTATTACCTTTATAGACGACTACTCTCGTTTCGAGTACCTATACGTTATCAATGAGAAATCAGATGCCCTGAATGCTTTTAAAATCTATAAGGCCGAAGTTGAAAATCAATTCGATAGGAGAATTAAAGTTGTCAGATCTGACCGTGGTGGTGAATACTATGGCAGATATGACGAATCAGGATGCAATCCAGGGCCGTTCGCTAAATACTTGCAGGATTGTGGCATTGTCGCTCAATACACTATGCTTGGTACTCCAGAGTAGAATGGAGTGACTGAGTGATGTAATCGCACCCTTATGGATATGGTGCGAAGCATAGTCAGCAATTCGACATTACCAAAATCTTTGTGGGGTGATGCGATCAAAACTGCAATTCATATACTAAACAGAGTTCCCAGCAAAGCAGTGAACAAAACTCCTTTTGAGTTGTGGAATGGGAGAAAACCAAGTCTCCGATATCTACATGTTTGGGGTTGTCCAGCTGAGGCCAAAATTTATAACCCGCATGAAAATAAGCTTGATCCTAGAACCGTAAGTTGTTTCTTCATTGAATATCCAAAAAAGATCAGAAGGCTATCAATTCTACTATCCTTCCCTCTCTATCAGGATTGTTGAGACTGGGAATGTCAGATTCATTGAGGACACTGAAAACAGTGGGAGCACGAACACCAGAAATTTTATATTTAAGGAACAAAGGACTGTGACTCCAGCCATAGTCACTTCAGATTACGTGGATATTAATGATGTAGTTGATCCTGCAGTCACTGCAGAACATCACGTAGATCCTCATGTACAAACCACTGATGAGGAAAATCGAGATCACACCCAACAAGAAGAACCATTGAGAAGATCTAAAAGAGAGAGAAGGCCTGTAAATCGAGATGATTACATCGTATACTTACAGGAGCATGACTTTGACATAGGGGTGGAAATGGATCCTGCATCCTTTGCACAAGTCAAACAAAGTGTTGATCCTTCCCGTTGGTTTGATGCCATGAAAGATGAGTTGAAATCCATGCAGGACAATAAAGTATGGGATCTTGTAGAGTTACCTACAGGAATAAAGTCGATTGGTTGTAAACGGATATTTAAAACCAAAAGGGACTCCAAGGGTAACGTCGAAAGATATAAAGCTAGACTTGTTGCCAGCGTGAGGGCATTGACTTTAAGGAAACTATCTCACCAGTATCCAAGAAAGACTCATTTAGGATCATAATGGCTCTTGTAGCTCATATGGATTTAGAGTTACATCAGATGGATGTAAAGACTGCATTTCTCAATGGGGATCTGAATGAGAATGTGTACATGTTGCAATCCGAAGGTTTTGTAGCTACTGGCTCAGAACATTTGGTTTGCAAACTTAAGAAGTCCATCTATGGGTTGAAACAGGCATCGTGATAGTGGTACCTTAAGTTTCATGAAGTAATTTCCTCATATGGCTTTGTAGAAAATACTGCAGATGAATACATCTACATTAAAACCAGTGGGAGTAAGTTCATTATGATGATTTTGTATGTTGATGACATTCTGTTGGCTAGCAGTGATACCAGGATGTTGAGCGACACCAAGAAATTTTTATCTCAAAGATTTCAAATGAAAGACCTTGGTGAAGCTTTTTACGTCATCAGCATTGAGATTCGCCGTGACAGAACCTTGGGCTGCTCAGCCTGTCATAGAGGGCTTATATTACTAGGGTACTTGAAAGGTATAGCATGCACAATTGTGCTTCAGGAAAGTTGTCCATTGTAAAAGGCGACAAATTTGGTCTATTTCAGTGTCCAAAGAATGATCTGGAAAAGAATCGAATGAAAGAATTTCTGTACGCATCAGTAGTTGGGAACATCATGTATGCTCAAGTCTGTACGCGACCGGACATTGCCTTTGTTGTTGAAATATTGGGAAGATATCTATCTAATCCAGGAATGCAACATTGGATAGCTGCAAAGAAAGTATTAAGGTATCTTCAGAGAACGAAAGACTTCGGACTCACATATAGAAGATCTGATCAGTTGGAGTTGATTGGATATTCAGATGCAGACTTCACAAGCTGCGTTGATACTAAGAAGTCTACTTTATGATACATCTTCATGATGGTGGGAGGAGTTGTGTCGTGGAAAAGCATAAAATAATTTACCGTAGCCTCATCCACTATGGAAGCTGAATTTATTGCTTGCCATGAGGCATCTAATCAAGCACTATGGTTAGAAAGTTTCTTCTCAGGTTTGCGGGTACTGGAGCATATCCCGAAACCATTGAGAATATTTTGTGATAATTCGGTTGTTATTTCCTTCTCTAGTAACAACAAGCATTCGCTAAGGTCGAGACATATCAACATCAAGTATCTTGTTGTAAAGGAAATGGTTCAGAATCATCAAGTGTCCGTAGAATTCATCGGCACTAAGCAGATGATTGCAGATCCGCTTACTAAAGGCTCCCTATCACGCCATTTTAGGAGTATGTAACATCCATGGGAGTCATTGATCCCACAAATATTTTCAGTTAGTGGGAGTTGAGCGTATTTTGATTTTCACAGACATTTAAAGATCTCGTTTTCATACAGTTTGTTTTTGGATGATTTTGATATAAAAATTTATTTCTACTTCTCTATATATGTGTGCAAAATTTGAGTAAGTAGAACTATAGTCGTGTCTCGTTGGAGACATGTAAAAGCTTCAGGACCTCTTAAGGATAGACACATATCATCACACTAAAATGTGTAATCCTTATACCACATTTCCTAGTTCTTGATCTGTGTCGTTAAGATTGAAAGTACTTGTGATCGCGCTTAGCCTCACTTCGCCTAAATTAAATGATATGACAACTACCGCGTTTCGATACTGACAGTCTTAATGGACCAGATTGAATAACATTACTCATATAGTCCAACAATTACATTGGTTAATCATTTTGATATTTTCTTAAAAGATCAAAACTTGTTTTTAAAATTATTTTATATGACAATCATTAGCGTTGCTCAATGAGACCCAAGTGGGAGAATGTAAGAACTCTATCTGGTGGGCCTTATGATCAACGGTTGGATTGTCATTCAGTTGGACTGAATGATTGAGTAGACTAGTGGGCCCCACTTCAAGTGATCTGCTGCGCAACTCTGATTGTGCAGCAATGTGTATTAGGGTTGGAATGTTGTAGTTGTTTACGCAGACATCAATTTGAGTCGAACTAGGACACATCAATGTGGAGCATGGGAGAGAGAGTTTTGATGGGTTTCAAATTCTCTCTCTACAGTCTCTATATAAGAGAGCTGGGTCCCCAATCCTACACCACGGCAGAATTCGAGTCTCATATTTTGAGTTGCAGAAAGGGTGTGAAGGAGAGGAAGTTTAACATCTCGAATTTTTGCCAACCTGGGATTAGACGTCCTTAGGCAATGGGTCGATCCTAACACCTTATTAACTTGTCAGAACTCAATCTCAAAGTCTAAGACCACTTTTGAACCCATTTCCTTCACAAATTCCACCCTTCACCACTTTGTTCTTTCAATTTTTCTAAGTACTTTCACCCTAGACGCTATCTTAAACTAGCTAAGTAGTATAACTTGGATCACTTTATATACAAACTACAAAGGCCCAGGTATCACCTCAGACAGAAATTACTCAGGACTAAATCCTTTAGAAAATAGGCGAGAATTAGCCAGTGTTAAACTAGAGTACCTGTGAAATTATCACCAATCACTTTAAATACGATCTGCAAGACCCAAAACTTGTAGAATCATTGACGCTAGGTTACCCTTAAATCTAGGATCAATCTCATTACCCGGCTGCTCTCGGGAGCATCTTGAAACTCTGTATCAGATCTGGACCGCACGTCGGAAGTCTGATTAACACGAAGTTAAGGAATTAGGACCGCCTTGCTGGGCTTAACAATCATCTCGGAAATCAAATCCAGATAGTGTCCCAGCGCTATTCACTGGAGCTCGGAGCGGGGAGTGTGAGAAATGTGAAATTAATTAAAAATAAAATACAAATTTATGAAATCTGGCATATTTCGCTTGCGAATCAGTATTAAGCAACCAGACCGTCAGAATCAGGTCAAATTACACCCTTGGATCAGGGATATTTCCCCAAACATATTCATGTACTCGGAATCTCTGATCGAGATCCACTGACCGTTGAACTGAAACTGGTCTGCCATTTGTGATCTGGAATCCCGACCAAAATGAAAACTTAATCAAACGTAGATCCAGTGTTAGTGAGCTTAAGTCCAACCTTTGGCTCAAGGGGGCATGCCAGAAGTCCTCCGTTGAGCTGAAACTGACCCACTTTGGATATAACCTAAGTATACCTTGACCTGGAGTCTATTTTGGAGACTTTTTAGGCTATATAAGGACCTTAAACCCTCTCTCATTTCAGCCATACGAATTTGACAAAACCCTAGGAGAGAAAGAGAGAAAAGAGAGAGAAAGTGTGGGAGATTCTTCCTGCCTTGCTTCCCTGCTGCTATACGTGCTTAACCACTTCCTTCTCATCTCTTTCCCGGCGATTCCGGCGTCATTACTAGGTAAGAAACCCTAACCCTAATCTGATTTGGGGCTTTGATGGTTGTAAGTTATGAAATAACTGACCTGAATCATGTAATAAGTTGGTAGATCATCATAGGAGGAAGCCTAACCAGTCTAGCGAGTTTGTTTCGCTTCTACGGCTTAAAGGTGCAGACTTTAGGTGTATGGGTTATGGTTTTCAACGCTTTCAATGTCAGATAATGATAGATTCATGATCTGCATGCAATTGCACATGTACAAAGTGTTGTCTGTTTTTCGTTTCGATTAAAGATGAAGAATATGGAATTTTACATACTCTAGGTATTTGTAGAAAGTACCGTATACGTATAAATTTTGGAAATGTGTTTGCCATGATTATTTGTTGTATTGATATATTATATATGGATAAAATACTTGTTTGGCGAAAGGACTCGCCTTAATACATGTTTTTGCTAATATACACTATGTATGTTAAAATAGTGTATTTTAAGTATTTGTGAAAATGACCGAATGAGTATAAAATTCGCATTCGTGCTCGCCATGACTGATTGTCGTGAATACATGATTGTTGTATAGGCGATACCCCTTTGACGAAAGGATTTGCCCTAAATCACGCCACGGCCACTATACGCTATATATGTTAAAATGTGTAGCCCAAGTGTTTGTGGAAATGACTGAATGAATATGGAACTTGGATTCCTGCTTGCCATGATTATCCGTCGTGGGTGCACGCGTGTTATATTTGGGGCAACTCCCTAGTGAAAGGATTTGGCCTTATACCTAAGTGATCAACATACGTCATGTATGTTGATGTATGTAGTTTAAAGTGTTTATTGAAATGACTAAATAAATATGGATTTATGATTTATGCCTGCCAAATGTATTGAATGTAAGAACATGATTGATGTGTATGCGACAAATCCTTATAGCAAGGAGTTGTCGCATACACATCAATCATGACAACTCCTTGCTATAAGGATTTGTCCTATTCTATGTGGAAATCAACATACGTCATGTATGTTGGAGTGGTGTAGTTTACGTGTTTGCTAAAATGCCTATGTGAGAAATTGTGTGACGAACTAAGTTTAATAGGGTGTTGAGAGAGGATTCTCAACTACCTTAGAGATGTATATGATTTCCTTCATGTTGTTTGTTTAGTTTAACCGCTTACTTATGAAATATATGTGTTTGTATTTCTTGTTTATATTGTGCTTTATAACATGCTTGAATTATTTTGTATATTCTGCTTTACTCTATATGCTTTAGAATAAGGATTGATTGTGTTTGGGGCTATGATTATAGTCCAGGCAATCGGTAACGGGATTGAATTCATGGTTAAGATTCATTTGCCACGTGAGATGTGTTCGACGAAGCCGAGTCGTACTTCTGTTGGCGATAGTGGTTGGCCACACGAAGTGCTTATGCGCTTTATATCGTTCAACTTGTTGTGCGCTCGAGCTAGCCTAGCTCGTCAAGCAACCCGATCTGTCTTATGTATGTTCACCATGTTTAGAGCTACTGCTTGAACCTAGGGTACCAAATTGTAATGCCCTGAAAATCGGGGGTCGAGCATAAACTCAACTCCCGAGTTCCAGAACATCACTTATGCAACAAAATGAATGATGATTGAATGTTGACTGTATTCGTGCATTGAACATGAGTGAGATTAAGCCAAAACAGCATATCATACTCCAGAGACAGTTAAATTTGCAAGCGAAAGACTGTGATAGATAGATAAAATATATAAACTATAATGAGTCTCCAGAGTGTGATAACATTACCAGGTTAAATAATTACAAGTACAGTTCTAAAATATACCAAATGTGAGGAAGTGTAATGTCTCCTATCCCAAGTACCGTAGCCTCGTCAATACAATACCAGGTCTTCATAGACCTGTCAGAGATTACATGTAGGAGAACTCCTCCTCAACATCATAGTAGTAGTTCGGCTCTGCTTCATAAGCATCGCCAACACCTAAAACTCAACAAATCTGGTTGGTGTTGCAAACACCGTCCCGTAACGTGGGAGTGAGTGATCAACTCAGTGGAACAATAAAGCATAGGTTAACATGTTATCAAGTCAGTCAAACAGTAATGATAAAGCAGTACAGCCAAACAATTTTTAACTACTCTTATTTAATGCAAGTATGAAATGACATGATGTATGCCCTTGCCAAACACCCTCATGCGACATCATCTTACGTTCGCGGATGCATACCTCCCTCAGTGCTCCACATCTACCAGGCACATGCGGTGCGATGATGAGCATGATTACCGAGTAGTTATTAGTCCATTTCAAACAGCAGTATTGGGAAACTAAGGTACCTCCCTTGTATCATTCCCAAACATGATCTATTATAGGGTCGTCAATCCTAGTTAATCTCATACGATATTATGGTTTGAGAGGCATAGCGAAGGCATCACAAAGGGCTCGTCACCCGTCAGCACGGATATAGATCTCACCGTATGCGGCTCAATTGCTGGCCGTCAGCTCGAATACAGGTCTCACCGTACTCGGCTCAATCGCTGGCCGTCAGCTAGAATACAGATCTCACCATACTCGGCTCAACTCATGCTCTAGTTGTTGTGAAGGGCTCGTCGCCAATCACAGACCTTAGAGTATACTCAAAGACACTACGGAGGACTCGTCGCCCATCAGCACGAATACAGGTCTCACCATACTCGGCTCTCGCCGTAGGTGCCGACAGCTCGAATACAGTGTCCCATACCACCGTATTCGCCTCACGAGTTTGGTTACTCAATGGTCACTACGGGGAGGCACGTGGCCCCAGCGTAGGCCGACAGCTCGGCTATGGTGTCCCATACCACTATGTCCGGCTCATAAGTCTTAACGGATCGAGGTACCATGGTTAACGGGATTTCCACTGGTAAGTTTGGTACCCTAGGTTCAAGCAGTAATGACCAAACATGGTGAACACACATTCGACATATCGGGTTACTTGACGAGCTCGGCTAGCTCGAGCGCACAACAAGTTGGACGATATGAAGCGCATAAGCACTTCGCGTGGCCAACCACCATCGTCAACCGGAGTACGACTCGGGTTCGTCGAACACATCTCACGTGGCAAATGAATCACAGCCACGAATGCAATTCTGGTACCGATTGTCTGGATTATAATCATAGCCCCAAACACAATCAAGTGCAGATAGATAAAGCAGTAGTGGATCAAGATTCAACTCATACAATCAAGATCTGGTATTATCCGTTTAGGGCTGTCAGGGCTGTTGCACGCAGTCGTTGCTCTACTCCCCCATCACCCATGACGGATCATACAACGTAAATATAAATTTAAACATATACATTACATAGTTAAAATCATAAAGCAGTTGAGCATGTTATGAAGCACAACACAAGCATGAGTTTGTACATGTTCAATTCCTAATCACACAACTATCCAAGGAGATCATACATATAGTTAAAAGAGGTTGAGAATCGTATCTCAACACCCTTATACATTACAATTTTCTAACTACTACTCATTCAGACATTTCAAGAAACACTTAAACCAACATACATCAACATACATGACATATGTCGATCACATAAGCATTAGGCCAAATCCTTTTACTAGGGAGTTGCCCCAATCATAACACGCGTACACCTACGACGGATAGTCATGGCAAGCAGGAATCCAAGTTCCATATTCATTCAGTTATTTCCATAAACACTTGGGCCACACATTTTAGTATATATAGTGTATATTGGCCGTGGCGTGATTTAGGGCAAATCCTTTCGTCAAAGGGATATCACCAATACAACAATCATGAATCCATGACAATCAGTCATGGCGAGCACGAATGAGAATTCTATACTCATTCAGTCATTTTCACAAACACTTAGAATACACTATTACAACATACATGCTGTATGTTAGCAAAATATGTATTAGGGCTATCCTTTCGCCAAGCAAGTATTTTATTCATGTATAATATATTCATACAACAAATAATCATGGCAAATACATCTCCAAAATTTATACGTATACGGTACTTTCTAGAATACACAATTTCAACATACATAGTGTATATAAGCAAAACATGTATTAGGGTGAGTCCTTTCGCCAAATAAGTAATTTATTCACATATAATATATTCATACAACAATTAATCATGTCAAACACATTTCCAAAATTTGTACGTATACGGTACTTTCTACAAATACCTAGAGTATGTAGAATTCCATATTTTTCATCTTTAATCGAAACGGAAAACAGACAGCACTTTGTACATGTGCAATTGCATGCAGATCATGAATCTATCATTATCTGACATTGAAAGCGTTGAAAACCATAACCTATACACCTAAAGTCCGCACCTTTTGTCGTAGAATCGTAACGAAGTCGATAGGTTTGCTAAGCTTCCGTATTCGGCAGTTTGGCAACCTATAGAACGAAATAGGTTAGCTATTTCACAACCTACAACTGTCTAAACCCCAAAACAGATTAGGGTTAGGGTTTCTTACCTAGAAATGACACCGGAAATGCCGGGAAAGCGATGAGAATCAGGCGGTGGAGCCCGAATAGCGGCAGGGAAGAGTGGCAGGGAGATTCTCCCACTACTCCCACACTTTCTCTCTCTTTTCTCTCTCTCAATCTCAAATTCGTATGGCTGCCATGAGAGAGGGTCTAAGGTCCTTATATAGCCTAAAAATTCACTGAAATAGACTTATGTTCAAGGTATACTTACATTATAATCAAATCGGCATTGTTTCAGCTCAAAAGAGGGTTTTTGGTGGCCCTCCTTGAGCCAAAGGTCGGACTTAAGCTCACTAATGCTGGATCTACGTTCTATTAAGTTTTCATTTCAGTGGAATTTTCAGATAACGCGTGGCGGACCAGTTTCAGTTCAACGGTCAGTGGATCTCGATCGGAGATTCCGAGTACATGTGAATGTGTATAAAATTTCTCCTGATCCGAGGGTGTAATTTGGTCTGATTCTGATGGTCTGGTTGCTTAATACTGATCCGCAAGCGAGAGGTGCCAGATTACTATTCAAGATATTTTATTTTGAAATTATTTCACATTTCTCACACTCTTCACTCCGAGCTCAAGCGAATAGCGCTGGGACATTATCTGGATTTGATTTCCGAGATGGTTGTCAAGCCCAGCAAGGCGGTCCTAGTTCCTTAACTTCGTGTTAATCGGACTTCCGACGTGCGGTCCAGATCCGATACGGAGTTTCGAGATGCTCCCGAGAGCAGCCGGGTAATAAGATTGATCCTAGATTTTAGGGTAACCTAGCGTCAATGATTCTACAAGTTTTGGGTCTTGCAGATCATATTTAAAGCGATTGGTGTTAATTTCACAGGTACTCTAGTTTAGCACTAGCTAATTCTCGCCTAATTTCTAAAGGATTTAGTCCTGTATAATTTCTGCCTGAGGTGGTACCTGGGCCTTTGTAGTTTGTATATAAAGTGATCTAAGTTATACTACTTAGCTAGTTTAGGATAGTGTCTAGGATGAAAGTGCTTAGAAAAATTGAAAGAACAAGGTAGTGAAGGGTGAGATTTGTGAAGAAAATGGGTTCAGAAGCAACTTTAGACTGTGGGGTTCAGTTCTGACGAATTAATAAGGTGTTAGGAACAACCCATTGCCTAAGGACGTCTAATTCCAGGTGGCAAAAATTCGGGATGTTATACAAACTTACCAGTGAAATCCCGTTAACCATGGTACCTCGATCCGCTAAGACTCATGAGTCGGGCATGGTGGTATGGGACACCGTGGTCAAGTTGTCGGCCTACGTTGGGGCCACGTGACTCCCCGTAGTGACTATTGAGTAACCAGACTCGTGAGCCGAATACGGTGGTATGAGACACTGTATTCGAGCTGTCGACACCTACGGCGAGAGCCGAATACGGTGAGACCTGTATTCGTGCTGACGGGCGACGAGCCTTTCGTAGTATTTTCGAGTATACTCTAAAATCTGTGATTGACGATGAGCCCTTCGCAGCAACGAGAGCATGACTTGAGCCGAGTACGGTGAGACCTATATTCGAGCTGACGGCCAGCGATTGAGCCGAGTACAGTGAGACTTGTATTCGAGCTGACGGTCAGCAATTGAGCCGAATACGGTGAGATCTGTATCCGTGCTGACGGGTGACGAACCCTTTGTGATGCCTTCGCGATGCCTTTCAAAGCATAATATCGTATGAGATTAACTAGGACTGACGACCCTAGAATGGATCATGTTTGGGAATGATACAAGGGAGGTACCTTAGTTTTCCAATACTGCTGTTTGAAATGGACTAATAACAACTCGGTAATCATGCTCATCATCGCATTGCATATGCCTGAAAGATGTGGAGCACTAAGGAATGCAAACATGCCGCGAACGTAAGATGGTGTCGCATGAGAGAGTGTGTGGTGAGGGCATACATCATGACTGCATTCATACTTGCATTAATAAGAGTAGTTAGGAGTGTTTGATTGTACTGCTTGACTGTTTTAATAACATGTTAACCTATGCTTTATTGTTCCACTTAGTTGATCACTCACTCCCACGTTACGGGACGGTGTTTTTAAGCACCAACCAGACCCTGTTGTAGCTGCAGGTGATGGCGATGCTTACGAGGCGGAGCCAGACCTCTGCGACGATGAGGACACTTTCTTGTATATGTTATTTTCTGGTGGCTTCATGTAAGTCGTGCCTTGATCGACGGGGTTATAGGGATGTTGACTAGAGGACCTTACACATTTGGTATATTTTGGAACTATAATTGTAATTAATTAACCTGGTGACATTATTACACTCTGGAGACTCACCACAATTTATATATGTTATATATCTATCACAGTCTTCCGCTTGCATAATTTAACTGTCTCTGGAGTATGGTATGCTGTTTTGGTTTAATCTCACTCATGTTCAATGCACTAAATACAGACAACATTCAATCATCATTCATTATGTTGCATAAGTGATGTTCTGGAACTTGAGAGTTGAGTTACTACTCAACTCTCGATTTTTAGGGCGTTACAGGAAGATCCTAAGATCTATCGGTATTCTGGTATTATTATCCGGCTTCTATGGCAGCGTCACAGCTAGGTACGCTATTTGAACCCTTGATCCCCATGTCCCATGCATAGATAGATTTGTGGGCCTATTCCGCATATAGATTAAATCCCCATGTCCCATGTCACAGCTAGGTACGCTTCTAGTTGTGTTTAGCACTTGGATTCATAATATCATGTAATCCAAAAGTAGCTATATATATATATATATATTAAAGATATTTGAATTTAATTGCTAAATCAACTTTAATATCCATAATTAGTATTCACATGTAATGTTTGACACAATGGTTATAATAAGCTCACTGAAATATATACTTTGGTCGAAAATGATGAGATTCCAAGTTTAGATGGGCCATAAGCACAAGATCACATTCGAGTGATTAACCAACAATTTTTAATCATTGATTTACATGGATAATGTTTGGGTGGCACATATCATCATATTAAAGTAATTTTAGTGTAGTTGATAATCCGATTGTTTTTTAATATCATGAGTAGGCCATTTACCTAATAGATTAGTAGCCCAGTGACACACATGTTACACATGCAACTCTTGGAAGGATTTTAGATGTAATCCTAGCTTCCACCTTGGATTTCAAATCGATTTGAAATTCCCTTGATTTGAAACCCCCCCGTGATTTTAAGCCTCACCTGACACCGTAGATTTGAAATACCCTGGATTAGAAATCCCTTAGGTTTGAAATACTCTGGATTTGGAATCCTCTAGCTGTATTTGACACCTTATATTTAGAATCCCAAAAGTAACTATGCATAGTTTTTTATACGGGGTTTGAATTTAATTACTAAATCACATTTAATATCCCTCATTAGTGTACGTATGTAATTTTTGACATATGGGCTGTCATAAGCTTGTTGAAATATATACTCTAGCTGAAGAGAATGAAATTCCAAGTCTCAAATGGGCCACAAGTATGTGATCACACCCGAATGATTAACCGATGATTTACATGTACAATGTTTGAATGGCATAGATCATCTTATTAAAGTTATTTTAGTAATTCAATTGACAATCTAATTGTTTTGTTGATATCATTAGCGGTCCATGTACCCAATAGATTAGTAGCCTAGTGACACACATTTTACACATGCCACTCTTAGGAGGATTTTAGATGTAACCCTGACTTACACCTTGATTTCAAACCTTTTCTTTGAAGGGATTTTAAACAAGTATTTTATGGTGCCAAATATATAAAGGGATTTGAACTTCACGTCCCCTCAAAATCCCTCCAATCCATGGTTCCCAAAGACGCACTATGTTTTGAAACATACAGGAGATTTGAAATTCAGTCGAGTCCCCCAAAATCTATGATGCTAAACGGCCCTTTAATTTGAAAGCATGACTGTATCAAGGAATAGCCGGAAAATCCGAAAAATAAATCATTTAAACTATTGGGCATTTATTTGGTGAAAATCGTGATAGTTTTGTGATAATTAGATATTTTGAAACACTCGCGATATTATCGTGATATACCGTCTAAAGAGTTTCCCGCGATTTCAAAACATCGTCAATAATTGCCCCAGTGTCCCAAATAACAAGAGAGCCTCCCTCTCCCGCCCATTTCTTTAAAGCTTCAATTGAAAAGCAGAGAGGAGAGACAGCGAAAGCAAAAAACGGAAAAGGAAAGTCCCCCATAGCCATGGATTTCCAGTTCAAGACAACTCCTTACACGGTCACGGTTCGGCGAAACCCACACCGCAAGGCTAGACAAACCCCTTCAACAGCCAACGCTCCAGATCCCTCCACGTCATCCTTACCTTTTGCCATCACTGACATCCCCCCCTTCCCTGCCATTGACCTTGACACTCCATCTCCTTCCAAATCATCTGAGCCTGCACATGCCCCCGAAACCCTTAGAGTCTTTCTCCGAATCCGGCCCGTCATCGTCAGTCCTCCTGGGGAGAAGAAGAAGACCCCTGCTGCCAGCGGCAATGCAGCGTCACGACCAAAAGGCTTTCCAGAGAAAGAGAAGAAGAAGAAGAAGACGGCATCAGCGAAGAACAATGTTTGTTTATCAGTGAATGATACAGGATCCGTGACGATTACAACACCGTCGTCCATGATTGATGTGAAACGCACAAAGACAGAAACCTATGATGGTTTCACTCATGTATTCTCCCCGGATTCTCTCCAGGTATTGTTCTTGTTGCTGCTGGTGTTAGGGCTAGACCACGTTGATTGCATTTGCAGAGTATGTGTAGATCAATCTGGACCGTCCAAATCACAGGGCATGATGTGGATGGAGCGTAGGTGTAAATTCATACTGATCTAGTGCGTCAAACCATCCAATTGGAGTCCGTGAAATGGATGGTTAAAAAAAAACCATTGTCGGTCCAAATCCAATGCGTGAATTATCAACTATTTCAGTCTCCAACCCTTATTCTAATTTTGGGTTTCTATTTTAGTTTTGTCCTTCTATTGTTATGAGAAATATAATTGGGGCGTGGCACAGCAAATTGACATGTGGCATAATAGTCCATGGTCCTGACTCTGATCATTAGGTGGGCCCTGCTGCCGTTCAAGCATGGGAGAAATTTTCACTGACTGGACAATCTTAGCTGTACAATCAGCAACGTGTGATTTGAGAGCAGAAAAGGATATCGGCAACAGCTGCGTTGAATGCAAAAGGTCCACTTGGATGGCTATGATCATCCATTCCATGCAGTTTGCTGAAAGTGATCCATCCACAGTGGGACCCACCTGAGCAATGGTCCATTTAGCTGAATGCTTTTCCATGTTTCTAATTTGAATGAAGCACAGTAATTAAATAAATTTGTGTGCTGCGCTCAGGTTAGGTTTCACACATTGTTATAATTATTGCAATTTATAATTTTGAACCTCTATAAGCAGAGGGAAGTCTACGAGCGGGTGATGGATCCTCTGGTTACCGATTTCATTGGTGGAACGAGCAGGCTGTTGGTGGCGATGGGACCCACAGGTTCTGGAAAGACCCATACTGTTTTTGGCTCTCCAAGGGAACCCGGTATGGTGCCTCTTGCACTTCGGCGGATTTTCAATGACAGCAGTGGCATTGGTGCTTCCAAGCTGCCAAGGTAATTGCGATTTATCACAGCAATTTGTCACTGTCATATAATAGCTTCTTGTTGTCCTTCTCCTTTTCGTGCTGATCTTGGGCTTGTCCATGTTGTGAAGTCTTGATACATACAGTCCAATCATAATTTATTCTAATGTGATGATCGGTTATTTGCTTCTTATAAATCACGACAGACCATTTGCATGCCAAACACTTGTCATGCCTGTAAAAATCTACACTCAATTGCATTTCTGAATCTACAGAAAGATAACAGTGAATAAGGTAGAATTTCATTTCTGGAGTTGTCTGTTCATGTACCTGACTGAATTGCAACCTTTTTCTTTCCATTTCATTTCCCACTCATATTTATGCCCTCTTCTTAATTTTACTTTGTAGTAATCAAACATCTGCTAGGATTCAGATGTTCTTTAGAGTTGATGCCGATTTTCTATTGTAAAGAAGGCCAAGATGTGTACATGGTCTATTCATGCAAAGAAGGCTGCTAGCAGATTGACACCTCAATGGTGTCACAGTTTTTATGCAAGATGAAGTCTTCCTGTGGTGGTTTAAAAAAGAGAGTATTTTATGCCATTTTCTTATGTAATTTTAATCTTATAGCTATTAACACAATTGGAAAGTAGAGAGATGCAGTGTATACTCCCCCAACCCCGTTTGTTATTCGCTTGCATTGCACATACATACACATGGCGCACATGTTTGAGATTGGTTTGATCATTAGGAGTGCCCAACTGAGGCCCAAAAGGAAGGCTGGTTAGGTTATCTGAACCTCTGGTTCGAGCATTGAATGTGGTTGTTGTCAGTGTTTCTTTCCCATCATCCTTTTTATTTTTATTTTGTTACTCAAATGCAGTTGGGGTTGTCTAGTCAACCTGATGTTTGGGCAGGGATGTCCTGCCCATCACATGAGTGGAGTGTATCCTAAACATGCATGCGGTTGAGTAGGGATGGGTGAGTATGCTTGCGAGCCCTCTGCAAACTAGCTTCTGGAAGTCATATTGTGTTTATATTGGTCATTGCTGCATGCTTATCGTCAGAAAGTATGGAGATACATGTTTATATGGACGTGTAGATGGTTAGATGAATTATTCCCTTCTCTATCTGCGATTCTGCATTTCATGAAATTAAATTTAAGATATTATTAGTTCTAAGTGGGTGATTTTTCAGGTCATACTATTTGTCTATGTTTGAGATATACTCTGAACGAGGAAAAGGGGAGAGGATATTTGATTTGTCTCCAGATGGTGGAGATCTGTGCCTTCAACAGGCAACCGTAAAAGGTCTTCAAGAGGTTATTATCCCTTCTGTTTTTTTATTGATCCTGTCTTGTCTGGGATTTCTATGAGGTAATTTATTTTGCTGAATGCTGATGAGGCTTAAAAACATGTGTGGTGCTTGTTTGCAGATAATGGTTTCTGATGTCACACAAGCCGAATGTTTAATTGCCTGTGGAATGCTGAAACGTGCAACTGCTATGACAAATGCAAATAGCCAGTCGAGGTATATAGAAACATTAGTACCATTCTAGTTATGTGCCTTTGAAATTTCAAAGAAAAATGAAGCAACTATTAAATTAGGCATGCTGTTTTTCTTTAATTTGTCTCTATTTTATGGAGGTGTGGTTGCCTTAGCTGAGATTGTCAGTGTTGAATGAAGAGGTTTATGGTTTTGCCATTTGAATTTAGAATGTGGTGCAAAAGCATTGAGAGTGAGGGCCCTCTTCATCGCTGTCAGTTTTGCAGGTCCTTTAAAGAAGAATTTCATATTAGAATCAATTCTTTGTTGGCCATCAAGGCATCCCACAACATATATGTAACGGCTGTTGTGCATCGGTAACGGTGCTGCCTGATTGCCCGTTATGTGATACGGAGGCATAACGGGCACCCCAAGAAAATTTGGCTGTAATGGGCCGTTATGAGGATATAGTAGCTGTTACGGGGTGTAACTGCTGTTACACCTTGTAACGGTAAAAAAATGGCCACTTTTTTCCCCCTTATAACAGGGGGTTGTTTGGGGTTGAAAGTCCACATTTCTTGGTTGTTTTGAGTTTCCTAGAGTGTTGGTAAGGCAATTTCAATTGTGTGTGTGCACTCATTGGCCATTAAAACTTACAATTGAAGCGGGGTGGATAGATTGAAGCTTGAGTGGGCCATTTTGGGAAAAAAATGGGTAAATGTCCTTTTTTTTTTTGTGGATTGCATATACAATTACATGCACTATATCAATTGTTTGCATATACAATCACATGCACTAGATCGGTTGTTAGAATGCCTTTTTATATTTTAATTGAATTTTATACTTTCGGTTGAATATTAGAATGAATAGTGGCAGCTTTAAAAAATTAGAAAAAAATGTTTTTTTTTTTCCCTTGAATTCGGTGTTCAATAATTGCATATACAATTACAAGCATTAGATCAGTTGTTTGAATGCCTTTTCATGTTTTTATTTGAATTTTTAAATTTCGATTGAACATTGTAATGAATAGTGGCAGTTTTTGAAAATTAGAAAAAAATGTTTTCTTTTCCTAATTCGATGTTTATGGTTGGAATACATGTACAATGATTGCGTATATGATCACATGTGTTACATTAGTTGTTTGAATGCATTTTTATATTTTTAATTTTGGTGGAATTTTTGAATTAATAGTGACAAATTTAAAAATTAAAAAAAATGGTTTTCTTTTTCCCAAATTCGATGGTTTATTGTGGGAATACATTTACAATGATTGTATATACAATAACATTGATTAGATCAGTTGTTCGAATGCCTTTTTATATTTTTAGTCGAATTTTCAAATTTCAGTTGAATATTGGAATGAATAGTGACAAAATTTAAAAATTAGAAAAAATGATTTTTTTCCTGAATTCGATGCTTTATGGTTGGAATACATGTACAATGATTGCATATAGAATCACATGCATTAGATCAGTTGTTTGAATGCCTTTTTATATTTTTATTGGAAATTGTAAAATTTGTAATATTTTTGTATTTATAACACATTGTCCATGTTTATGTAATTATAAATAAATAATTATCTTATTATTACATTCATCATTGATACCCATATTATCTTATTTATATTGAATCATTGATAAAAAAGATATTTAGGAAATGAAATATAGGACTTTTCCAGCCAATCCAAGCCTGTTAGGTTCATAAAATCAGCAGATAGGAGAGTGTAACATTAAGCCATTGTAAACATGTTCAAAACCAGAAAAGAGTATATATTTGGAATCCTCTAAATATATGGGATTTCCCCATATTTTCTTTTCACAATTTTTGGCAAAAAAAAAAGAGCGACCGTTACGGCTACGTAACGGTGGGGATTATTACACCCACTGTTACGTAATACCTCGCTGGCCATAGATTTTTCATGCGCTCTTTGAGCGCCTGAATGAATCTATTTGTTCCTCGTACTATCTAATATTAATGTCTTTACATTCATTTAGCACAATATTTCTGCTATATGCTTCTAGGTGGCTAGTTTCGAAATTTGGTCGGTATGTCTTGATTCTCTCAGGAGGATATTTTGGTTTATTAAGTAATAACTGAGCATGCAAAGTTTCTTTTGCTGAAGTAAATTAATAAAAGTTCATTGCACTTTATCATCTTGCCAAGTTAATGGCGACATGTATGATGTATCAGCGTCAAAACTACGTAACTGTATTCTTGCGTACTTTTTATCATCTAAGGTAGTCAATCTATTTTCGGCGTCAGCAATTAATCTGCCATATTTTAAAATTTAGTCCAATCCACTGAAGTTTTTTTAGTTCTTGAAAAGTCTCTTCTTTTCATATACAGCTGAGTCTGTTTAGCTATGCTGTGGTGGAAGGTGTGATGAACCAATATAAGTTCATTGTAATGAAGCATAAGAATAACCTTTATACAGAAGGGTACTTAAGGGAAAAAAAACTAGTGAAAATAGGGAACAATGACAGTTTGATTTTGAAACCTGCAGACATTTTGGAGGCAACCATGAAATTATAGGAACTGGTATGGCATAAATGAATATTGTACAAAAGCAGGCGCCTCAACAAGTTTTCATTATATGGCGAAAAGGTTCAAATGGGTAATCTGACTGACAGTCAAAAGTGGGTCTTTTACCATAAAAGGGAACTTAAAATTTGCACAAAATTCAACAGTAATATTCATTTCTTATCATTCTCTGGTTCATTTCAAAATATCTCCATTCGCCATGCATAACAAGTGATTTCTTGTTTAGAAGCCTGGAATATAACTTCATGTAAGCCATGTACTCTCTGTTCATTCCCTCACATTTATGTAACATAGTTTGTTATTCCTCTAACTGATAACGTTTGCATTTAAGGTGCGAAAACAGCAAGAAACCATTATACAAAATATATTGACAGTGTCTTCACTATAGTAAATTTTGAAAGAATGCATTCATATGTATTATGGCATGCTGAAATGTGTTGGGTTTCTACCCAGTTGCCAATTTTCCATATGATGTCAAGTTTCCTTGATGTTTTCTAGTAAAGTCATTGATTGTCTTAATATTGGGGCATGGTGTTTGCTTGCAGTCGATCACAGTGCATCATTAACATTCGCAGTGCCTCTAAAAGTGCTGATAATGAAGACGAGTTTCTTGCAGACAATGTTGTTTTGACTATAGTTGACCTGGCCGGTGCTGAGAGAGAAAGGAGAACAGGAAATCAGGTTCCTATTGTTCATCATAATTTTCTTTCATTCAATCAAATCCGGTTTACTTGTCTCTTTATTTAAGGGCCTGTTTGCATTGCTGCCATCAAAAGGAATTGGAATCACCTTTAATAGCGACCTTCCATGTCATTACATTATTCACCAAACTTCATATGCATATACAACACAACAGAATGGGGTAGCGGAACATAAGAATTGTCAATTTGTCATTCACTTGAGGTTGCTAGAGCCTTTTTGTTGAGGTTCTGAAAATATTTTGGAGTGATGCAGCCTTAATTGCATCCTACTTAATAAATTAGAAGCCTTCATCTATCCTAGATTGAAAGTTACCTCTCTCTGTCTTGTGTCCACACATTCCTACCTACTTTCCTCCCAAGGCGCTTGGTTGTGTATTGCTTTGTACATTGACTTGATCATGTTAATGACAAGTTTAAACCAAGGGCTATCAAGTGTATCTTTCTTGTGTACGTCTGTACTCAACAAGGATACAAATGTTATAAACCTTTCTCTTGGAGATGATATGAGTTAGCCAATGTCACATTTTTTGAATAAACTCCATATTTCTTTGAGGAAGGAAAGTCTTTACAGTTTGAATAGAGCTCCATAACTACTCTTACCATTGTACCAGATAGGGCTGAAAGTTGGGCGGGTTCAACCCGACTGACCCGTGACCAACCCAACATTGGGTTGGGCTTGGGCAGGATGTATTGGGTTTGGTCTCGGGCTTGGGCCATACAAACGCCAACCCGATAAAACTTGGATTGGGCTTGGGTTGAGGTCTCGGGTTGCCCGACCCAACTGGAACCCGATCAATATATAAGTTCATTATAAATTAATTATAATTGAGTGCAGATCGTCTGTGTTGAACGCACAGGACATTCCAATGCCGTCGGTTTTCATTGGTCCACATCATTTCCGATGACTCAAGCTAACAAGACACACCTGATTTCTCTCTCCCAAATAGATTGCTTGATACACAATACGACTTTTAAAGGAGTAGTTATCGTATATTTTAGCTTGTTTGTTTAGAAAAAATGTTCTTTACGATAAATAACTACATATATAATTAATAAAATTATAGGTATAAAAAATAAAACTTATATTGAAAATATAATAGACTAATGTAATAATGAAAATATTAGCATATATCTACCCGACCAACTCGTCCAACCCAACCGAACCCGCTTGGGTTGGGCTTGGGTTGAGAATTCCTAACCCAAGGTTGGCTTGGGTTGGGTTAGGGTTGATGTATAGGAACCTTGGGTTGGGCTAGGGTTGAGCACCAACCCGACCCAACCTGCCCGACTTTCAATGTCTGTGCAACATACAGATTGGCCTTTGCAAGTTTACTCCAGACGTTTCAAACGTGGAGATGGATACGTATGATAATGGCTTCTACCAATTCTTCAAATCCATTAGAAGATCATTATTCTTCTAAGTCCTTGCCTCCACCATCAGTTGAAGATAATCTACCGATTCTTCTTCGTAACGGTATTCATTTATGGATGGAGTATCTAATTTCTTTGTTTTGTTTCTTGGTGTATCTCCATCATTTCAACAATTTGCTTTGTCTCTGTCCATTTCTCGTTCTTTTTAGAAGGTTCTGAGTAGTGATTGGTGGAAATGGGCTATGAAAGAAGAAATGGTGACACTTTATCGTAATCAAACTTGGACGTTAACTGAAATGCCTCTTAGAAAGCGTGTAGTTGGTTGCAAATGGGTGTATACGACAAAATACAACCTTGATGGCTTAGTAGATAGTTTAAAAACTTGGTTACTTGTCAAAGGATACTCTTAGATCCTTAGTGTTGAGTACTTAGAGAACTTCTCACCTGTGGCAAAGCTTCTCTCAGTGCGAGTAGTTATTACCATTGCCACAAATTTGGATTGGCCATTATATCGGCTTGATGTGGAGAATACTTTTCTTCGTGGTGATCCAGTTGAAGAAGTTTACATGGAGCAACTCTTTGGGTTTGTTGCTTATGGGAGTCAGATAAGGTACGCTGTCTCGATAAATCAATTTATGGGTTGAAAAAGACTCCAAGAGCTTGGTTTGACAAGTTTAGTAAAGTGGTATTTGAGTTCGGGATGAAGCGTAGCTAGGCTGTCCATTCTTTTTTTTTTTTTTTTTTTTGTTCAACAAAGTTATACATGCACTGTTGTGTTGGTTGTATATGTAGATGATATTATTGTCATATGCAATAACAATATAGTTGTTGACAAGTTGAAGAAATTCTTTTAGCATATTTCTATGCGAAGGGCTTGGGTCGTTTTTTATATTTCTTGGGCATTGATGTGGCTAGATCTAAGGTGGGCATCAACTTGTCATAACAAAAATATGTGATGGATTTACTGGATGAGACAGGTCTTATAGGAGCCAAGCCTGTTGAACTCCCATGGATAAAGTAAAAAACTTGGTGTGGATCAGGGTGAATTAATTGGTGATCCAGGGAGATATTGTCGACTTGTGGAAAAATTAATTTATATAAT
Organism: Magnolia officinalis; assembly: GCA_021015155.1. Lineage (NCBI taxonomy): Eukaryota > Viridiplantae > Streptophyta > Magnoliopsida > Magnoliales > Magnoliaceae > Magnolia > Magnolia officinalis. The sequence goes on from JAJHSJ010000004.1 coordinate 66,637,924, forward strand.
AATTACCCGACCTGATATTACATATCTTGTCAGCATGGCTATCAGTTTATGTAGGCTCCTTGGGTTTCTCATATGGAGGCCATGCTTTGTATCCTCATGTATTTAAAGGGAGCTACAAGTCGTGGTATCCTCTATAAGCAAAGTGGTCATCTTTGAGTGGAAGGATATTCTGATGGAGATTGAGCTAGTTCTCAATTTGATAGGCGATCCACATCTTGGTAATGTACTTTTGTATGTGGTAATCTTGTTACATGGAAGAGTAAGAAGAAAAGTGTTGTGGCCCGTTCAAGTGTTGAGGCGAATTACATGGCGATGACCCATGTTATATGTGACCTTTTTTGGTTAAAAATATTAATGGGTGAACTTTTTTTTATAGTTGGGGTTCCTATGAAACAGTCTTTTATATTGCCAACAATCCTATCTATCATGAGAGGACCAAGCACATCGAAGTTGATTGCCACATCCTCCCAAGATCAACTAACAAATATATTTATGAAAGCTCTATGTTGTACTCAATTGGATCATCTCTTTATCAAGCCGCACATTCATGTTATATATGCTCAAGCTTGATGTGGAGTGTTATTGAATGTGAATGTGGGCCATTTTATTTTCCCATTCTTAGGCTCGTCTAGGTTTAGGACGTAATGGGTATTTTTTCTTTTCTTATTAATGGCATTCTTGTAAATATTGAAAACTATATTAATAGATTTGAGAGGTGGGATGTGGGAACCCTAATCCTCATTCTCTCTCCTTTCTTATATTTTACCTTTTCTCTTTCCTCCTTTCTCAATCTGTCCACAGAGTATGTGTCTCTTTTTAGTTGTTTAAAGGCCATTTTAGATAGATTGGAGAGGTTATTTTTTTTCCCTGGAAAAGGAGTAGAAGAGAAATTTTTTTTCATATGTTGAAGTGGAAAGAGGTGTGTTCATGGTGTGTCGTAAAGGCCGTTATGGGGCAGTAAAGGTTGTTACTGTTAGGGAACCGTGGAAGCACACAAAGATGAATCAAGCAAAGAAATCCAATGCACAACCAAGTTCAAACACAACAAACCGAATTTTATGTGGAAAAACCCTTGTGGGAAAAACCACGGTATAAAGCGACAGTAATGCACTATAAAAGCAGAAAATTACAAGAGATAATGATTATCGAATTGAAAAAGCCTTGAATCTCCCTCAGAAGCCAATCTCTATGCCCTTGAAACTAAGGTGTACCGTTGCGGTAACGGTGGGCGTAACGGTCCCCACCGTTACCGCTCGTATCAATCGATACAGGGCCGTAAGGCCGATACGGGCCCTTTAACGGTCAATTTTATTTATTATTATTTTTTTTTGGTAAAAAAAATCTGGAAAAATATCCATTAAATCCGAAAAATTCTAAATATTCCAAATATGCATTCATTTATAAATTTGAACATGTTTATGGTGGTTTAATGGTCCACTCTTTGGTGAGAAAGTTATATCAGGCTGTCTGATGAATTTATGAACCTGACAACCTGAAATTGACTGCAAAACTCATATTTAATTTTCTAACTATATAATATCAATGATAAATATATTATAATGAATGTGATATCAAAATATCTCAATGTGTAGTTGTTTGCAATTATTTTTCATAATTTATTATATATTAAGTTATTAACATACCTGAGGAGTGAGGACTGGAGACTTGTATAAATTACAATGTTCATTCTATTTTAAAGTCTTCAACATGTCAGAGACTTCTTCTATCCCGTCATCCTCAAGTTAAGAATATATATATATATATATATATATATATATATATATATATATATATATATATATATATATATATATATATATATATATATATATATAGTAGTGTCTGATATACTTCCCTGCAACTTGAAGGATTACTTGATTGGTTGTTAGGGGAGTTATTTTAAGTACAAGTTTGGCAATGTCAAGTGTGTGTTTGCTTGGTGAATGTGTGGGTAATGGACTAATGGGTATATAAAAATACTTGCCTTAATAAAAATATATACTTACAGTTACCATAATAAAATTCACGAGTCACCACTCACCACCAAAATGAAAATCTGCTTTGTTGTGGTTGCTCGACCTCCACCTCCATTTCATCGTCATCATTAGGCTACGACTGTGGAATATGTGATGCATATCCATAATATCCAGTGCCAGAGGGAAAGACTAGGTCAACGAAACTAGAGGATGACTGATCCTGACTAGGCAATGACTCCGACCCCGAGTAAGGATATCCACCAGTGCCTGTCGAATAGTCGTACTGGTGCCCGTACTCAGGCTGTTGAGAATCTTGAGATTGAGAATGTGTCTGTGATGTGTAACTTAGATTTGGATATGAATATGTATAATCATATGGATATGGATCAGGAGGACTACTCCAACATGAATGTGACAGAATAGGCTCCATATAACTATAATCCCATTGGCCATAAGAATATCCATCATAATGCCCGGGACTATGGGCCTGCTGATGTTTCGGACCTCCCGGTGTACCATTAGACCTAGTTTCCTCTTGCTGGCTGTATTGTGACTCAGCAAACTCATAAGTACGACCTCGTGTACCTTGTCGATGTTCATCGGCCTCGTGACCTGTAGACGGCTGTATGGTGTGCCGAGTAATACCAGAAGTTGGACCAACATCATGGGCGTTATCACTACCACCAGCATGATCATCCGACTCGATGTCGTTGCTACTACTGCTCGTACTCTTCCGTTGAACTTGAGCTAGACTTTGCATGAAAGTTGTCCCTCTTTCTGGGTCCAACACAGCTGCACAACTCTTTTGCTGTGCCGTGCGTATTATTGGGTCATCAACTTCCAATTCTTCATTATCCTCTTCAATATGTTTTTCCGTTGCTTCCAACCAAGGTAGAAGCGGGTCGTCCTCATCATAAATATTGTTCAAGTTTATTGGACAACAATCCATGTCACTGGTGCCTGTAATGTTCCTATGAGGTTGTTGCATTCTTAGCCTCATGTTGTAGTGCATGAAGACAAGTCTATCCAACGTCCTAGTCTGTAATCTATTCCTATTCTTTGAATGAATAAATATAAAACAACTCCAATTCCTTTCATAGCTAGCAGAAGATGTTGTCTAGCTTAAAACTTTTACTGCAATTTTTTGGAGAGCCTTCGTACTCTCTTCGAAATTCATCCACCATTCGGCCGGTTGCAAACTAGATATTGCATGCTCTGCAAGAGCATCGCCAAAGCTACCCTAGTCATTTCCAAATGTATCTAATTCATTCAATGCCTTTATTTGCATATCTAAGTGAAGCTCTAATCTCTTTATCATATTCTTTAGCTCGACACGAACTTCATTATCTGCAATAAATGATTGGGTATATGTGTACTTAGGATTTAGGTAGTAACCTGCTGTATGAAGATCGTGATGGAATTGTTGTGTTGTCAATCTCTTGTCGATCATCTTCCAATAAGACTCCCAGTTTGTACAATCACGTTGAATTGCCAACTTTGCCTTATCCATGGCATCGTAGAGGAAGCCCATGGTAAGTGCTTCGTCGGTTTCAACAAGACCGAGTACCCTCATTAGTGTCTCCATCACCTTTAGGATCCTCTTGACCTTATTACAATATTTGTTGTCCCTTGTGGTGTTCACAACATCAACTGGTGTCCTTGATGTTTTCTTCCCATGTTTTGTGTTGAGCCAATTTCGGGAAGCGAACATCTCACTCAACTCTCTCCTATACTGGTATAAACTCTCCAAGGCTATAAAGTTTGTTGCGAATCTAGTCGCTGCAAGCCTCAACAACTCTTGTCCCTTCGTAAACTTCCTCATTATTGCGACTATTTGATTATGGTTGTAAATAAATGTCGTCACTTGTCTTGCCCTTTCGACTATTTCCCTAACACTCTTCTTCTTTCCAATATCTTTCAATATAAGATCAATACAATGGGCAACACATGATGACCAAAATATATGTGGTCTCTTTATCATCGACTTTTGTCATGCAACCTTATATGTTGCTTCGTTATCTGTAACAATCTGCACCACATTCGCCTCTCCAATCTCATCTACCACTTTATCCATTAGGGAAAAAATATAATTAGAATTTTTTGTTTCGGCTGAGGCATCAATTGACTTATGGTACATAGTTCCCAAGTGGTAGTACACCATGAAGTTGATCATGCTGTGTCTGGTTGGGCCAGTCCAACCATCACACATGATCATGCATCCTTTGGCCTGCCATATGGGTCTAAAGGTAGCCCATGCATGCTTTCCATTGGATGATATTTTCATACAATATCTTGATGCGAGGTAATCTCCAAAAGAGGCAGCAACACCTTTCTAAATTTTGTTTCATGTGTAAGGCGACGAAGGAGATGGTAATCACCTGTTTATTTAGGAATCATGTTTAGATCTATATTCATAGCTATGGCTACATTGTGAAACACTTGTATAGTGGACTCACACACACAGAACCACACACATGTTTTGTAGGACTCTATTCTTACCTTTTCTTTATCTTTTAGCTTGCACCTCAATATCCTCTAGGTTAAGGATCCTCTCGTCTAACTTACTTCTTTATGATATCATTGTCTCTATTCGCAATCTTTTAAGGGCATGTGGCATGTTCATTTTGTAGGCTAAATGGGTGGGTTGGCAAACTATGGTTCTTTACATCCGCTTTGTGTTTGGTATTGTTTCTTGGTGGTTGTGGTTTTTACTAGCTGAGCACTTGTAATAGTTTAGGTGATAGAAATGTTTTGCTCAAATTTTCGCGCACACATATTTTCCTTCTTCACGGGTTTTTCTATTAATTCTGTAGAGCACTTCGGTTATCTTTTCATTGATATTTGGATTTGGGCATGATTTCTTGTTGTTATGCATGACAACTTCTGTGTTATGCAGGGGGCAAGGTTGTTAGAAAGCAACTTCATAAATAATACATCCATGGTTTTTGGTCTGTGCTTAAGAGTATGTGGATTTTTACATGTTCTTGCCTCCTTTACTATGTTTCCTTTGATGGTTATTTAGGGGATGGAAAATCCCTGCGTTCATTGTTTTTCTGTTTCCAGTCTTTGCTAGAGCACCAAAAGAACCCAAAAAGACCACTACATAAGCACTTCCAGAATTCTTTGGTAAAATTTCTCTGTTCTCCATTTGGTTTCATATATCCATGTATATCCTTTACTTTTTTTTTTTTTTTTTTTCTAAAACTATATAACTAGCATTTGATTATGAATTCCCCCCCCCCAACTTTTCAACCACTACTGTAAAGCATATAGAAATGCTACAATTTCTTGAGTATTCCACTTTTTGAAGTTGGTCCGTAAAAGATGTTACCTTCTTTTTGAACAGCTGACCAGGTATCTAAGAGATTACTTGGAAGGGAAGAAGCGGATGACTCTTGTATGTGGCTTCCTTTTTCTTTTCTCCCTGATTTACAATTTAATTTCTATTTTTTATTCGTTTGCAATTTCATGCACTATTGTTAACTTTTCATATCTATGTTTGATTGTTCGAATACAAGGTTTTGTTACTTTAGATAAGTTCTTTTTTCATTTTTGTGCCCCCAAGTATTTCTAGTTACATAACTGATACTATGACTTGGCAGTTTTTGTAGAAAGAATCATAGTGCGGTTCATGACTTCACTCAAGGATCAGTTAACACTTCCTATGTGATATTATGTTGTAAATCTTTGATGAATGTAACCTTTAACCAGTTGTTTATAAAGAAACGCTTCTAACCAAACTTCTTCACCTTTTGAAGCTCTTTGGAGGCAGAAGAGCGACAATTACTTTGTACTATATTTTCTGTCATCTTTTCACTCTTAGCCTTTGGATTGAATTTGTAAACGTCATAACAATGGAAGCAGTTGTTCTGTAACTGTAAATTATAAACCACCATAGACACATTTATCCTTGTCTGTAAAAAACTATAGTGATGAGAACACGTCCCCTAATATGTTTAATTCTTCTATAATTCCTTAGCAGCAGACATATTACAATGTTGTCATTCCCCTTGCAGCAGTTCTCTAGCAACTTCACTAAATGTGTTTCTGATGGTATCACAGGGAAGACAAGGATAGAGCGATAATTCACTATCATCTTTAAAATTGCATTGACTTGTCCACTGCACGTGGCATATGTATTTTTGTCAATCCAGACTGTCCAAACCATAGCTCCCATTATGGCCTGAAACATTGATACTAAGTAATTAATTGGTGGTTATCAAATTGATGGGTAAACCAGATGGTGAAGATTGACTAGTCAGCGTGTTTTTTGGGCTATGCCCCATCTATGGTGGGCCAATGGACTAGTGTTTCAACTTCCTGAAGTTTGCAATGTATGACCCAAATAGGTGCTATAAATTTCCTCAAAAATCCCACGCAAACTATTCAAAACAAAAAATTGAAATAGATTTTTTATCTGATTGTTTCCTATATCTGATAAAACACCTCCAAAAATTTGTCAAAAGTTCTTGAAAAATTATTACAAATTCTCTAAAATCATACTCTACTAGGTGCTATGGTTTTTCTTTAAGGGTGTTAATGGTTAGGTATGGGCCCATGGCTCTCTTGGTTTTGGTTATGGGCCTATGGTCCACAAGTTTTTTAGTGTTTTTAGTCTTAGGATATTGATGGGGACATCAGATGACCTACTCGAGTGTACCAGAGATGAAGACGATCACCCACATCAACACAACTTTATTCACGGATGGGAGACGAGTTCTAGATGGGGCTCGCCAGGCCATTTTGAAGACCCCACATGCCTTGGACGTGCATCAAGAAGACCCCACCTTGGGATGATGCATGTGGGCTGCTTAGGAGACTATTTCAGTCATAAGATTTCTATTTTGTGTCGGTCCGACCGTTGGATCTTGTCGATCAGGCCATCGGGCCACCAGATCTCTTAGATCTGCGCCCCTTGGATTCTGATCTTGTTTTCTTTATGGTTTTTGGTATTTTTAGGAGTTATTTGATGGTTGAGATTGATAATATATGTTTTAGTTTTCTTATTTTGGACAATGGGCCACTTTACTTAAGTGAGTGGCATAGTTGTAATTATGCTGGATTTTAATTCCGAATTTTTTATTATAAAAGCACATGAGGGGTGGAGTTCCAACCCTAGTGGTGTTATTGAGAAGAAAAAAAAGAAGAGTGGAGCTCTTTTGTGTGAAGGAATTTTCCTCCTTATTTTTTATTAAAAAAAAACCCTCCCTTCCAATTAAATTGTGGAAGAGTAGAAGCTTGTTTGGTGGTGGATTCCAACGTACATCCTTCCTCTTCTTCTTCTTTGAAAGGTATTCTCTGCTTCTCTTATCTTCCTCTTTTCCCTTCCATTACAACCTTCTAAACCCTAGATCTTCAACTTCTTATTTTCCCCAATTTTTAAAAACTCTAATTCCAAAATCCCCAATTCCCATGAACCTTAATTCTCCATAATTCAGATTTCCCCTTCCTAGCCCTAATCATAAAGCCTACTAGTCATTCCCTTGAGTGTGAAATGTGCCTACGCTAGATTGGAAGTCCCTACTTCCAACTGGGCCACTCTTGAACCATTTTATATTTTCGTACACCGTGTATGTGAAAACTTAGGATCTTCATGTTATAAATCTGAATTTTTGAATCTATTATGAGGATATGCTTGATTTTACATGTTGATTGCTGAAATTAATGTGTAATTGATCCCTTATCGTGCATCCTAGGATAGTTTCCATAATCCCGCATCAAATTTGGTATTAAAGCCTAGGTCTAGCGTAGGGTAGGTCTTCAACAAAATTCCCATACCCATAGTAGAGCATATAGGTCACATATAACTTGTTGAATTTTTTGATTTGGCTTGCTGAATTTTCTGCTTGGGTGTTTCAAAGTTATATGTTGTTGGAATTTTCAGATTTAGTGGCTTTAAGACACATAATTGCTGAATTTTCAGTTTTAGCCTTATTAGAATTATTCTAGAGTTGTCATAGGGTTTAAGGCACATATGGTCATCGTACATAAAGTACATGTGCATCATATAGTGTCACATTGGACGTCATCAAATCTGATTTTCGCATCGCATTCATCATATAGTACACACATCTAGATTGTCTCTTATTACGGTCATTTAGTGTATGCAAACGCGAATAGGTCGTGGTTTTGGTCTATTCCCCACCATGAATCCGGATCAGATTGTTGAGGCTTTCGAAAAGATTAACCGCCGTTTGACAACCATTGAGACGCACAATAAGACTATTGCCGCGCAATTGACTGCCAGCAACCAGCGTATCACGCGGCTAGAGGCTACCTCTCACGATACTCCCGTCACTGGGGTAGACTACCGGTCTCAAGAAGGAGAGCCAGTAGATGAGGACCCAGTTGAGCAGGGTCCAGTCCCAGTAGAACCCATTAGGGGTCGCAATAGGAACGTTGGTCAGGGAGTAGGTCATGTAGGACCGCGCGCTCATGCGCCCCGTAGAGAGTCGCGAGATCTTTACGACCCTGAGGATAGGGTTATGAAGAGCGTCAAAGTCGATGCTCCCAGTTATGATGGTCGAAGCATTTCCTTGACTGGCTAGCTGACATGGACCACTTCTTCGAGTGGCATGATATGTCAGATCGCCGTCGAGCGAGGTTCACTAAGATAAAGTTGACGGGTCAAGCCAAGTTGTTTTGGATCAATACAGAACGGAAGGTAGAGCAGTGTGGAGATGAACCCATTACATCATGGGTTGAGATGAAAGAACTTAAAGAAAAATATGTCCCGCTCTCGGCTCTCCTACCGCGATCGTCTTTTGGACCAGTGGCAGTCCTTGAGGCAAGGGTCGATGTCTGTATCGGATTACATCGAGAAATTCGAGGTACATGATGCGATGTGATGTCGATGAGTCCCTTACTGTGACCCTGTCTCGTTTTAGGACGGGCCTGCGCCCTGAGATTAGGCGTGAGCTCATCCCTCATGATGTTGGTACACTAGAGGAGGCCTACCTCGGGGTAGCTTGAGCGATACCTAGTGCAACCGACCATGAGGAGGTTTGGGTCTTGTGATTCCAATGGCCAGGTTGCTCCTTAGGGAGCCAAACCTAACCTTGAGAGCCAGACCAAAGCCCCAACTGGTGCTCCCACCTATAGCAGTGATGTTAAAGGTAGGGATCTAGTCAGCACTAGTTCGAAGGGAAGTGAGCACATGCAGTGTTTCCATTGTAATGGTTATGGTCACCTCTCAAAGGAATGCCCAAACAAAGAAAGAAGTAAAGCTCTTATGATAGATGAGGCAGATGAGGATGACGGGGACTATTGCAATGTAGAGGATCATGAGCCTGATATCGGTGCTAGCGGTGAGGAGTTTGATCATCAGGAGACCTACACTCTCGCAGTAGTTAGATGCACCTTTAACCAAGCTAAAGAAAATGATGATTGGCGCGGGAACACGATCTTTTATACTTATACCAAGTGTGGAGAAAAGAATTGTAAAGTGATCGTGGGCAGTGGCAGTTGTGCCAACGTGGTCTCTACTAGCACCGTGAGTCGACTGGGTTTGAAAGCCGCGTCTCACCCTCAACCCTACAGAGTGTCGTGGGTTGATGAGTCCTCCATTTCGGTTTCACAGCGATGTTGTATCCCCATCCAGTTTGGGTCGTATAAGGATTCGCTGTGGTGTGATGTGGTTCCCATGGATGACGACCACATCATCTTGGGTAGGCCCTAGTTATTTGACTTGGACGGTACAATATTTGGTCGCTCGAATATTTGTACATTCATGTTTGAGGGGAAGAAAATTAGGTTGAATCCCCTTCCACCCAAGAGCATACCGGGAAAGAAGCAGATCACCAAGAAGGGTGATCCTGGAACTTTGAGGAAGTCCAAACCTAAGTCTCTTCATATCATTAATGCAAAAGAATTTGAAAGAGAGACTAGGGAGGATTCGGAGGTGTATGCCCTCGTGACTAGAGAGGCTTCACCCCAGGATGGTGTAGAGTTGCCTAGTGAGGTGATTTCAGTGATGGATGAGTTCAGTGATGTCTTTCCCGACGACCTCCCAAATGAGCTTCCACCTATGAGGGACCTTCAACATGCCATTGATCTTGTCTCCGGGTCGACTCTCCCAAACCTTTCTCATTATAGAATGAACCTCACAGAGCATGCAGAATTCAAGAAGGAAGTTAATGAGCTTCTTAGGAAAAGGTTCATTCAGGAGAGCATGAGTCCATGTGCCGTGCCCGCCCGCCCTTCTGACGCCCAAGAAGGATGGCACGTGGTGTATGTGTGTGGATAGCAGGGCCATCAACAAGATTACCGTTAAGTATCGGTTTCCTATACTACGTCTTGTCGATATGTTGGACATGATGGCCAATGCCACAAATTTCTCCAAAATAGACCTCAAGAGTGGGTATCACTAGATCCGTATTCGCCCAGGTGATGAGTGGAAAACGGCCTTCAAGACGAAGGATGGGCTGTACGAGTGGCTAGTTATGCCTTTTGGGCTGACCAATGCCCCAAGCACATTTATGCGGGTGATGACCCAGGTGTTGAGACCCTTTATGGGGAAGTTCCTGGTTTTGTACTTTGACGACATCCTTATTTATAGCATGACTAAGGAACAACATCTCCACCATCTGAGGCAAGTGTGTGGGATCCTTAGGGCAGAGAAGTTATATGCCAACCTCAAGAAGTGTTTGTTTTTGTCTAGTAGTGTCATCTTCTTAGGTTTTATCGTGTCATCTAAGGGCATGTCTGCGGATCCCGAGAAAGTCAAGGCCATAGTCAGTTGCCCTGAGCCGTGTAATATTCATGAGGTGCGTAGTTTCCATGGCTCAGCTACCTTTTATAGACGGTTCATTAGAGAGTTTAGTTCCATCATGGCTCCCATTACCGATTGCTTTAAAAAAGAGGAGTTCCAATGGACTAAAGCAGCCTCTAGTGCATTCAAGGAGAATAAGGTCAAGATGACTAAAGCTCCTGTCATGCGGCTTCCAAAATTTTCCAAGGCTTTTGAGGTCGCTTGTGATGCGTCTGGTGTAGGTATAAGTGGAGTGCTTAGTCAGGAAGGACACCCTGTTGCTTTTTTTAGCGAAAAACTGAATGAAGCAAAACAAAAGTATTCTACCTATGATAAGGAATTCTATGCGGTAGTGCAGTCCTTGCGCCATTGGCGACATTATCTATTGCAGCAAGAGTGTCTTATTTTCTGACCATGAGACTTTGCGCTATCTCAACTCACAAAAGAAGTTGAACCCGAGGCATGCCAAGTGGGTCTAATTTCTTCAAGAGTATACTTTTGTATTGAAGCACAAGGCCAGGGTTGAGAATAAACTTGCCGATGCATTGAGTTGTAGGGTTGCGTTACTTCACTCCATGAGCGTTGAAGTCACTGGGTTTGAGCATTTAAAGGAAGATTATCCTAGTTGCCCAGATTTTGGAGAGGTGTATGTATCGTTGTTAGATGGTCAGTGTAGGGGTAGTAGTGAGTTTGTCCTAGTCAGTGAGTTTTCGTTTAGAGGTGATAGATTGTGTATACCCCATACGTCCCTCTGTGACTTTCTTGTCTGGGAGCTTCATGCTAGAGGGGTAGTTGGTCATTTTGGGCGTGACAAGACCATTGCCCTTGTAGAAGAGCGCTTTTATTGGCCAAGTCTCAAGCGAGATGTGGCTAACATCATAGGGCAATGTAGGATTTGTCAGCTGGCAAAGCAGAGGAAGCATAACACAGGTTTATATACACCTTTGCTAGTCCCCCACGCCCCATGGGTTGATATTAGCATGAATTTCGTGCTTGGGCTCCCCAAGACGATTAAAAAGCACGATTCCATTTTTGTAGTTGTGGACTGTTTTTCGAAAATGGCTCACTTTCTCCCATGTTCTAAAACGTTTAATGCCACTGACGTGGCGAAGATATTCTTTGAGGAGATAGTTTGTCTACATGGTTTGCCAAAGACCATTGTGTCAGATCAAGATGTACGATTTATGAGTTATTTTTGGAAAACTTTATGGCACATGATGGGGACTAAGTTACATTTCTCTTCGGCATACCATCCTTAAATTGATGGTCAGACGGAGGTTGTCAATCGAAGCTTAGGAAATCTGCTACGATGTTTGGTGGGAGACCGTATTAGGACCTGGGATGCGGTTTTGCCCATAACCGAGTTTGCATACAATAATTCCGTTAATAGGTCCACAGGAATGAGTCCATTCGAGATAGTATTTGGGTACAAGCCTAGAACGCCTATAGATCTCATACCCATGTCCGTTTCACATAGGCCATCTGAGTCCGCAGATACATTTGCATGACATATTCATGATTTGCATAGTGAGATCAAGAAGCGCATTAATGCTAGTAATCAACATTATAAAATCTCTGCAGATTCACATCGTAGGTTTAAGGAGTTTCAGGTGGGTGACTATGTCATGGTCCGCAATAGGCCCGAATGATTCCCACAGGGAACCGTGAGGAAATTGCATGCTTGTAGTGCAGGTCCATATAAAATTTTGACAAGAGTGGGCCCTAATGCGTATGTGGTGGATCTTCCATCTGACATGGGCATTAGTGCAACAATCAACGTGCAGGACCTTGTGCCTTGTGATGGACCTACACAACTATCTTCTATCCCTCCTGCTAACCTTTCTCCTATCCCAGATGATGGTGTCCCTGACCCTGTTTTCAACCCATGGCCTTTACCAGACTTTACTTTCCACACATTGCCTTCTCTTCCATCACTACCTGGTTGGAAAGAAGAGATCGAGGATGTTATGGACCACCAAGCAGTCTCTACTCGTCATGGAGGATGTCAGAAATACCTCGTGAAGTGGAAGAACAGGCCAGAGTCAGACAATACCTGGATTACAAAGGCAGAGTTCCAGCGCATTGATCCTGACCTCCTCGAGCGTTATCACAACTTTATTTCGCCAGTTGCGAATTCTTCTCAGCCGAGGAGAATTGATGGGGACATCAGACGACCTACTCGGGTGTACCATAGACGAAGACGATCACCCGAATCAGCACAACTTTATTCGTGGATGGGAGACGAGTTCCAGATGGGGTTCGCCGGGCCATTTTGAAGACCCCACATGCATTGAACGTGCATCAGGAAGACCCCACCTTGGGATGCTGCATGTGGGCTGCTTAGGAGACTATTTTAGTCATAAGATTTCTATTTTGTGTCGATCCGACCGTTGGAACTTGTTGATGAGGCCATTAGGCCACCAAATCTTTTAGATATAGGCCCCTTGGACTCTGATCTTGCTTTCTTTATGGTTTTTGGTATTTTTAGGAGTTATTTGTTGGTTGAGATTGATAATATATGTTTTAGTTTTCTTATTTTGGACAATGGGCCACTTTACTTAAGTGAGTGGCATAGTTGTAATTATGCTGGATTTTAATTCCGAATTTTTTATTATAAAAGCACATGAGGGGTGGAGTTCCAACCCTAGTGGTGTTATTGAGAAGAAAAAAAAAGAAGAGTGAAGCTCTCTTGTGTGAAGGAATTTTCCTCCTATAGGGTTTTTTTATTAAAAAAAAAACCCTCCCTTTCCAATTAAATTGTGGAACGGTAGAAGCTTGTTTGGTGGTGGATTCCAAGGTACATCCTTCCTCTTCTTCTTCGAAAGGTATTCTCTTCTTCTCTTGTTTTCCTCTTTTCCCTTCCATTACAACCTTCTAAACTCTAGATCTTCAACTTCTTATTTTCCCCAATTTTTAAATACTCTAATTCCAAAATCCCCAATTCCCATGAACCCTAATTCTCCATAATTCAGATTTTCCCCTTCCTAGCCCTAATCATAAAGCCTACTAGTCATTCCATTGAGTATGAAACGTGCCTATGCTAGATTGGAAGTCCCTACTTCCAACTGGGCCACTCTTGAACTATTTTATATTTTTGTACACCGTGTATGTGAAAACCTAGGATCTTCTTGTTATAAATCTGAATTTTTGAATATATTATGAGGATATGCTTGATTTTACATGTTGATTGCTGAAATTAATGTGTAATTGATCTCTTATCATGCATCCTAGGATAGTTTCCATCATCCTGCATCAGATATGTTGCACATAAAGTTTATTGTATAGGGGTATTTTTGTCATATTTACTTTAATAAAAGAGAAAAGGGGTGGGGAGGTGCAACCCTTACCAATTCCTTTATTTCTTCATCTTTTCTTCTCTTCTCTCTTCTTTTTCATTTTCTCTTCTCTTTTTCAATCTCTATACCAATTTACATGGTATGAAAGCCTCGTTAGGAGTGGTTCAAGCCTTGCAATCTTCTCCAATCCACCCCCAAGTTGCTGGATTTAACTTTGGGGATCTTTCAGAAACGTAGGGGGCTGATTAGGCTTTAAGGTAAAGCAAGTTGCTATTTTTTGTGTGTGTGCAGAAAACATGTTTTCCGCGTCGTTCTTCAAATAGAAGGAAAACACCCTTAAAAAAAAAAGGAGCACAGGAGCCTTGACGGATAATGAAGTCTTGCTGATTTTTCATGAGGTGATTTTTAAAGTTGTTCTTTTATGTTGGTTTCATTGTGTAGATGCAGTTTTTGGTTGAATATTCCTACCCAAAAAGTTGTATCCGATGTAGGAACCGTTTTGACCTGAATTAGAGTTATTCTGGGCTAGAAATTTCTATGTTATGTGATTTTAGACATATAGTTGTGTGTGGACATGGCGTTTAAAATTAGGGTTCTTCATTGGTGTTGAAGTAAGTTTATTGTGGAATGTATTTGGAGCCCAAAAGTGTAGTTGGTGGTTCCTCGTCTCTTGGGGAAATGCAGGGTCCCTCCTTTAATGCATTTATAGCCTCTGTCAAGTTGAATGGGAAGAATTATCTTCTATGGGCCAAGCCTATCGAGGTTTTTCTCTTAGCCCACGAAAAGGATCAATATCTCACATATCCTAAATCAGAGGAATCTAACCCTAAATATAGACAATGGATGAGTAAGGATGCCCATATTTGATCTTGGTTATAGAATAGCATGGAGTCTGAAGTCAGCTCTAATTTGGTGTTCTTTGTTGATCTTTGAGAGGAAGAAAGAAAGAATGGAAGAGGAGAAGAGAGGAAGAAAGAGGAAAATGTGTGAGAGAATGGGATGCTTCACAACAGCCCCACATGCCTCACCTTTTGTTTTATTATTCTAGGGCTTTCACTTAAAAGGTGAAATTACAAAATACCCTCAATACTTAAAAGAGCTAAAGACCCATGTACACACAACCCCAATGTACAAAGATTGAACCCACAATGCATAAAGGCTGAACCCAAACAAGATGATCACACGTGTGATGGACACGTCACATGTGTCCACACGTGTGATCATTCTAACACTCCCCCTCAAGCTGGAGCATATATATCATAAATGCCCAGCTTGTCAAAAAACCTGTCTAGATGAGCTCGACTTAAAGCCTTTGTGAACATGTCGGCAACTTGATCTTCAGATTTAAATAAAGGGGTTGATATTTCCTTGTTTGCGAGCTTCTCTCTGATGAAGTGACAGTCCACTTCAATGTGCTTGGTCCTCTCATGATAAACTGGATTATTGGCGATATGTGACTCAACTTGATTATCATAATATAGATTCATGGGAGTATCAACCACAAAACCCAACTCACACATCAATGTCTTCAGCCACACAAGTTCACACGGGGTATGGGCCATGGTTTTATATTTTGCTTCTGCACTAGAACGAGCAACAACTTGTTGCTTCTTGCTTCTCTAGGTAACGAGATTGCCTCCTACAAAGGTATAATAACTTGTGGTGTATTGCCTATCTGAAGGAGATCCATCCTAGTCTGCATCAAAAAATCCTTCCACTCTAAGGTGTCCATTTCACTTGTAGAGAATTCCACGACCTGGGGCACCCTTCAAATATTTAAGTATGCGGAACAAAGCTTTCATATGAGATACATGAGGGGCGTGCATAAACTGACTAATTACACTGACTGGATAAGTAATATCTTGTCGTGTAATGGTTAAATAAATCAATTTAGCAACTGGTGATATATGCTTGGATCATCAAACATGTCTTCATCATCTGAACTTAAGTTAGAGTTTGTATCCATGGGAGTTGTAACTAGCTTAGCCCCTAATAAACTTGTCTCTTCTAACAAATACATAACATTTTCCTTTGCGATAAATTAATTTCCAATTTTGACCGAGCTACCTCAATACCAGAAAGTATCGAAGGAAGCCTAAATCCTTTGTACAAAAGTGTTGCTGCAAGAATTTTTTTAACTCAAATATGACTTTACCATCATTTCTAGTAATGATGATGTTGTCCATGTAAACATTAAGAACTGGAGTGTCTGTCTCACTCTGGCTAATAAAGACTGAGTGATCAACTTGATTGCGTTTCATCCCAAATTGAATTACTGCATTACTGAATTTGTCAAACCATGCGTATGGAGACTACTTTAAACCATAGATTGATTTTCTTAGCCGACAGACTTTATCAAACTCCCCCTGAGCAACAAAGCCGGGCGGTTGCTCCATATACACTTCTTCAAGCAAATCGCTATGAAGAAACACATTCTTCACATCCAGTTGATATAGGGGCCAATCCGAATTTGCAGCAATAGATATCACCATGCAATTTGAATCAAGCTTGGCCACAGGGGAGAAGGTTTCGGAGTAGTCTACTCCAAAAATATGAGTATACCCTTTTGCCACCAATCAGGTCTTTAAACGATCCACACTTCCATCAGACTTGTACTTCACTTTATATACCCATTTGCACCCTACTGCATGTTTTCTTGCAAGTAACTTAGCCAAAGTCCAAGTTTGATTTTGATAAAGCACAACTATTTCTTCTTTCATAGCTCTTTTCCGCCCATCAGTATGAATAACCTCCTGATATAATCTAGGGACAGACACAGACGACAAGGATAAGGCAAACTGCTGAAATGAAGGTGATAGACCATTTAATGAAACAAAATTGGAAATAGGATGTAGAGTACAAGAACATATACCCTTTCGGATAGAAATAGGTTGATCAGCTTCATTTAGCAAGTCTGGTGGAGACTGAAGAGGAGGATCTTCTGATGGATTGGTAGAATTGGTGGAGGGCACATTACTAAGCACTTCAGTACTTCTCTTAGAATGTCTGGAGTAGACCTGCAATGGTGGTGGATTTGGATGTGACTTGGTGGCTTGCTTTTCAGGTAAATCTGTGTCCGTCACCACATGAAGAGTGGTAGAGTGTTTGGAAAGTTGCAATGTCTTCCCATTATCTGAGAAATATGGAGTATTTTCAAAGAAGGTGACATCCATGGACACATGTAGTCTACGAGTGATAGGATTATAGCATTTGTAGCCACGTTGAGTATTTGAGTACCCTAGAAAAACACACTTTACAACTTTGGGTTCAAAATTATCGAAGACATGATCAAATTGAAGTACAAAACATACACATCCAAAAATTTTAAGAGGAAGAGAAAAAGAAGGATGTTGGGGATACAAGACAGAAAAAGGAGTTTTACCTCCTAATACTGATGAGGGTATCCGATTTATAAGCTAACATGCGGCTAAAACGACATCACCCCAAACACTCTTTGGAACCTTAATGTTCAATACTAATGCCCTAGCCACTTCAAGCAAATGATCAGTTTTACGCTTCGCAACTCCATTTTGCTGCGGTGTGTGTGTGCATTGGATATTTGATGAATGATGCCATGAGATAAGAGATAGGAGTGAAAAAGATTTGATGTATACTCCTTGGCACTATCCGATCTTAAACACGCATGTTAGCATCAAATTGAGTTTGGATTTGTGCATGAAATTGTTTAAAACACATAAACACTTTATAACGATCTTTCAACAAATATAACTGTGTCATTCTAGAGCAATCATCCACAAAGATGATAAAATATTTAAAGTTAGATAAACTAGAAATATGAACGGGACCCCAAACATCTGAACATATCAAATAAAATGGTTTATCACTAACTTTATCTTCACGGAAAAGAAAAGACACTCTATGGTGCTTTCTTAACTCACAAGCTTCACATTTTTAACTTAGACACATAGGACAAAGATGGGATGAGACTCTTCAAATTAGTTAAGAATGGGTGCTCAAGCCTGGAATGCCATTGATGAGGAGAGATGTTAGTTCGCAATACAGCTCCATCTCTGGTCGTTCCACCCTTGAGATAATAGAGTCCATTAGATTCATGCCCTCTACCAATCATCCTCCTTGCCTTTAGATCCTGAAACTCACAATAAGAAGGATAAAATTTGACAGAGCAATTTAGCGATTTGGTTAGTTTACTTATAGATAATAGACTCAACTCAACAAAAACTTCAGAATATACAAAATTGAAGACAAGGAGAGATTTGATGTAAGACACGTAATGCCTTCACCAGATACATTGGTTAAAGTGCCATTAGCCAGGATGACATACGAAAAATGGGTTGTTTGTAACGCCCTGAAAATCGGGGGTCGAGCATAATCTCAACTCCCGAGTTCCAGAACATCACTTATGCAACAAAATGAATGATGATTGAATGTTGACTGTATTCGTGCATTGAACATGAGTGAGATTAAGCCAAAACAACATATCATACTCCAGAGATAGTTAGATTTGCAAGCGGAAGACTGTGATAGATAGATAAAATATATAACTTATGATGAGTCTCCAGAGTGTGATAACATTACCAGGTTAAATAAATACAGGTGCAGTTCTAAAATGTACCAGATGTGAGGAAGTGTAATGCCTCCTATCCCATGTACCATAGCCCCGTCAATACAATATCAGGTCTTCATTGACCTGCCAGAGAGATACAGATAGGAGAACTCCTCCTATCATCACAAAAGTAGTCCGGCTCTGCTTCACAAGCATCGCCATCACCTGAAACTCAACAAATCTGGTGGGTGTTCGGAACACCGTCCCGTAACGTGGGAGTGAGTGATCAACTCAGTGGAACAGTAAGGCATAGGTTAACATGTTATCAATTCAATCAAGCAGTAATGATAAAGCAGTACAAATCAAACAATTCTAACTACTCTTATTAAATGCAAGAATGAAATGACATGATGCTGTATGCCCTTGCCAAACCACCCTCAAGCGACATCATCTTACGTTCGCGAATGCTTACTCCCTCAGTGCGCCACATCTACAAAGCACATGCGGTGCGATGATGCTCATGATTACCAAGTTTTTATTAGTCCATTTCAAACAGCAGTATTGGGAAACTAAGGTACCTCCCTTGTATCATTCCCAAACATGATCCATTCTAGGGTCGTCAATCCTAGTTACTCTCATACGATGTTATGGTTTGAGAAACGTAGTGAAGGCATCGCAAAGGGCTCATCACCCGTCAGCGCGGATACAGATCTCACCGTATGCGGCTCAATTGCTGGCCGTCAGCTCGAGTACAGGTCTCACCGTACTCGGCTCAATCACTAGCCGTCAGCTCAAGTACAGGTCTCACCGTACTCGGCTCAACTCACACTCTAGTTGCTGTGAAAGACTCGTGGCCAATCACAGACCCTTGGAGTGTACTCGATGATACTACGGAGGACTCGTCGCCCGTCAGCACGAGCACAGATCTCACCGTACTCGGCTCTCGCCGAGGTATCGACAGCTCGAATACAGTGTCCCATACCACCGTATTCGGCTCTCGAGTTTGGTTGCGCAATGGTCACTACGGGGAGGCACATGGCCCCAGCGCAGGCCGACAGCTCGACCACGGTGTCCCATACCACCATGCCCGGCTCATGCGTCTTAGCGGATCGAGGTACCATGGTTAAAAGGGGTTTCACTGGTAAGTTTGGTACCCTAGGTTCAAGCAGTAGCGTCCAAACAGGGTGAACATGCATAAGACAGATCGGGTTACTTGACGAGCTCGACTAGCACGATCGCCCGTTGAGCTGCACGACATGAAGTGCAAAAACAACTTCGTGTGGCCTAGCCACTGCCGACAGGCAACGCACGACTCGAGTTCGTCGAACACATCCCACGTGGCAAATGAATCTCAGCCACGAGTTCAATCCCGTTACCGATTGCCTGGACTATAATCATAGCCCCAAACACAATCAATTACAGAGATATAAAGCAGTAATAGATCAGGATTCAAATCATACAATCAGTCTGGTATTATCCGTTTAGGGCTGCCAGGGCTGTTGCACGCACTCGTTGCTCCGCTCCCCCATCACCCATGACGGATCATACAACATAAATGTAAATTCAAACATATGCATTACATAGTTAAAATCATAAAACAGTTGAGCATGTTATGGAGCACAACACAAGCATGAGTTTGTACATGTTCAAATCCTAATCACACAACTATTAAAGGAGATCATACACATAGTTTATAGAGGTTGAGAATCATATCTCAACACCCTTATATATTACAATTTGCCAACTACTACACATTCAGACATTTCAAGAAACACTTAAACAAACATACATCAACATACATGACATATGTCGATCACATAGGCATTAGGCCAAATCCTTTCGCTAGGGAGTTGCCCCAATCATAACACGCGTACACCCACGACGGATAGTCATGGCAAGTAGGAATCCAAGTTCCATATCCATTCAGTCATTTCCACAAACACTTGGGCCACACATTTTAGCATATATAGGGTATAATGGCCGTGGCGTGATTTAGGGCAAATCCTTTCGTCAAAGGGATATCGCCATTACAACAATCATATATCCATGACAATTAGTCATGGCGAGCACGAATGAGAATTCTATACTCATTCAGCCATTTCCACAAACACTTGGAATACACTATTCCAACATACATAGTTTATGTTAGCAAACATGTGTTAGGGCGAACTCTTTCGCCAAGCGGTTATTTTATCCGCGTATACCGTATTCATACAACAATTAATCATGACAATTACATTTCCAAAATCCGCACGTATGCGGAATTTCTAGAATGCGCAATTTCTACATACATGACATTTACACATGAACATGTATTTTTGCGATCCCTTTCGCCAAACTAGCATTTTATCCACACATGATATAATCAAACATTAAATAAACATGTCAAACATTTTCCCAAGAAAAATACGTATACGGTATTTCTACGTATTTCTAGAGTATGTGAAAATCCATATTCTTTATCGCTAATCGAAACAGGAAACGGAAAGCACTTTGTACATGTGCATTTGCATGCAGATCATGAATCTATCATTATCTGACATTGAAAGCGTTGAAAAACGTAACTTATACGCTTAAAGTCCTCACCTTTGGTCGTAGGATCGTAACGGAGACGATAGGTTTGCTAAGCTTCCGTATTCGGCAGTTTGGCAACCTAGAGAACGAAATAGGTTAGCTATTTCACAACCTACAACAGTCTAAACCCCAAAACAGGTTAGGGTTAGGGTTTCTTACCTAGAAACGGGACTGGAATCGCCGGAAAAGCGATGAGAACGAGATGGTGCAGCCCGTGTGGTGGCAGGGAACGACGGCAGGGAGTTTCTCCCACTTCTCCCTCACTTTCTCTCTCTTTTCCCTCTCTCAAATCCAAATTCGTATGGCTGGAATGGGAGAGGGTTTAAGGTCCTTATATAGCCTCAAAACTCACCGAAATAGACTCCTGTTCAAAGGTTACTGCTAATATAGGTATTCCGTCACTTTCCAAGCTCAAAAGGGGTGTTCTGGTAGCCCTCTTTGAGCCAAACGTCAGACTTAAGCTCACCCTCTGCGGATCTACGTGGGATTACGTTTTCGGCTCGATCGGATTCCCAGATCGCACGTGGCGGACCACTTTCAGTTCAACGGTCCGTGGGCCACGATCAGAATTTCTGAGTACATGTAAATGTGTATGAAATTTTTCCTGATCCGAGGGTGTAATTTGGTCTGATTCTGACGGTCAGGTTGCTTAATACTGATGCGCAAGTGAAAGGTGCCAGATCACTATTCCAGATATTTTCTTTTCAAAAGGAATAGTGTTTTTCACACACCCTCGCTCCGGATCGAAATAAATGGCCGTCGGACATCGGAATCATCTGATTTTTGAGATGATTGTCAAGCCCAGTGGGGCGGTCCTAGTTCCTTAGCTTCGAGTTAATCGGACTCCCGATGTGCGATCTAAACCTAATACGAAGTTTCGTTTCATTCCCGAGAGCAGCCGGGAAATGAGTTTGGCTTTAGACTTTAGGGTAACCTAGAATCACTAATTCTGCAAGTTTTGGGTCTTGCAGATCGTATTTAAAGCGATCCCAGCGGATTTCATGGCTAATCGAGTTTGCACTTAGTTAACTTTGTTAAATTTCTAAAGGATTTAATCCTAATTGTTTTCTGGTTGAGATGGTACTTAGGCCTTTATAGTTTGTATATAAAGTGATCCAAGTTTTACTACTTAGCTAGTTTAAGATAGTGTCTAGGGCGAAAGTGCTTTGAAAAATTGAAAGCACAAGGTAGTGAAGGGTGGGATTTGTGAAGGAAATGGGTTAAGGAGCGATTTTTGACTGTGGGATTTAGTTTTGACAAGTTGGTAAGGTCTTAGGATCGACCCAATGCCTAAGGACGTCTAATCCCAGGTTGGCAAAAATCCGGGATGTTACAATCTACCCCCCTTAAAACAAAATTTCGTCCCCGAAATTGGCTAAGGGTAATAAGGAAAAATTTCTATTATTTCATTTGCCTAATGACTTATTGATTTTAAGTTTCTACGCGTGGTAAGGTATATACCAGCTGGTTCATTTTAGTCTACCCCCCTTAAAACTTAATTCTTTATCCATTTCTCTTACCCTGATGGTTTGCTACCATTTATTTATTTACTTATTTGGAGTCTCGACGACAAATCCCAATTATCTAGAGTAAGATAGCTGTTCTCATTGTTTGACCAACACGGAGAGACGTTTATGGTGGGCTTAATCCTGATACATCGATCATCTACCGGGCCAGGGTAGAAAGCTCAGCGTATCCCTTCCGAATCCTGGTGGATCCTGGTCGTCCGCTCGTCAGCAGAGAGTCCATCAGTAGTCGCCCAGGATTGAGAATTGGGTCAAGCCGCGAATGTTTCGCAGTTGTATATTTCAGTAACTCCGTAGTCCGATCAATCTCTAAGAGTAGGGAATGCCCATCATTGAAAGGCTCAAATTGTTTATTCTAAGGTTGCCCTTTAGGTCTTAGTCTAAGAGAGTCCTCATTATTATCTATGTCCAAGGAAATGGTGAATCAAATCTTACTAGATCATCCTAAAACGGTTTCTCATAGTAGGGCAGGCTAGGGCTTCTATAATGTTCGTATTCAACGAGCACCGTTTCGATCCTGGGCCAGTGGGGTAGGGTCCACCGCGTTTCCGCTGCGCCACCCAGTTCAAAGAGGCATATCAGGTGACCTAACTAGATTGGGCTCATAATGTTCTACCCCCCTTAAAAATTTATTTTCACCCTCGAGGCTCAAGAGCTATGCCCTGATCCGTATGTCGGAACAAGGTGTAATTTATAACCTATCCTTGACATGAAATGGGAAATACATTGGTCTGCCTTTCATCGACGATGTGTACGATGGCATTGATACCTATGGGTATCGAGAGGATTCAACAAAGGAACGGGGTCTCGTTCCAACCTATTCAAGCCAACTAACTACGTCCATCACTCAATTATCTTAGTATTGTTAGTCGTTTATATTTCTTAGTCTAGTCAGCAGCCTAGGCTCAACGTATGCGTAGCGGTAATCCACTAGTTGTGATTTAAAGTCTATGCCTCTATGCTAGATGATTTCACTTTATTCCTAATACAAGGAAGGGTTTTATTACTTAGGGTTAAAGTTGTCTAATTGGAATTGAGTTGCCTGTAGTTGAATTTAACTACGCCCGAGCATTTCACATATGCTCAAACCAACTGAGGGGGTTCTGGTTGGATTGCCTATATCGTCAGGTCTGTCAAAGCACAGCTCTAGGTCCAAACTCTATGGGCCATATTTGTCAAACAACCATTTACTCAGAAAGCTTAAGCTATCAGAGTGCGGTAGGTTAATGTATATCAAGGGACTTTATCACTTCAACACTATTTGGCAAGTGGTCTTAAGTTGTATTGAATGGGACCGCATTACTAGTCGGGAGTGACATGGTTGGTAGGTGGGTGGGTGGGATAAAAATTAATTTTATAGGCTTTGGAAAATGAGCCATGTGTTGGAAAGTGTGAGATAGGATTTCCAATCCCAGGAATCGGAACTCCTAAGTGTAAGAGGAACAACCTAGGGTATACTCTTTATTGCATACATTCCAAACATGGTATTAGAAAACATGGGATACAACCAACCTAGGGCCATACCCTACATATACATTTATTATTACTTTTACAATTCTATCCACCGTAAACTTACCTAATGTAATTTGGCCGAACGGACCCTAAACGTTCTCAAATAACTAAAACATTCTACCAACTACTACACCTATCAACAGGAAAACATAACCACCCTAAGATAGTAGCCCATGCAAACTACAAGTCAACGTATGGATGAGCTCGAATAGAGCCATGGAAAAATGAATGAAAAGTGATGGAGAAAGAAAAAAAAAAGGCTGGAGGTTTGGTTCTCCACAGATGTGAGCCTCAACAGATGATTGTAAAGGCCCCAACGGACAGGGATTGAAGGAGGAAAATGAGTAGATGGGATGGGTTGAGAGCTTGCACGATTTTAGAGCTTCAAATGAGGCATGTAAGCGCTCAAATGAGAGAGAATGGAGAGGGTAGGGGGTAAGCTATGTTGTAAACATTGTGGAAGGATGGATGGTGTGTGGGTTATGGAAGAAAATGAAAGATTGCAAGGTTTGGAGGGATGGGTTTTGAGAAAAATCGAAAATGGGATGGAGGTGCTTGAAAAGGGGTGAAATGAAAAGGGGGTGCTTCCAACCCTATTTATTCTAACCAAAACACAAAACCGCACATGCCAGCGTGTTGGGGGGGTCAGGCCGACCAAACCCATGGCCGGAATCCCACCGGAAAGGCAACCGGGCGGCGGCGCGCCGCCCGACCCGCGGCGCCGCCGCGGCCGGACTTGGCCGGAACCGCGCCGCCGCGGTGGGGACCTGTTCTCCATGGTCCCAAGGTGCCAAATGCACCCTGGTTCGACCCTGGGTCCCATCGGTTTTAAGTGGAGAGGCCCTCGACTCCGATTCGCTCCATTTCGGGTATTTTCGGAACAATCAGACATATCTTACAATCCGGAATGAGTTATCTGACATAAAATATATGAATTTGGGGTAGAACGAGCTAATGAAGCCAACCAACCCAGCTATGCCGGGTTGCGTAGCCCGAAATTGCGAGAAAACCCACCGATTGACGGTCATTTCCCCGTTTAAATTTCGTTTTGCTAAAGTAGTAGTTTTAGTTTGATTTCTCTTCATCCATTGGGCTTTAGGAGTTGTGCCCAATGAGAAAAGGGTTTATAATAATTAGGAGAACAATTTGGTGAAGTCGTTTAGGACACTTACTAATTTTTTTTGACCGAAAACCTTACCCACTAGTAGACATCACGACCCATAGTAAGTCGCGAATTCTAGAAGTTTTAGTTGTAGTTTGTTCCTGATTTCTTTCCCATTACCTGGTATCCTTATTTAAAGGGTTGTGAACTCGTTTTTTAAGCATTCATTAATCAATTTCGAATTTATTAGAATGTAGTTCTGCTTTCTCCTCTTGTAGATTCGAGAAGTCCAGAGAAGCTCCAAGGATTCGGAGTAGTTATCCTCATCACGTTTATCGCACATTTTCCTGATTCTCCATGATTGGGATGAGGTGGATTGTGATCTAGACCCTTCACTAGACAACCTAGAAACGTTTTAAGGTCGACCCGTGCGACAGACTCGATTTCGGCGTTCGTTTTCAGTGAATTAGCCGTTGGACTGAACAGGGATGCCTAAGACTGTTTCTACATTCCGTCGCTCCCTCCTAAGTCAGAGTGCGTCAGTGTGCGTCGTGTGACCATAACCCAGGTCCGGTTTAATCAAAATCATGCTCTGATACCATCTTGTAACGCCCTGAAAATCGGGGGTCGAGCATAATCTCAACTCCCGAGTTCCAGAACATCACTTATGCAACAAAATGAATGATGATTGAATGTTGACTGTATTCGTGCATTGAACATGAGTGAGATTAAGCCAAAACAACATATCATACTCCAGAGATAGTTAGATTTGCAAGCGGAAGACTGTGATAGATAGATAAAATATATAACTTATGATGAGTCTCCAGAGTGTGATAACATTACCAGGTTAAATAAATACAGGTGCAGTTCTAAAATGTACCAGATGTGAGGAAGTGTAATGCCTCCTATCCCATGTACCATAGCCCCGTCAATACAATATCAGGTCTTCATTGACCTGCCAGAGAGATACAGATAGGAGAACTCCTCCTATCATCACAAAAGTAGTCCGGCTCTGCTTCACAAGCATCGCCATCACCTGAAACTCAACAAATCTGGTGGGTGTTCGGAACACCGTCCCGTAACGTGGGAGTGAGTGATCAACTCAGTGGAACAGTAAGGCATAGGTTAACATGTTATCAATTCAATCAAGCAGTAATGATAAAGCAGTACAAATCAAACAATTCTAACTACTCTTATTAAATGCAAGAATGAAATGACATGATGCTGTATGCCCTTGCCAAACCACCCTCAAGCGACATCATCTTACGTTCGCGAATGCTTACTCCCTCAGTGCGCCACATCTACAAAGCACATGCGGTGCGATGATGCTCATGATTACCAAGTTTTTATTAGTCCATTTCAAACAGCAGTATTGGGAAACTAAGGTACCTCCCTTGTATCATTCCCAAACATGATCCATTCTAGGGTCGTCAATCCTAGTTACTCTCATACGATGTTATGGTTTGAGAAACGTAGTGAAGGCATCGCAAAGGGCTCATCACCCGTCAGCGCGGATACAGATCTCACCGTATGCGGCTCAATTGCTGGCCGTCAGCTCGAGTACAGGTCTCACCGTACTCGGCTCAATCACTAGCCGTCAGCTCAAGTACAGGTCTCACCGTACTCGGCTCAACTCACACTCTAGTTGCTGTGAAAGACTCGTGGCCAATCACAGACCCTTGGAGTGTACTCGATGATACTACGGAGGACTCGTCGCCCGTCAGCACGAGCACAGATCTCACCGTACTCGGCTCTCGCCGAGGTATCGACAGCTCGAATACAGTGTCCCATACCACCGTATTCGGCTCTCGAGTTTGGTTGCGCAATGGTCACTACGGGGAGGCACATGGCCCCAGCGCAGGCCGACAGCTCGACCACGGTGTCCCATACCACCATGCCCGGCTCATGCGTCTTAGCGGATCGAGGTACCATGGTTAAAAGGGGTTTCACTGGTAAGTTTGGTACCCTAGGTTCAAGCAGTAGCGTCCAAACAGGGTGAACATGCATAAGACAGATCGGGTTACTTGACGAGCTCGACTAGCACGATCGCCCGTTGAGCTGCACGACATGAAGTGCAAAAACAACTTTGTGTGGCCTAGCCACTGCCGACAGGCAACGCACGACTCGAGTTCGTCGAACACATCCCACGTGGCAAATGAATCTCAGCCACGAGTTCAATCCCGTTACCGATTGCCTGGACTATAATCATAGCCCCAAACAATAGATCAGGATTCAAATCATACAATCAGTCTGGTATTATCCGTTTAGGGCTGCCAGGGCTGTTGCACGCACTCGTTGCTCCGCTCCCCCATCACCCATGACGGATCATACAACATAAATGTAAATTCAAACATATGCATTACATAGTTAAAATCATAAAACAGTTGAGCATGTTATGGAGCACAACACAAGCATGAGTTTGTACATGTTCAAATCCTAATCACACAACTATTAAAGGAGATCATACACATAGTTTATAGAGGTTGAGAATCATATCTCAACACCCTTATATATTACAATTTGCCAACTACTACACATTCAGACATTTCAAGAAACACTTAAACAAACATACATCAACATACATGACATATGTCGATCACATAGGCATTAGGCCAAATCCTTTCGCTAGGGAGTTGCCCCAATCATAACACGCGTACACCCACGACGGATAGTCATGGCAAGTAGGAATCCAAGTTCCATATCCATTCAGTCATTTCCACAAACACTTGGGCCACACATTTTAGCATATATAGGGTATAATGGCCGTGGCGTGATTTAGGGCAAATCCTTTCGTCAAAGGGATATCGCCATTACAACAATCATATATCCATGACAATTAGTCATGGCGAGCACGAATGAGAATTCTATACTCATTCAGCCATTTCCACAAACACTTGGAATACACTATTCCAACATACATAGTTTATGTTAGCAAACATGTGTTAGGGCGAACTCTTTCGCCAAGCGGTTATTTTATCCGCGTATACCGTATTCATACAACAATTAATCATGACAATTACATTTCCAAAATCCGCACGTATGCGGAATTTCTAGAATGCGCAATTTCTACATACATGACATTTACACATGAACATGTATTTTTGCGATCCCTTTCGCCAAACTAGCATTTTATCCACACATGATATAATCAAACATTAAATAAACATGTCAAACATTTTCCCAAGAAAAATACGTATACGGTATTTCTACGTATTTCTAGAGTATGTGAAAATCCATATTCTTTATCGCTAATCGAAACAGGAAACGGAAAGCACTTTGTACATGTGCATTTGCATGCAGATCATGAATCTATCATTATCTGACATTGAAAGCGTTGAAAAACGTAACTTATACGCTTAAAGTCCTCACCTTTGGTCGTAGGATCGTAACGGAGACGATAGGTTTGCTAAGCTTCCGTATTCGGCAGTTTGGCAACCTAGAGAACGAAATAGGTTAGCTATTTCACAACCTACAACAGTCTAAACCCCAAAACAGGTTAGGGTTAGGGTTTCTTACCTAGAAACGGGACTGGAATCGCCGGAAAAGCGATGAGAACGAGATGGTGCAGCCCGTGTGGTGGCAGGGAACGACGGCAGGGAGTTTCTCCCACTTCTCCCTCACTTTCTCTCTCTTTTCCCTCTCTCAAATCCAAATTCGTATGGCTGGAATGGGAGAGGGTTTAAGGTCCTTATATAGCCTCAAAACTCACCGAAATAGACTCCTGTTCAAAGGTTACTGCTAATATAGGTATTCCGTCACTTTCCAAGCTCAAAAGGGGTGTTCTGGTAGCCCTCTTTGAGCCAAACGTCAGACTTAAGCTCACCCTCTGCGGATCTACGTGGGATTACGTTTTCGGCTCGATCGGATTCCCAGATCGCACGTGGCGGACCACTTTCAGTTCAACGGTCCGTGGGCCACGATCAGAATTTCTGAGTACATGTAAATGTGTATGAAATTTTTCCTGATCCGAGGGTGTAATTTGGTCTGATTCTGACGGTCAGGTTGCTTAATACTGATGCGCAAGTGAAAGGTGCCAGATCACTATTCCAGATATTTTCTTTTCAAAAGGAATAGTGTTTTTCACACACCCTCGCTCCGGATCGAAATAAATGGCCGTCGGACATCGGAATCATCTGATTTTTGAGATGATTGTCAAGCCCAGTGGGGCGGTCCTAGTTCCTTAGCTTCGAGTTAATCGGACTCCCGATGTGCGATCTAAACCTAATACGAAGTTTCGTTTCATTCCCGAGAGCAGCCGGGAAATGAGTTTGGCTTTAGACTTTAGGGTAACCTAGAATCACTAATTCTGCAAGTTTTGGGTCTTGCAGATCGTATTTAAAGCGATCCCAGCGGATTTCATGGCTAATCGAGTTTGCACTTAGTTAACTTTGTTAAATTTCTAAAGGATTTAATCCTAATTGTTTTCTGGTTGAGATGGTACTTAGGCCTTTATAGTTTGTATATAAAGTGATCCAAGTTTTACTACTTAGCTAGTTTAAGATAGTGTCTAGGGCGAAAGTGCTTTGAAAAATTGAAAGCACAAGGTAGTGAAGGGTGGGATTTGTGAAGGAAATGGGTTAAGGAGCGATTTTTGACTGTGGGATTTAGTTTTGACAAGTTGGTAAGGTCTTAGGATCGACCCAATGCCTAAGGACGTCTAATCCCAGGTTGGCAAAAATCCGGGATGTTACATTGTTATTGACTAATACTGTATTATTAATGTATAAAAATAAGTGAATTATGTAGATTTTTGTGTGTGTATATAGATCATTAGTGTGGTGGAGCACAATAGTATCTTTTCCTTCTTTCTTTCTTTGCTTCTTGTTTTTTTTGTTTTTGTTTTTGTTTCGTGTTTTTGTTCTGTTTGTTTTTTGCATTAGTCTTAACCAAAGAAGAGAGATGGGTGGGCGTCTAGACTTGTCGCACTATTAGCAGGTAGGGCAACAACTTGGGTTTGGGTCAACTCAACCTCGATTCCATGTCGGATTGTCAAGGTCTTTGGGTTAGGTTCGGGTTGAAAAATGCCAGCCCGATTGGAATTCAGGTTGGTTTCTAGTTGAGCAAATTCAGGCCAGGTTGGGTTGGTTCGGGTTAGGTCGAGTAAAAAGTACTTCAGGTTGGGCACCTCGGCTTGGGTCGGGTTGTGGGTTGGGTTCTCTTGAGGTCGGATTGGACTTGGGTTGTCCCTTAACTTGCCCCTACTTGCCCGAATTGCACCCCTACGAGCAGGAGCCCTTGGCCCTCTTAGGAGCACTGGCCAACATCTCTAGGGCCAATCAACCTTTCACGTGAGCAGATATGCTTCTCTAACATGATTTAAAGGTTCCACTTGATCTCCGACATCTTTCATCTTTTCATCCTTCGTTTGTTGTTGATGTGAGGCCTTTTTTTTTTTTTTCCCCTTGATTTATGACAATACGAGGTATTCCAATTTTTGTTGTTGTTTGAGATTAAGCATCTGATTGCATTATGGTGTAGACTAGATGAGGGGAGCCCAATCTAAGTGATCCTCGATAAGGGAAAATAGAGATTACTAGGAATGGTCTCAATCTACCATATTGTATATTAGAGGGAAGAGAAAACTTGGATAATGGGAAGGAGCCCTAATTTGACGACCCATCCCTTGATGACGAGAAAAGTGACAACATGGTGGTGATGTCATGGCTCCTACATTCCATGCAAGATCAACTAAATATTAGCCATGGTCTCATGTTCAACAAGATTGCAAAAGAGATATGGGACAATTGCGAAGATGTATATCCAATGGGATAATAACAGGAAGCTAGGAGCCCTCATTTGACGACCCATCCCAGGGTGAATGGAAAATTGACTACATTATGGTGATGTCTTGGCTCATTCATTCCATGCAACTAAGAATTGGCCATGGTGTCATGTTCAAGAAGATTGCAAAAGAGATGGAATGCAGTTATGGAGATGCGTACCGAATGGGAAAATGTTGCTCACTTTTATTAGCTGCATCATGAGCTTAAGGGATATGCAACATTGAAATATGACTATTAAGGAGTATTTTGCTGCTATGAGATGGATGTGCGAAGTACTAGATCATTCTAAACCTCTGGTTCTCTCTGCTGAAGAAATGTAGAAATAGGCTGAACATAGTATCTTTGAATTTCTTGTTGGCCTTCATCCTGATCTTAAGTTGTAGAGGTTTAGATTCTTGAAGGACATCCTCCCCTCTTTCGAATTTGTTTATTACTATGTTTGTGGTGAGGTAAGCAAGAGAGTTGATTGTGTTTTTTGCCTTGAAAAGCTAATGATGACTATGATCATTGATTTAGATGACCACCTACATTTATTATATACCATGGATGCGCTAATCAATGCGCGGGAAACTTCAATTGTTTGTCATTATGTGGGTTATAGAGAGGGTTTCCTCTAGTTGTCCTGTGGGAAGATGAGATTGTGCACAATGGCCATTGACCGAATGAGAGTTGTTGTTCATGGATCTCATTAGCCTGGATGTCCTTCACTACTTTAGCATGATTGAGATTCGGGCAACCCATGATCATCTTTTGTGGTCATCCTGTTTGTCGGGAACCAATGACGAGTTGGGATTGATAGTCTTTACCAGCAGGCTCTTGGTGCATTGCACTACCCCACATGGGAGTATTCATTGTGCCTGTGGGTTCTTGGTTCTAGGCTCGATTGGACACTTACATTGGAGGATTGCATCATTTTTTATTTGATAGACCCATCATGTCGGTACTAGCTTTGACTAATCCTTAGACTTAAGGACGCATGTGGATTTCGAGGTTCCAGTGTTGTGTTCTTTGGCTCACGCTATAGGTTTAATTAGTGGTTGATGTATGGGTGTTGTTGGGTGCATGCATCAGGATGCAGTTGAGGCCCATATCTTTCAACATGGGATCCACATGCTCATTTGGAAACTCATTAGTGGCTTTTAGATTGTCCATCAAGTGGTTTTTAACTATGCTTGTCACTTAAAAAGGTTTAAGATGTTCTATCAAAGGTTTTTGACTGTTGATCTTGTTTAATTGTTAAAAATTGTTTTGTTGGACTTGATGAATATTCAATGGTTAAGATCTTGAGGTCCATCTCTTAGGCTAGCATGTATTTATGGCCAAGGGTGGATGCAAGTGGTAGTGGAGTGATTTTGGTCAATTTGGGTACATGGATAGGCGGAATTACAAACTTTTGGTGATGCGGGGCATACCAATATATGTATGAGTGAGGAGCATCATAACAGGTTCATCTCTCTAAAACCTTGACTCCTTGTAAATAGATCCTATCCCGAGGAGAGGAGAATGAGAGAGCTTGATGCAGGACATGAAATTTAAATATGATATGCAAGATTTCAGGCTTAGATCATACTAATTCAGAACAATCACATAATAATTCCACATCCCACACAAAAAGCTCAAACATTCAAGTAAAGGGGAATCTGCACAGGTCCAAGCCTACACAGGTTAGGACTGGATCAATAAAATTATGGACCAAACGATGCTCAAAGGGAAATAGAATTCAGCCACACATGCATAGCAATCAGTCCCTAATCCAAGGGATTCCCCAATTTTAATTCAAGGAACCCTAGGGTAAGAAAAGGGGCAAATAAGTTAGGAATAATGCAATTTAGGGTTAGGGTTATGAAAAAAGGTATGAAAAGGGAGAAAATAAGGAGGAAACCTGAACCTGGGATAGTTCGTGAGTGCGGACAGCGGGCCAGGGCCTGGCGCACGTGCGAAGGAGCCTGGCCGCACGTGCGAGCGTGGCCCGATTCCCCGAACCGACTCCTAGGGTCTGTTCAGCCAGGGGAGGACTCCAAAACCCTTGATTTTCAGCTTGATCTGAGATGCGGTCTGTGCGTGGTGCTCCGCCAAAGTTTCAGCCCTCCTGCATGGCCAGATTCTGGAAACTGCCTGTAGGGAGAAAAACTGTTGCAAAAACTGGCGGATTTGAAGCGAGGATGATTGTAGAAGGGGGAAATATGGATGATAGAGGGTAGGGGTGGATGGAGATAGATGTGGCTTGGCACCACGGTAGTTAGCCCTTTAAAAAGGGAGGGCTTCGCACCCACTTGAATTTTTCCACAACTCAGAAACTTAGAGAGTAGAAAAAAACTTGCAGAAATTTTTTATTAAACTTCAATGAATCAAAAGAACTGCAAGAGGTGCCTATTTATAGGAAAACCTTATACCCCAAAACTCGCGCCATGTGCGCAACCTATTACTTGGCGATGAAGTAAACCAAAATAAAAACCAATCAAAGAAATCTAAAGCATTCATGATGTTTTAAATAATATAAATAAGCAAAACTTAAAATATGAACTTAATCCGACTAGCGGGCCCCGATCACGAGATCCCATGATGGGCTTTACTTGACTATCGGACCCACTTCAATGAACCAAACTCCGTCTTCTAACTACGAGGTCCTCCCTGGACGTCGTCATCGAGCTAGATCGACGGTAGGGCCCTCATTTTCCTTGCGTCCGTGCATAGGGGGCGGCGTGTGTGCGCGTGTGCGCGTGATGTCCCCATTAGAGCTTGGACGTCTTCTCACCTCTAGATATTTGGAGAGGAAAAGAGAGAAAGATAAGAAGAAAAGGAGAAGAAGAAGAGATAAAATGCCCTCTTGCTCTAATGCGGACATCAGACCATTCAAAACATATCAACGTAGGAGGCGTGCGCTACCTATGTCATTGTGGTTAGATAACGGGTATGGGTCGGGTCTCTAGAGGTTGAAGACCTTACACATGTGTTCGTGACGTGTGTAAGTTGCTTGGAGGAAATATTTGGACCGTTGGATTGCGAGGATGGTGTGATCTGACCGTTGGATCGTCTTGGCCCACCTTTATTGTGGTATCATCAGGGTCCATTGGGCATCTCGGATTTGAGTTTATTTTATGCACATTTTATTTATTTGAGTTTTGAGACAGTGTGCGTACAATTTTTTGTAAATATATCTTTTCAAAATAGAGCTTTTGTAAATATATCTTTTCAAAATTGCCTTCGGACAACTAAAAGGAGACATAATCACTATATGGACGGATTGGGAAAGGAAGAAAGAGAAGAAAAAGAGAAGAAAGAGAATGAGAGAAAGAGAATGACGATTAGGGTTTACACATCACATCCCCACCCCTCTCAAATCTATTAAAATATTTTTCAATATTTACTAGAATGCAATTAATAAGAAAAGTAAAAATATCCATTACGTCATAAACCTAGATGAGCCTAAGAATGGGGCATTATAGTAGCCCACATTCACATTCAATAATGATCCCCATCAAGCTGGAGCATATATATCATGAATGCCCAACTTGATAAAGCGACGATCCATTTGAATACGACATAGAGCTTTCATAAATATATTTGTCAGTTGATCTTGGGACTTAACGAACGGCATGCAAATTTCCTTAGATGCAACTTTCTCTCAGATGAAGTGGCAATTGACTTTGATGTGCATGGTCCTCTCATGATAGACAGGGTTGTTGGCAATGTGAGAAGCTACTTGATTATCACAGCACAACTTCATAGGAATCTCAACTATAAATTCAAGTTCACTCATTAATGTTTTTAGCCATATAAGCCCACATGTTGCATGGGCCATTGCTCTGTATTCTGCCTTTGCACTTGAATGGACCACAACACTTTACTTTTTACACTCTTCCATGTAACAAGATGACCATATACAAAGTACAATACCTAGATGCAAATCGCATATTAGATGGACAACTAGCCCAATTTGCACCAGAATATCATTCCGCTCGAAGATAACCATTCCGCTTGTAGAGGATACCACGACCAGGAGCTACCTTTAAATACCCGAGAATACGAAGAACGAGCTTCATATAAGGAACCCAGGGAGACTGTATAAACTGACTAACTACGCTGACATGATATGTAATATTAAGTTGGGTAATTGTTAGATAAAATAATTTTCCCACAAGTTGACGATATCTTCTTGGATCATCAATTAATTCACCTTGATCCACACCAAGTTTTTAATTTGTATCTATGGGAGTCTCGACAGTCTTGGCTCCTAAAACACCGGCCTCATCTAGTAAATCCGTCAAATATTTTTGTTATGATAAGTTGATGCCCTCCTTCGTCCTAACCATCTCAATGCCCAAGAAATATCAAAGACGATCCAAGTCCTTCGCATAGAAATGCTGCTGTAAGAATTTCTTCAACTTTTCAACACTTGTGCTGTCGCTGCTTGTTACAACCAACACAATAGTGGGTGTCTCACTTTGTCGAACAAAAACATAATGGTTATCTTGGCTATGTTTCATTCTGAACTCAACACCACTTTACTAAACTTGTCAAACCAAACTCTTGGAGACTTTCAACCCATAAATTGATTTCTTGAGACGACAAACATTATCTAACTCATCTTGAGCAACAAACCTAGGTGTGCTTCATGTAAATTTCTTCAACTAGATCTCCATGAAATAAAAAAAGCATTTTAACATCAAGCTGATAAAATGGCCAATCCCAATTTGCAGTGATGGAAATAACTATTCGCACCATGTGATTCTTTACCACAGGTTAGGTCTTTGAGTAGTCGCTCCAAGGTCCAAGAGTATCCTTTGGCAACTAACCGAACTTTTAAGTGATTCACTAAGCCATTATGGTTGTATTCTATCTCATGCACCCATCTGCATCCAATTGCATGCTTTCCAGGAGACAATTCATTTAATGTCTAAGTTTGATTATGATAATGTGCAACCATGTCTTCTTCTGTAGCTCATTTCCACCCATACAACTCAACCTCCTGAAAAGAACAAGGAATGGACACAGGCGGCAGAGACAGTAAATTGTTGAAATGATGGAGATAAACTACTGAATGAAATAAAGTTGGAAATGGGATGTTGCATACATGAACGAATATCCTTACGAAGAGCAATTGGTAGATTACATTCATTTGATGGTGGAGGTAGGCAAGCACTCAAAAGAATGACGATCTTCTGATGGATCAAGAGGATTAGTAGAAGTTATGATCATATGTACTCCATCTCCATGTTTGGAACATTTGGAGTAAACTTGCAAATGACGATTGAGAAATATGGAGTTTGTTCAAAGAATGTGACATCGATTGACATAGAATGTCTCCGGGAGAGGATTATCACATTTGTATCCCCGTTGGGTATGGGAGTACCCAAGAAAGATATACTTGATAACCCTTGGTTTAAACTTGTCATGAACATGATCAAGTTGATGCACATAACATACACTACCAAATACTGTGGGAGGAATAGAGTAGGAGGGAATATGAGGACAACTCTTAAAAAAAAGAAAGAAAGAAAGGAGTATGAGGACACAAGATAGAGAGAGGTGACTTTCAATTTAGGATAGATGAAGGCACCCGATTTATTATGTAGCATGCAGTTAAGAATGCATCACTCCAAAATGTTTTTGGAACCTTCATATTCAACAAAAAGGCTTTAACAATCTCAAGTAAATGACAATTTTTATGTTCTGTGACACCATTTTGTTTTGATGTACATGCACATGAAGTTTGGTGAATAATGCAATGAGATGAAAGGTATGAATGTAATATTCTCTAACATTATCTGAATGTAGAACAAAAACCCTAGAATTGTGATGCAGGACATGGAAATGAAATATGATATGTAAGATTTTAGACTTTAGATCATACTAATTTAGAAACATTCACAAAACTTCCACATCCCACATAAAGTCAAGCATTCAATCAAGGGGAATCTACAAGGGTCCAAGCCTACACATGTTAGGGCTGGATCAATTAAAATTATAGACCAAACAATGATCAAAGGAGAGTAGATTCATCCACACATGCAAATGATTATTTCCCCAATCAAAGGGATTCACATGTTTCAATTCGGGAAACCCTAGGGTTGAAAAAGGGGAATAAAAATTGGGATTTAGGATAATTTAGGGTTAGGGCTAGGGAAATATAGTTAGAGAGGAGTGAAAGAGAGGAAAGAGAGAACCTGAGATCAGTTCACGCGTGTGGGCAGCAAGCGGGCCTGATGCACGTGCGTGGATTGTGGCCCGCACGTGTGTGGGGCCCACGAACCGAAAAGGGGTTGGTCGGCCAGGGGTGGGCCACCTACACACCAATTTTCAGATCGAACAGATAACTGGTTTGAGCATGGTGCTCCGTCGAAGTTTCTGCCCTCCAGCAGGGCCTGATTCTGCAAATCTGCTATAGAAGGAAGATTGGCTGCAAAAAGGGATGGATTTGGAGATGGGATGGCTGTGGGAGATGATGAATATAGAGGGTAGGAGGTGGGGGTGGATTGAGATAGGTGTGGCTTTGCACCACAGTAGTTAGCCCTTCGAAGAAGGGAGAGATTCACACCCAATTAGATTTCTACAACTCAAAGAATTAGAGAAGCAGGAAAATGCAGAATTTTATTAATCATCTTCAATCAATAAAAACCTACAAGGGGTTCCCTATTTATAAAAAAAAACCTATACCTCAAAAGCCGTGCCATGTGCATACCCTATTACTTAGAGACGAAGTAACAAAAATAACAACTAATCAAAGCAATCTAAACCGTCCATGATATTCCTAATAACAATAATAAGCAAAACTCAAAGTACTATATCATCTAGAGTAGTGGGCCACGATCATGAGATCCAATGGTGGGATTCACATGACGATCGGGTCCATTCCAAGGAACCAAAACACAATCCTCTAATTAGGAGGCCTTCCCTGGACGTCGTCATCGATCTAGATCGATGGTGGGGCCCTCCTCCTTGCGAGCGCGCGCGAGGGGGGGGGGGGGGGGGGGGCATGCATGTGCGCGAGATGTCCCCATCAAATTGAATCGAGTTGGTGCTTCTGTATGAAATTCTTTAAAGCAAGAAAACACTTTTGATCAATGTTTCATCAAATATATCTATGTCAGACAAGAATAAACATCCATAAAAATAATAAAGTATTTGAAAATAGATAAATTAGTAAGATGAAACGATCTACAAATATTAGAATGTACTACATTAAAAAAGGTTTATTACTTCTCTTGTCTAGATAATGAAGAAAAGATACTTTATGGTGTTGACTCAACTCATGGGCCTCACACTCTGACCTAGACACATGCGACAATGATGGGACTAGACTCTCAAACTGCTAAAGGAGAGATGTCCAAGCCTGGAATGCGACTGAAGAGGAGAGATATTTGTCCACAATGCACGTCTAGTTATTCCATGATTGAGGTAATAGAGTTAATTTGCTTCATGCCCTCCACTAATCATCCTCCTTGTCATTAGTTATTCGAATTCGCAATAAGAAGGATAAAATGTGATAGAACAATTTAAGGACTTGGTTAGCGTACTCACTGATAACAAACTCAAAGGAAATTTAGGAATGTAAAGTACTGATGACAATGAAAGTGACGTAGTAGGACAAGCTGTAGCCAACCTAGACGCACGGGTTGAAGTACCATTTGTTAATGTGACAAAAGACATGGATGATGACAGTACCAACTGAGATAACATTCTATGCTTATCGGTCATATGATCGGAAGCTCCTGAATCACTTAGGGTACACTATCAGATGATGCAAGACAAACAATACTTGACCACACGAGGGTAGTTGTAGATGATGATGCATTGGTGGTGCGATCTTTCAAAAGTCTAGTATATTATTCCTTGGACAGTGTAACAATATTATGAAGTATTGGGCTCAAAAGTGGAGGAGATAGGCTTGGAAACATAACCCTTGGTTCCATCATCAAACGAATGAACTTGAGTCGCTCAGGCAGGCTTACCAATAGGATCCTAACATTGTCCATTGTGTGGTTACTGTGACCACAGTGGGTGCATTGTCGATTGCCACAACCATGTTTGTGGCTAGCGCTAAAATCTGTACCACGACCTGCGAAGAGACCTTCCCCTGTATCTCTACCACCACTACTTCTCCTATCTCCTCTATCATTTGCAGACATAAATGCAAAACGATTTGATGAAGATGAGCTCAATACAATAATCACATGTTGAACACGAGCAAAAGCCTCAGTAGTAGATGGGGTCTCACTACCTCCAGGAATTTGAGCTCAGGCAGGCTCAAACTTAGGAAGAAGATTAGAAAGAAATTTGGTAACACGGAATTCCTTTCTTTGCCGTCGCATAGTCCGATAATTTGTAGATAGGGGCCGATATACGTTTAGTTCCTCCGTCATGCCTCGCAGGGCATAATAATACTCTCCGACTCTCTTATTATTATTATTATTATTTTTTGTTGAAGAGCGAAAATACTCTGAAGTAAAGCTAGTTCTTTTTCCCTAAATGCATCCCCTTAAAGTTTTCCCAAACTTCCTTCGCTGTCTTGTATAAGATAACATTTGCACTAATTTCAGGCTCCATACTATTCCCTAACAAAGCCTTAATTTTGGCATCCCCTGCCACAAAATCTTCTTACTCTATTGAACTTTCGTAAGGTTTAGGGA
Source organism: Magnolia officinalis (assembly GCA_021015155.1). Classification (NCBI taxonomy): domain Eukaryota; kingdom Viridiplantae; phylum Streptophyta; class Magnoliopsida; order Magnoliales; family Magnoliaceae; genus Magnolia; species Magnolia officinalis. The sequence goes on from JAJHSJ010000004.1 coordinate 66,677,597, forward strand.
AGTCAAATATTTTAATTTCCTTTTACTCATAGGGAATACCTCTACTAATGTGGTCCACTATAGGAAGTTTGCCCCATTAAGTTTAATCAATGTAATATGAAAGCTCATTCACTAGGATGGAGACAAAAGTTTCTTGGCTTCATTCTTGACATCCATTGATTGAGGAGAACTGAAACACTCAAGGAGGAAAAAATAACTTTAACTTACCCTGCACATATATTAGAAACTGTTGTATATCAAAGAACACAATCACTTGGAACTTCTTATTTCAACACCTTCACACATACATTGATTTTTTAACCATTGCAATGCTCACCTTTGGCACATATTTCGATCTCAAATCTGATAAAAAATCTGTCCATAAACACATGATGCCCCACTTTTGTCCATTACGATGGATCAACATGAAAATGAGCCTCACACACATTTACGGGACATGATCACCCAGCCCACCATATGGTGGTTGAGAGATTCAAGTTGATCAGCGCCCAACGACCTTAGATTTTCACCTCAAAACAATACAAGGAAAAAGAAAAGAGAAGAAATGTTGAAGAAGAAGGAAGAGATTGATGTCTGGATCAATTTCACTCTAATACCATGTGGATGAATTGAGAAAGGAGAAAAGAGAAGCAATGAGATAAAGGGGAACAAGGATTAGAGTTCACACTTCCACCTCTCTTAGCAAAAATACCCATTATGTGCTAAACCTTGATGGGCCTAAAAATGGGCCATATAACAACCCATGTTCACATTCAATAACATGTTCAAAATCCAAACCGTCACCAGACTCAACAGCACGAGAAACGACTATTTCATGCCTTCTTGATGCCTATGTGGAACAAAATCTTTACTTGAATATCATCAGTTGACTTTCGACAACGACTGGCATGTGCGTCAGCACCTGTCAGGAGAGCTCATTAAAACTCATTCTCATTTTGCATCCAAACACGCCCTCATGGTTTTCTTTGGGATGTGACTCCACCCATTATTTTCCTTTTGTTTATTCTATTTTCTGGTGTAAATGAAGAGATCGTCAAATTTGTGGCATAATTTTGGAGGCTTTTATCTTCCAGTTGGTACGTAATCTTAGTTTAATTGGGGGTATCCCAACTGAAATGTCAAGATCTTGCAGAGGAAAGTGGGTCCAATCATCAAGTAAAAGCTTCTATTCGATCGGACCACCTTGGATTACTTGTGATTCTAACTTATAACAAAATATACCTACACTTTAAGGATCTCAGATCCGTGTAATTTGTTTGCATATTGGCCTGCCAATAGTTGGCTGGAATGAATGGACTGTCCACATTACTTATTGTTCTGGCCCATTTGTCCACTACTACTTTTGTTGGCACACACTGCTAATACACAATTATTTCTATTTTTTTCTAGTGATAACATGGCTTTACTTCACCTAGACTATCAAACTAAGGATAAGTTGCATTGTGACTAAAAGCTCCATAGCTAACTATTTGATATGTGGCTTGTAAGACAGATGTTCGTTAAAAAAAAAGACCAACATTTAAATGGTAAGGATCACCTGATCACTGTGATTTCTAATTTGTGGCCTGACTATAGTTGACAGGAACAAATGGACTCTCCAGGTCGATGATCGGACAATCCCATGTGTGCAATACAACTAATTTTTTAGCTTTTGATACAACTAGTCATATAAAATGACTTCCATTTGTATTACTGTTAACATAGTTTTACCTACCAAATGGAGAAGAAGAAGTTGCATTGTAATTTGACATACTTGGCTTATCAAACTTTTGGAGTAAATAATCTACTGAGCTGAGGGTCATTTTTTGTCTTGGATTGTGGAACACCATCATGATTTCATTTTCAAATTGATCAAGCAAACATATTCAGTGAAGGCTTTCAATTTTATTTATCTATTTTTCGCTTTGCAGATCTTAACCGTAAAGCCAGGAGAGGATGATCATCTTGATACATCGTATTTGCTGAGACAGGCTTCACCTTATGTGAAAATCAAGTATCTGTTCTTAATTCTCCTGTTTATCCATTCCTTTCTGTTAACCATTATTCTGATCAAATTTCTATCGCGACTCTTCATCTCATTTCAGTATTGAAGAAATTTCAAAATTATATTTTGGACACCATTTTTGTAACTGAGCAAGTATAAATGATGTTTCTCTGAATTTTTCATTGAAAGAAATCTCAGTTATGTTGGCCATTTTACATGGCACTTCTTAGACAAAGTGACAGATATTTACTTTTATTTTATAAGTTCCTTTTAAAAAAAAAATTACATTTGGAATGCTGAAAAATAATGAGGTTGTTTTCAGATCACCTTCAACACTAATTGTGTTCCCCTTCATGTCTTATAGTGATAGTTAGCATAGATAAAGAACTCCTTGCACTGCCTGGTGCTTCCTTTATTGCCTCAGGAATATCGATGAATTTTTGTGTCACGATATTTATAATCTACCTGGTGCTCTCGAAAGGCTTTCATTAATTCCAAGAATAGTAAATTCCAGGCCGCGATTTGACACAAGCCCTTAATTTACATTCATTGGAAAGAACCCTTGATTAAAAGTAAAAAAAAAAACCAAGTATATCCTGTTACGTGATACAACAATATGCAAGCCATTCATGCATCCTAATCAAATGTCCTTCATCTTCGAAGTGTTAAAGCATCAATTAGGATGGAGCCTTTGTCTCCTTCAAGGATCTTGATAGCCTTTGGCGTGTTGGCACCTTGTATAGTTTGATGGTGTGTGGACTTATCTAGAGAAGCATAGCTTCATATAGCCTTATAACCGGGTAGTGTACATCCTGTATGGCAATTGGTGGCTATATACTCCGCCAGGCAGTTTCTTAACATGTTGTCGAGGTGGGGGACTAAGAATATTGACACTGCCATGGTCTCATATGTCATTTTCAGAATATGACAGTGTGACGGCCTTGCTTGAGACATTTTGAAACCTTGGATAGAGATGGTGCATTGCCATTTTGTTGGAAAACAACGAGTTAACGCGAGATGAAGTGCCACTTGTGTCACGCCCCAAAATTGGTTTCCAACTCCATTCGTTGTAACTTGAATTCAGAGGTGACAACCTCCATTGTACTGCAATTTCGGCTCGTAGCTTACATGCACCAAGTTCTGAAAGTGGGATCCCATAATGAGGATTTAGGAAAAATTATAAAACCAAGCATAACCCAAAGAACTCCACAAGCAACATACATCTCCACTAAACAATGGTTCAAGGTACAATGCTAATAAAGTAAATACATGATATAATAAAATTCAAGGAGCAGGCGCGCGCTTTAGCCTTAATACTACTGATATGCTCTAGCTTAACCTGTAGCGTAAACAAACGCTTATAACCTTCCTACGAAGCTTAGTAGAGTGCATGTGTGCGTGTGCAATGCATATGACAGATATATCGCAATAATATCCTGATCAATATCAGAGTAAGCTGCAAAGATGTAAGGAGAACTATGCTAATGTCCATTCGTGTACGATATCAAGGTTATGCATATATGCTATGAGATATTATCAACATAGGTATATCTAGTCAACCAACTAAACATGTTATCATTGAAGTATGTTGTGATATAAAGGAAAAAGAGTTCATGATGAATGATCAAGTCGTAATGCGTAGTATCGTGTGCCGATAGGGGCCTCGCACCCAGAGTTACAACACATGTTAGTCCCATACCCAACATGTGAAGTAATTCCAAGATGATATACTCCTGATCCCGAATAGTCCCATACTTATTGGGGACCGTGACCCACGATTGTATGTCACTTAAATTGTGCTTGCACGTCCAAAATCCCGAATGCATGAATTCCATATGCGATTCAACATGCCAATCCTGAAGTCTAATCCACATCTTAGTACGGTTCTCATCTAGAATCACTGGGGTCTAGTACACTCTAACACTGGCCTGCCACCCCATCGCGCGCATGACCCAGCGAGTGGAAGATACCTCACTATCCGTCTCGTCAGTGGTATGCCAATGCCCACCCGGCTCGCCGATAGCAAACCCATTTCACGAGTTGTTCAGACTCAACCTAGCTTATAGCCCCCTTCACCTGGGCAGATAAGGTCACACCCCATTCCAATCGACCCCGACATAGTCGGAGACGCGATCTACTGATATTTGGCATTTAGGCGCTCATGTTATCCACTCGGTCTCGACGTTGGCGCATCCTGCGACCACATGGTTTATGGACTTTCACCCAAGGACATCCAAGCGCCCAAGTACTAAAATATATTTCTAGTGTCCATACCTACCAACCACGATATGTCCGTGGTGGCTACAATCTTAATGTTGCTAGGGTGTAAATGCAAGTGTCTTGTGCAAATGCGTAAATGCATGAATCCATTATTTGAATAATGCAACCATGTCATGCAAGCCGTGCATACATGCAGGGTGACCCTATCTTATACAGCTCCCCTAAAATGCCATAAGCCGTAAGGGCATCAGACAACCTTGGTGTACAAAGGCAAGCCAAAACCATGAATGGACCATCATCCATGTGATGCACACATGATATGGATGAGATATGATAATGTACAATCATAACCACTATGCATGAGGTGTGTAATACTGCATCAAACATAAAGCAAGGCTAAATCAATACAAAGCAATGCTAACTCAAATGTAAGAGCAATGCTACATCTAACATAAAATAAGTGGTGCATCAATATTAATAAAGCGCCATATCAATGTAAAGGAAGTACTGTAGCAATCATAAGCGTAAACATCACACAAATCACTAATGTAACGCCACATAAATCATCAAGGAAGTGTCATATTAGCACAAATGTAAAACATCACACCACATGATAAGGGAAACACATCATTCACAACAGGTGGAACCCACTTGGAAACCAAGTCTTTCGTAGCTCATAAGTCTCTACTTGAGTGGTCTTTTAAGCCAATGGGCCCACTCAACAACCCTGCACAAAAGCGGTCAAAACATGCTACTATCAGCATCCAAATGGGACGATCATCGCAGGTTCTACAAACGATCACAGTAGGCCTGAGATGGACATCAAAGTGGGACCTACGGCCATCCCTAAGCAAGGCCTAAGAGGGCGGCCCACAATCTTCAATAATGAGCCTATATGGGCTAAATCATAAGCAACGTGTGGGACCCGAACGGCGGGCGCCACATACATCAAGGATGGGTCCCAAGGCGGGACGACACGACTACATCCTACATATTAAAATGGGCCTACGACGCCAATACCACACATACAATAAGGTGGGTCCACGACGCGAGTACAACATGTACACTAAGATAGGCCCGTGGCGCGAATACTACACTAAAAAAGTCGGCTCATCAACCGCGCGAATACAATGCATACACCAGGTGGGCCTACGGTGTGGGCATAATATATACATTAAGGTAGATCCATGGTAGTACAATGCATACAACAAAGCGGGCCTAAAGTTGCCATACAACTTATACATCAAGCTGGGCTTCAAGGTGCCCTACAAGTACAACTCATACGTTGAGGTGGGCCTCAATATATACATCAAAGTAGGCCCACGGTCAGATACAACATGTACTAGAAGGTAGGCCTACAACGTGGCCATACCTTGTATGTCAAGGTGGTCCATGGCATGGGCCACAATACATGCATTAACGTAGGGCCACGTCATGGGCACAACATACATATCTAAGCGGGCCCTATGGTGCATCACAATGGGCCTCACTCTTTGGTGGGCCCAAAATAGTTGGAGGGCAAATAGGCATTGCAGTAGGCCCTAGAAATGTTGCAATGGTAGGTAACGTCACACTTGCTAATACATGCAAAGTGGTCCACTAAATCATCCACGTGGTTGGGATCATTCCCTAAAACGAGCCGGCAAAACCGATGGGCGACGTGGGTCTACAACACATTCATCTTAGCGGATCCCATAGTGTGGCCCATAGCGTGGTCACAAACATACGTCAAGTGGTCCCAAGAAAGGTTACAATAATGGGCGTCCCCAAACAACCCCGTGTTGGGCGGTGCGACCCACTTAAGCTTAAGATCTGATTAATATTCGGGACCAGGCACTGAAATGAGATGTTAAAACAGATGGGCGGGTGGGATATACAACCCATCATCAAGGTGGGCCACCACAGCGGGCCTATTAGATGGGTGGCCTAGATAACACATACATCATGGCGGGTCCACTGCGGGCCCCATATGCTGTGCAACGAGCCAAAATTACAATGGGCCAGGTGAAGTTGGCAATGGTGGACGTCAATCGCCATTGTTCCTGGAGTGCAACCCAACTGAGATTGGATCTGCTTCATTTTTGGGATTACGCTCAGAAATGAGCTGACACAACAAGATGGACATGGTAGGTATAAAACACATGCACCATGGGTGGGGTCCACAGCCCTTGGCTTGCTAGTGATTGGACATCACTGGGCCCAACACCCTGGACAGTCCAATTGTTGGACTGGTTGGGGGCCTAGACAGTGGATAAAACACAAACATCAAGGTGGGTGTCTACAAGGAAGGTTTCAACGGTAGGTGTCATTGTCCTACGGATTCCTGTGGTGTCACGCCCCAAACTTGGTGAAGGAGCTTACAAAATTCCTGAGCTCCGAATCCGGTGGTGACAACATCCGTACTACCCCATTCTCGGCTCTCAGCTCCCATATGCCAGGTTTTGATCATGGGATTCAACAAAGAGGATTTTCAAGGTGATTTTTATTTTTATTTTTATTTATTTATTTATTTATTTATTTTTGTACAAGACCATAACCACAATTGTACCAAAATGAAAGACATCACCACATTTCTACTATAATATCAGTTCGAGTACAGTGCTAGAAGGGAAATACATAATATAACAAAAGTCCAAAAGATCAAACACATGCTCCTGCATCAATGTTGTTGCGGTCTAGCATAACCTACATGTAAATAACGTGCGTAAGCTTACTACGAAGCTTAGAGAGTGCGTGCATGTGTCAAGCATACAACTGTCAGAGTAAGCGGAATGGTTTTTTTTTTTTTTTTTTTTTTGGGGGGGGGGGGGGGGGGGGGGGGGGGGAGACTGGAAAATCCATAAATACTATCAGCCATACCCAGGCTATGTAATGTAGAGGTCTACAGGGCCAAATGTCATATGCTAAGGACGCAATGCAACATGCCAATCCTGATGTCTAATCCACATCTTAGTACAGTACCAATTTGGAATCATCGGGGTCTAATACACTCTGACATCGGCTTGTCGCCCCATCACGCGCATGACCTAACGAGTGGAAGAGACCTCACTATTTGCCTCGTTAGTAGTATGCCAATCCCCACCCAGCTCACCGATAGTGGACCGATTTCACGAGTTGATCAGACTCAACCTAGCTTATAGCCCCCTTCACCCGGGCGAATAAGGTGACACCCCATTCCAACCGACCTCAACACAGTGGAAGATGCGACTTACTGGTATTTGGCATTTGGGTGCTCATGTTATCCACTTGGTCGCGACGTTGGAATCGCAGTGCCCGTGCGGTTGATAGGGTACAAGTCTCGGGTCGTTGTGATACTCAAACATGATTGTGATAAAATCTCGCCGATTTGGTCTGCTGGAATGTGCCGGCACCGAAAACGAAGCATATAGAGGGTTAATTATGGTATGACTCTTACATGCGGTGGCTGATCACCACCATTATCTAAGGTGTGGTCCACCTGAGATTTGGACCGTCTTGATTTACAGAATCCTGTCCCATTGTGATCTTTCAAGACAGATGGATTAAGCACGTACAACAATGTGACCCATCTACTGGATGGTCAACGTGGATATAAAGTGCTTGCATTAGGGTGGGCCTTGCCGTAAAATGATCTGTCAAATGGAGGGACGTCTAGGATAAAACACATACTTCATGGTGGTATCCAAGGGTTCCAACTCCCCCAGCTACAGGTCAGTGGGTCCCACGTTAGTTGGCCTTGCCCTGCACAACTTGGAAAATGGAAGGACAGTGTGGATATTTAGTGGGTTCCACGCGTGCAGCAGGTGGGCCCTCGATAAGTTCCAACGGTGCGTGTCATTTCACCATTGTTTCCAGAGGTGGAGCCCACTTGATATTTAGATCCACTTCATTTTAGGCTCCTAAGGTGAGCTGGCAAAGTGGATGAACGGTGTGGGGCAGTCACACTTCTAGGGAGTTTTCAGCTGTGGGTGCTCCCACTGTTGGGTGAGGTGGGACCCACAAAAGCTTTGGATCAAGATGATATTTTTGTGGGTTCCACACCCAGGTCACTTGTGAGCTTGTGAAAAGGTTAGATGGTAAATAAACATCATGGGCGGACGTAGGAAGGTTTCAACAGTGGACGTTACTGTCCCCATTGCTTTCTGTGGTGTGGTCCACCTGAGATTTGGATCTGTCTCATTTTTGGGCCCATGGCCTAAAATGACTTGGTGAAATAGATGGACGGTGTGGATTAAACATAAACATCATGGTGGGCCCCATGTGGTGGGCCACCTTGTCCCTCTCGTTTTGAGCAACCAGCAACGTTGCTGTCGATGGCAAAACAGTGTCTTTGGACGATGTTGTGGCCAACGTCAGTGGCAATTTCCCTCCTTGTTGTATTATTTCTATTTATTTTCTCTCTTTTTTTGAATTCCCTAGCAGGTGGTGTCCACACGAGAGATCCGCTTCGTCCATCAGGTTGGCCAGCTCATAGAGGGCCCAATGAGCTTTGGGTCAAACTGAAATTTGTGTTTTTCCTTCATCTAGATCGGTGTGACCTCATCTACAAGTTGAATGGCAAATAAGCACCAAGGTGGACCACACAATGTGTCTCATGACAGCCTGCGATTCACGCTTCCTCATAGCGTGGCCCACTTTTGGGTCCCACATCAGTCCACTAACTACATAAGAAAAAAGGAAAGGAAAAGGGGAAAGAAAGAAAAAAATTGAAGGGAAGGGGAAACCGACCATCGGGGTGGGCTCCCGCCGTTGTGGGGTCCGCCACACACACCATAAATACACGAGGTGGGTCTCACCCTTGTGGGCCCACAAAAATGAAAGGAAAAAGGAAAAAAGGGGGATTTCATCCTCCCTTGCACTCACTTTGACAGACGGATGGAGTGCGATCGAAAGGTCCACCAAGTTCCATTCAAAACTCCTCTAATCCCTCTATAACTCTCTCAATCTCTTTTAATCTCTTTATTTTCTCTCTCATTCTCTCTCTTTCTTTCCTAGTCTCTCTTTTCTTTTCCTCCCTTTCCTCTCACTATCTTCCTAGCTACCATTGGTGGATACGTATGGGGCTTGGGAGTGCTTAGGGAAGTTGTAGAGATTTGAGGGATAGAGAGGGAAGAAGGGAAAGAGAGAGGGGTAGGAAGGGGATATGAAAAAGGAGAGAGGGATGGAGTGGTATGGATCATGGAATGGGTAAGTAATGGGAGGCATGGGCTAGGGATGGTCTTTGTTGATTAATGGGGAAAGAGAGGGAGGTGGGTAGGGGCATTCTTGGTAGTTTAGGGTGAGTAGGGGGGCTTTGTAGGGGTATTTTGGTTTTTTGGTTAAGGGTTGTTGGAATGGGTATGGGTAAGGGTGTGAGGGTAGAATGGGCATTTAGAAAAGTCTCCTTTATGAGATTCTCTCCAAGATTCCTTGCAAGTGGGCCCCACTCGCTATGCGTACATGCATCGTAATGCGTGCCTACCTCGATTTGTGCACACCTATGCATCTCAAACCGAGTATCGGAACCGAACTTGCCGCGTGGCATTGGAATCGCGGTGCCCACGCCCCACGAGGTCTTCAATGTATAGGTCTCGGGTCATTGCGGTACTAAAAATACGGTCCTGATCAAAGCTTGTTGATTCGGTCTGTCAAAGACGTGCCGACATTGAAGACGAAGCATACAATCGGTTACTTAGGGTACAGGTCTTACAACTTGGAGCGAGATCACTGGGGATAACAACCCAGGAGGTTTTGTTTAGTTGGCGCATAGTTATCAACTTTTTGGGAAGGACCAACTGCCAGGGCCTTGGACAGTCAGCGCGTGATTGCTGTTAGGGCCCTAGATAGTTGGCGCAAGGCCACTACTAGTTTTAGATAGTTGGCATGAAGCCATGCTGTTGGAGGCATTCCACCACTCTGTTTAGAAGAGGAAGAAATGATGAGTCTTTAGACTCTGTGGGGAAAGAATGACTAGTCTTGTTCTCACCTTGTCTCATCTCTTGCAATGAAAGAGAGGGGGAAGGGAGCTTTCAGGTAAGAATCAATACTTAGAGAGCTTAAATCTTTAAAGAAACATAAGTGTTGGAAATGAGCACCCAAAGGGGGTATACTCCCTAGGGGGATCTCATATGCCTTCAAAAGGGTAGTTAGGCAATTATTTCCAGCTCAAATGATGGTTATGGACACGTTTTGCAACCTTATTGGATGACTGCATTGATTTCCATCAAGTCAGAAGTCAGGGTGAGGAGCAACTTATCATTTTGTGTGACTCTTGAGTCGTTCTATGTTGACCACAAGAGATTAGCACGAAGTGATCTTTTACTAGGAAGAACTCATGTCGCACCACTCTAGCACTTGGCGCGAAGTGGAATTGGACATTTTCTTGGAGCATTGTAGAAATTATCATGCGCCAGCTGTTGGTTGTCAGTGCGTGATGGGAATATGGTCTCGTGCTGGGTCTCTGCTATCAACGTGCGATGGGTTATACATTTTGTTGAGTCTAGAAGTTAGCACGAGATGGACTTGGTCCTTTTTTGAAGAATGCTGAAAATGTGGTCTGATGCTATCTCTGGGCTGTCGGTAGGAGATGGGCTTTATGATTTCGCACCACCCTTGCTTTGTGCGAAACCTCGTTACATGTCCACTCTATTGGTTAGCGCCTAATGGAACTTTTTAAGCCAAATTATAGTTGCACAATGCGTGAAGCAAAGCGACAACAATGTCGGGTGTGGGAATGGGGAAGCATCTCTTTCAAAATCCAAACAAATATAAATATTTTGGAAGAGGGTGCATGAGTGAGAGTCCAAAGCGTGGATTCAAAGCGGGGGCAAGACACCTAGTTAGAAGGATATGCAACTAAGAGCTAAATCTCTAATTTCAACATGGAGGGTAAGTTAGACACAATGGTTTGCACAATTTAGTTAGTTAAATTTTGAGTTAATATATGCCACGTGTGCCACTTCAAGTGCATGTGTATCGAGAATCATACCAACCAAAGTAGCAAATAGGTGTTAAGAGAGAGTCTTTGGCTCTCTCCTTCTCCTCTATGCAATGATTCACATTCAAAGAGAGATTGATGCTCTGGCAAAATGTGATGGTTGATATGCATGCGCGAAGAAATTGTGCATGTGGTACACAAGTGACTCAAATTAAACGGTCCAAATTGTGCTACATAGTTTAACATGGACTATAAAATCAAACTAGACTAACTATTGGGTCAGGCATGGGATGGGTCGCTTTCATATCCGACACTAGTGAATAAAATCGACCGTTCAAATTAGAGATTAAGATTGTTCGACGAATCTGATTTTTGAATTAGTGTATCGCATGCGTACTTATTTTAAGCACCTGAGTATAAACAATCATGCTTGTTTAGAGTATCAATAACTCTTAGAAAAATGCCAAATTAAATATTGAGATGGTTGTCATCAGGCAAGCATTTAACTTTTGGTCCGACTCCTATTGTAGTTCAACACCATTTTAGAAAATGGTAGTCACTCTTTAACACAACAAATGCCTTACAAGGCCCATTATATGAGTGGCATTGATGGCCATGGCCAAATCATGTTAGTGGTATGGATAATTGAATAAGGAAAAATGTGTCCCGATTCTACAAAACATGACTCGCCCAAGTTAAATTTTATTAGTGGACTGAGTTGAGTCCAAGTCCCGAGTTTGCTAACGTTGGCCTATAATCCCTCTCACGGTCAACCCCCTACTATCCCACCTTCATCCCTTTCTTTATTACTTCAACAACGGTTGTAGCTCCTTTGGGGCATTAAGGCAACCACAATGTATTGATGGGCCCCTGCCGGGTTTTTCTTTAAATGGGACACCCACGGCTCTTCAACACACGCCCGTAATACGTGCATTTGGACCTGAATTGGTTATCAAGAAGTGGGTCAACGTGTTGCAAACCAATGCTCGATTGCCTCCCTTTTCCACTCAGTTTTTACCCACAGGCCACACGGCCATATTAAAGAAGGAGAAAGAAACAACAATAAGTAACATCTCTTAATTTTCAGAATATTTTCAATTTTTGTTAGTTTTTTTTTTTTTTTTTTTTTTCATTTTTAAAAATAAATATTCCATTAATATGTATCTAATTCACTAATATATGTTACACACATTAATTCATTAATAAATCATCGACACTCAATTTGTATTAAGTGCAATTAATTTTTAATTTTTTAATTAAAGTATATTTTATTTTCTTAAATAACCACAAAAGTGTGGTTAAAATGTTCATCAGCCTACACCCATAAATTTACACACACATCAGCCTATAATGATAGATTATCATATTATCTATATTTTTTAATTAAAAATAAATTTTTACAAAAATTATGAAAACCATTAACAATCCGTAGGCCGGTCTACAACCAGTGTCCAATGAATTTTTGGCACCATGCTTCTAATTTAAATGGGTGAAAATGAAAGATTTGTGGATTTTCCCCAAATTCGATAATTGGAGCTTCAAATTATTGATTTTGTATACAAATCATGCGCAATCATGGCTTACTAACCTATTTTTACAAATTATGAGCAAAAAATTGAGCTTAGAACGAAGAACATCACAAATTCTTACCGTATCGGTTTCTAGCATTTCCACTCTTCGATCCCAATTTACCCGCTAAATATGAGTTTTCCTTCGTAACAACTTGAAAGTAGTTACCTAAATCCATTCTAGAGGAGACCCCTTGATGCAGGACCGATGTATGAACTAAATAACATGTGAGATCAAGTAACAAAATTAAGACAATTAACAAAAAAACACAAGCATTGCCATAATCATCACGGATACCATGAAAACCAAAAGAACATCATGTATAATCCAAGCCTAAGTTACAAATATCGTCACACAAGATCATTAAATAAAAGGAAAATATGATCTAATGGATGTAGGGACCTCCAATTAGCATAGGGTATAGTCTATTTCAAAGTAGAAGACCTAATACAACCAAGGGTAAAAATCAGGGTTTGGGTAATTTGGTAAAGTAGGAAAGTTAGGGATTTTATATTTAGGGTTAGGGTTTTGGGAATGGAAGAAAGGGGTTTTGATATAAGGATGGTGGAAAACCAAAAGGGGCAAGGTGTGACTGTAAGGCCAACCCGAAGGATTCACACGTGTGGCCATATGGTCACACGTGTGGCGTGGGGTGGATGGGTTTAGGTCGATCAGGGTTTGGGATTGTAGATGGGTAAATGAAAGATGAGTTTAGGAGAATATGAGGGCTTAGGATGCGAAAATCAAAGAACTTGAAGAAAATACCTTGATGGAAGGGAAAAAAGATGATGGTGAGGGGATAGATGGAGACCTTGCACCTCCGTTAATGAAGATTAGCCTCGCACCATTCTCTCTTCCAAATCACATGGAAGTATCTTCAAATCTCATGAAGATAGAAGAAGAAGAAAACAAGAGCTTTTTTTTTTTAATCACAAAATCCAATGAGGGAGAGGGTCACACGCTCACCCTCTTTTATAGTTCGAAGAGAGATAAAAAAATTATAATAAACACCCTGTTTTGTGAATTTTGACGAAAATAGCCCTATTCTAACTAAAATAAACTAAAAACACTCATAATGGTGTCCAAACATAACATAAACAAAACTAAAACCTATAAGATGATAAAATCTAAGAAAAACTAGTTTGGACGATCCATGATCAACGGCCTGATCATGTGATCCAACGGCCCGATCACCACGTCCATCCAATCCAACGGTCCGAATCACTCCATAAAGCAGCCCATGTGCATCTTTCCAGTGTGGGTTCTTCTAGATGCTCGCACATGCACATGGGGTCTTCAGCACGGTCATGGGTACTCGCCTAGCCACAGGGAAATCAGTGTGGCCCGCCTCCTCTGATACATATGCAAAGGTGTACGTGTAGTGATGTCCTCATCACCCCCACAAAGAAATCTAAGAGAAATTTGACTTTATATATTATTATTATTATTATTATTATTATTATTATTATTTTCCCGATTTCAAAAGAGCTGAATATGTTGTCCATCTATTGTTTATACATGTTACGTGTATCAATTATAACTGGAATATATATGAAGTTGCTAGACGAAATCGACCGATATATTGTCGATATCGCGATATATTGTGCGATATCGATGATGTTTTGGTCGATACTGAACTCCCTAGGTATACATTGTGCATTTGTGATATTAACGATATTATACAACGAGTAAAATGCAACCAAGATATTATTGACTTAAAACACAATACAATTAGCGAAGTAAATCGCATAGTCATTCCTATTTTATATAAAATGGGATCTGTCACACGAATGATCAAGTGGGTTCTATCTTGGCTCTCCTTTGATGCATGTTCTGATGTGAGGTCCAATATTTGATCCCAGCTGATTGCTTGAATTGTCTGCATCATTTCTCCTACCTACAATGATAATTGGATCCCACTGCAGGAATATACATGTTGTAGATGACTGCAAAGAGCTCAGCGAGGGAGGCGATTTCACGAGCTCTTCAATGGGAATTAGGGCACCTTTCGATTTCATTCGCTTACCTGTAAAACACATCCCCCTACTCTTGCCTCTTTGTTCCAAGCTACCCACAAAGCAGCATTGGAACTCTTGTAAGCAGTTTGTCCCCACACCACATTCAAAGTAGATCTTGTCACCTGTCCTGAGTCTCCTGACTATATAAGAACTTCATATATTAATGAAACTATGATATAACTTATGACTTTATACATAAACCAGACCCCTGAACCACGTCTCTTATTTGCTTTATTGATATGCCAACTATTTCTTTGTTTGCCATATTTAGTAATAAGAATTTCCATCCATAACGCCTACTCATGTGCTGATTGTCCACCACCATTTCCCTTGAAGAGGCACATTTGTTTCTGTTAATGATGATGGATGTGGGCTGTACGATTGGCCCACATCCATCATCATTAATTCCATTAGCCTCCTGAATCTTGATACGCAGGCTACCTACCTCCTTATGTTTGCATACTTCTTTCCATTCCACTTGGTGATACTTGTGATTTAAACATTGAAACCGATGCATGTATCGTACTCTTGGGATGCATAAACATACCGGTATCACATGGGAAATATTGCATGTATTGCGGAATGTATCGCTGTTTTTGGGAAACATTGGGAAATTGATCAAATTTTTCAAGGAAACTTGAGGGGATGTTAAGAAAATACATTATTACAAACGTAGAACTCAAAAGATGACAAAAAACAAGCATACGTAATAAGTTTTCGTTGTATAGGGTCCTAAACTATGAGCTGTTGGACAGAATCAATGTTGTCATATGCGATCAAATATGCCATTTTTGGTCCTTGGACTGCATATGGCAGTGGCATAGGCAATTTTTGGACTGTTGGAGCTTATGTGATTATGCCATCACATAGCATAATCTCTCTCTTTCTCTCTTACTCTCTCATCATTCTAATACTCTTATTCTTAAGTCTTACTCTCTTACTACTCTCATTCTCACTTTTTTTAGTATATTCAATTATGCATTCATTCGAGTATTAGTAATTAATCTAATACTTGGGGGATTTTCATTAAAGATTCCCTACACAACTTACAACTACCCAAACGTGAATAATCTAATACGTGGGGGCATTCATTTGAGTAGTTGTTAGTTGAATTCATTTGAGTGTTTGTTATGCATTCATTTTTTCATATAATTTTCATTTGAAGAGTGTAATAGATGTAATAGATATAACCAAACTTTAATGAAGTTGGTAATAAAATTTTAAAAAAACGTTTCTGTACACTTGTAGCATTTTTACTTTTTTTTTTTTTTTTTTTCATAAAATTTCTATTTTCTCCCTAAATTTTTTGTTTTCTTTTTCAAAAAATTTATGTTTTGGGGTTGTGTAACACGTGTTATGCCATCACATATGCACACAACTTCCTACTGTAGCACGTGATCACTTATGTGATTTGACAACATTGTATAGAAGTGATGCAGTTATATCCAAAACAATGTTTTAAACCGTGGTAGCGTGTTGTGTAGCATTCAACCCTTTGTAGCATGTAGTGCAACTACACGATACTTCTATTTTTTAAATTTAAAATAGAAAAAATATAAAAATATAAAAATGCCTAAAAGATGATTCAAATTTTCAAGTATAAGCATGTTCAAACAAGTTATTAATCATTATTTATCAAAAGCCAATTCACATACATAAACTAAATCAAATCATTATCACATCAACAACTTTTTAAGCAAACTATAATTAATAATATGTAATTGAAACTACAAGTCACAAGTATGAAAAGAAATTAAATCCCACAAGTTGAGAGTATTAAGTACAAAATAGAAAATATAATTACCTTTTAAAAAATACAAAATATAATTACCATTTACAAAAAAAAGGCGTAGCGCACACTACATACGCTACATGCACGCTACATACGCTGCACGTACGCTACAACTCCTGTAGCTTACACTATAGGGGATTTATGTTATTTGCAAATGCTACGTAGCGTTGTAGCTACGCTACGCTACAGGTGCTATTTAAAACACTGATCCAAAATGAGTTCATATCATTGAATCATACAAGACAAGTACGTAAACACAACCAATACATTTAGAAACCAAAAAGGAAGTACAAATTATATTGTATTGATACAATAAATGTATTTTTTGAAAGACTAATGTAGTACATTTGTTAAAAATATATATATTTTTACAAACATTCCAAAAAATTTCATGAATCTGTAGATCAGCCTACAAGCATTTCACATGATTTTCCACCCTCTAATTGCAAGTTAAATGGGTTAAATCGTGGAATTTCAGATTTTTCTAAATTCCACTATTATCCCCAAAATCTACAACCGGTGGTAAGAATCCATGATTGAACATGCAAAACATGCAAAATCATGGATTAGTAACTTGGTTCCACAAATTACAAACCATTTAAACAAGAAAAAACACTTTAAATTAAAAAAAAACTCATCGATTGGGTTTCGGCTGGTCTTCTCTCTCCAATCTTGATTTCCCCACCCAAATCATCTTTTTTTTTTTTTCCAATCAACTCTCAAGGACTGGTTGAAATCCTCTTTGGAATCTAATCCCCAAAAAATTTGGGAAAAATGGATTTTTAGCGTTTTTTTTTCTTTTTTTCACAAAGGGAATTTTTCTCTCAGTATTGTTGAATATATATATATATATATATATTGCATGTATCGATGATATTCGAGAACTTTATACTATAATATATTCAAAATATTGCATGTATCAATGATATTCGGGAAATTCATACTGTCATATATTCAAAATATTGCAATGTATCGATATATCGTCGACATTAGCAATATTTCGTGATATTTTTGGTGATATGGGGGAGTTTGATAAATCCCTCCTAATTTCGTATCACCGGAGTGTGATACCAATAGTATTGGAAGATATATCGGCTGGTACTATCGATATTTAAATCACTTTGATACCTATGGGATCTTTTGCCATTCTTTAAAGGAAATCCTATTAAAGGTATTAAATTATGTCAATTACTTCAAATTGTTGTTTGGGTCTTTAGGCTAGGAAGTTTAACATTTTAGTTTGTCTAGTCAGGGTCTTTCCCATGCTTCTAATAAAATGATTGGTTTCTATTGTTTTTTTTTTTTTTTTCTTTTTCCCCCCTTGAATAATGGTGCATATATGCTTGTAAGTTGTAACTTTCTCAATTGAACTTGGTCATCAGGAGTTTGCCTGTTTTTTGTTTAAGGCTTGTGCGTGGGAGCATCATTCTGGATTGGGAGTTGGGATGTGAGAATCCCACTATATAGTAACATGTTAAACAACTCCAAAGATAAATTTCATGTTCACAAATTAAGGCAGATCTTGAAGTCTATTAGTGCACAAATTCAACTTTTGAGCTCATGATGTACCAAGTGTCCACATTTGTTAGCATCATATCTATTTATTTCTTTTTTGTTTTTGCCCAATAATTTTTTGGCTTCATCCTAGTTTCTGTCTTTTTATTTATTTAGGTTCTTGTCGTACCAAACTAATTTATTTTGATATTCTTGCCTACATTTAGGTTTAATAATGTTGAAGAACTACCCAACATGCCTTGTTCGAAGAGGCATATTCCAATTACAAAAATAGAGCAGCGTAAAAGAAGGAAGTGCAATGCTTTGGAAGCTTCTGTGGTATTTTACTATCTCACTCATATTCTTGTCATCTTCGTTGTAGGTGTACTTGGGGGAAGTAGAATCATATCATGTTGTGGTTTTCTTTTCACTGGAACTTGTAATTTACTACTTAGCCTAATTAGTAAGTCTTAGAAACCACATTATTTGATTTATATATATATATATATATATATATATATATATATTCCTTTTTAAATTACTAGATACTAAGGAAGACTTCTATCAGGATAGAATGAAAGCCACAAGTTGCATGTGGTTGGTTTCATGATGGATCATTTTACAGTTCACGTGAAATATTAACTCTATGGTTTCGTTCTTTAATGTGGCTTCAAATCTTATTGGAACTCAGGAATGCAATTGCTTTCATGATGAATCATTTTTACAGTTCATGTGAAATAGAAATTTTTATTGTTTCTGTTTGGAAGAGGGTCATAATGTGGTTCATCCTTTATATGTGGTTTCCATTCTTGTAGTATCCCTTTTTATAGGTAAAGGTATTGAATGGGAGAATAAACACAACTCCTCTCTTCTCCTTCTCTAGATTCTTTTCTCCAATATCATGACTAATCCTTCTTCATTATTCCTCCCTCATCTTTCCTGTTTATTCTCCATCATTCTTTTATTATTTGATGTTGAGAGTCCACCGATCAAAAAGATGGAACTTAATGTTAGGGAATAGGGTAGAACATACATCTTTATTCTCTTTGCTGTAGATACTTCTTATGCATCCGAACGTGCTCCTGTTCACTAGAGAAACTGGAAGTGAGATTCGCTATCTGTCACGAGCCTAAATCTAGTGTTGGTAATCCATGATTACTAAACACCACATTTTTGGTTGACAGCCTCCGCAGAACTCCGCGTTTTGGGACTTTCATGTAGCACATACTAAGTCCCATAAGTGGGGCTCCACAAGGAGGATTTCGGAAAGTAAAACCAACAAACACGTTGCATTTCTCAAAATTTCATCATATTCAACATATCTTACTTGTACAACTGAGCACATCAGGGCAAAATTTCATCATATTCAACATATCTTACTGTGTACAACTGAGCACATCAGGGCAAAACCAAAACATAAACCACGTCATATTTACTATACCTGATGTACGTATGCAGGGTATTACAAAAAAAAAAAACACATTGATATGTACAAAGCAAAAAGGA
This sequence comes from Magnolia officinalis, assembly GCA_021015155.1. NCBI lineage: Eukaryota > Viridiplantae > Streptophyta > Magnoliopsida > Magnoliales > Magnoliaceae > Magnolia > Magnolia officinalis. The sequence goes on from JAJHSJ010000004.1 coordinate 66,697,075, forward strand.
CAACTGGAGTCTGTAGCCTCTACTCCTGCAACTCCCTACTCTCACCTGAAAAAAATAGAAAGGAAAGCTTGAGCTACTAAGCCCAGTGAGTGCGTGTGTGCCGTGAAAATGCATGTTTCATGTCATGCTCATTTAATGCACATGAATGCACAGGCTTCCAAATCATTTTTATATATAGAGGTGGGACTTCTACCCACTTGTAACCAGTGTTCGAGTTGTTGGTATCGCTACAAGTTTCGCTGGCCGGAGATAAAGATATTATATCGTTATCGCCGATAATATCCCTGATAACCAGAAATGCAGGAAAACGTGGGGGAAACATGGAGAAAATAGTGGAATTTTTCAGTGAAACTCCAGGACATGCCTAAATACACATATTTGCATATTTAGAAATAAAAAAATTACAAAAAAGAAAGCATTACATGATAAGTTTTCATTTAATGGAGCCCATTTTAATGTGTTGTATATCCATGTACGTCCATCTATTTTTCTGGATCATTTTAATGCACAATCCCACAAATGAAGTTGATCCCAATCTTATGTGGACCATACCATAGGAAACAGTGTTGATTGACCATTGAAAACTTATGGTGGGCCACATAAGTTTTGGATCAAACTGAAATTTGTTTGTTTGTTTTTTTTCTTTTCTTTTCTTTTTAAGGTTTCTCCGAGTTTATGACACCTCATTGACGGTTTGAAGGGTCAACAAAACAATACAGTAGACCCTAGCAAGTTTTTCAAGGATAGGGATGTGGGTGGGACCCTGACCATGGGCCCACCTCAATGTATGCGTTGTATGTCTACATGGTCCATTCTTTTTGCCAACTCATTTGAGTGCACGACCCAATAATGAAGTATATCCAAATCTTAGGTGGACCACACCGTGAGAAAAACATACACATTACCTTGATCCAAAACTTTTGTGGCCCCCAGGAGGTTTTGGGCACTAGGCAGTCGGTGCCCACTGTTTCCTATGATGTGGTTCACGTGGGCATTCAATCTGTCTCATTTTTGGGCTTATCACATAAAATGATTTTTCGAAATGGATGCACAGTGTGGATAAAAATCATACATTACAGTGGGCCCCACATGTTATTGGGGTTGTACCTAATCCGCTTCCTGTTGGCAATTCGTGGGGACGCAGATTGTACTGACGCTACCAATAAAGTGGTGGCTATTGGTCAATGCTCCCTGGGCCGACCATGATATATGTGTTATATCCAAACCGTCCATCCATTTGGCGAGATCGTCTTAAGGCTTGGGACAAAAAATAAGACAGATCTAACTATCAAGTGGACCACACAGCAAAAACAAATGGGGGATTGAACGTCTACCATTGAAGCCCTTTTTGGGGTCACAGAAGTTTTGGAACAAGAAATTTGTTTTTCCTCTTCATTCAGATATTTGTGACCTTATGAACAGATTAGATGTAAAATAAACGTTACGGTGGGCTCTAAAAAATGATTAACGGTGAAAATCATTATCTACGCTGTTATTTATGGTGTGGTACAAATGATCTTTGGATATGATTCATCTTTTGCATAATGCTCTAAAATGATATCTAAAAATAGATGAACGGTGTAAATATAATAAATACATCACTGTGGGGCCCATGAAACTTTGATCTCCTTTGAACCGTTTGTACAACTCGGAGCTCGAGGAGCGTCAGTGCTCGTCTTCGCACGACACGTACCTACAACAGCTACATAGCTGGTGTGAGGTACACCAGCCATTCCGCTTCCCTCGGTACGCAACCGCTTCCACTTCCGAGGCTCGAAGTTTTTTTTTTATTTTTTTTTAACACAAAAATATTAGAACGAGAGGATTTCTCGCCGAGGGGTTTTTGACCGAGGGTTTCAAGACCCTAAATCAGACCCAAATCGAAGGGAAATCCGGCAAAATTTCATATTTTTCGCCAAAATTGCGACATCGATATTCCAATCGGAAAAAAGGGGGAAATTTGTAGGTTTTTCTTACCTAACAGGGCTGTCGATCGAGGCCAAAGGGATTTTGTTCTTCCGAGTTCCGGTCAGGTACGAAAATCGTGAAATCGAAGTTTTTTTTTTTTTTTTTTCTTCTTTATTTCAGCCACACCACACCGATATTCTCGGCGAGAACCCATTTTTATCGATGATATCGTCGAAAAATGGGTTTTCGCCGATATTCTGTAGAGAAACGAAAACTTGGGGTTTCGGTGTCGCCAGTGCGGCGACACCGATATTATCGGCGATAATATCGACAAATCGTCGACAACACGAACACTGCTTGTAACATACATACGCTTTCAACATTTCCACAACTTTCCATATTTCCCAATTGGATCACCTAAGTCTAAAACAGAGGTGGGACTTCTACCCACTTGTATAGACTTTTCCACCGTGGTCAACTACAGAGGTGGGACTACATAGTTCACGGGCCGAACTAGTCTAACCCACTTGTGTTGAACCTCACTATCTGCCTAACAGCGAGAAGTCATAAGTCGTCTGACAAAACGATAACAGACAATTTACGAGCTCGTTACACACAACCTATCTTTGCTTGCCCATAAGCAGGTCAGGTCAAACCTCTCAACCAATCGACACGCGTCGGTGGGAGTCGCTGCCTACTTGGGTATTTCGGCATTTCAGCGCTCTGTTCTTCCACCCGGTCTAAGCATTGGTCGCTCCCAATGGTACCAATCGGGGTTTAGGGACTTTCACCCATGGACCCTCTAATCATGTCCTGTTGAATTACACATTTCCGGTGTGGTGTCCAACTCAAGTTGTAACAAAGTATGTTTCATCGCATTTACAATCACCGTATGTATGTATGCATGAGCCCACACACAAGCATAACAGATCATTTCATTTTTTTTTAAAAGGCAAACAGAGGACGACCTTCCTCATGAGGTCCCCTCATATCTTTAAGTTCCCTATAGGGGGTCTCCTGTAATGCATCCTATATCTAGACAGTTCACAGACGGTTTACAGACTACACATCGTCTGTCACAACACAACCCACTAAGATCACCATACCATGGTATGAATCATTCATGCTCAATCATACAATGATACATCAACTATGAACCATGCATTTGATATGCACATAACTTAGCCAATCTAACTCCAATCTAAAAATTCATTCTACTATAAGACGTCATGCCACAAGCATGCTTTTTCGCAGGAAGTAACTAGATTAAAAGGATGTAGGATCTTTCTTTGAAATATTTTGTCAAACAGGCAGTGGGCGGACTTTGTAGGACTTTGTAAGGGACAGCTAAACAAAACTAACTCATCTCTATCATCCAACCTTCCATTAATAATCTCACTAATTAAATCAGGAAAATCCAGCAATAACCTTCAGAAAAATCCAACGAGAACATAATCCAAACGAACATCCAGCAATACGCGAACCTAAATCCAATGAGAACATAACCCAAATGAAAATCCAGCAATATGCGAACCTAAATTCAGCAATTCCAACAATCAATCCAGTAAGAATCTGACCCTAAATGAAATTCAGCTATAACCTAACCCTAATACAACAATTCCAGCCATACCTAACACTAATATAGCAATTCCAGCAATACCTAACCCTAATACAGCAATACCTACTTCCAGCAATACAATCCCTAATTTCAGCAATACCTAATTCCAACAATCCCTAATTCCAGCAATATTCTAACCTTCATACAGCAATTCCAGCAATACCTAACCCTAATACAGCAATACCTACTTCCAACAATACAATCCCTAATTCTCACAGAGTAAAATCAGCAAGTTTCTAACCCTACATGAAACTCCAGCAAAAAGGGTTTTGAAGGCAACCCCAACGTACACATGCGTGCTCCTAATCTATGCACTCACCTGAAAGTATCAGAGGTTTGGCTGTCAACCTCAGCTTCTCTCTTTTTTTTTTTTTTTCTTCTTCTTCTTCTTTTCCCCAACTAGAGCTAGAGTGCTGGAAATGAAATGTGTGAAAGTGGGTTTTGTCTATTTATGGGCTTAAAAAGGGTCTAAAGTGGCTTTTAGCTAAAAAAAGTTTATGGGATGGTTTAGGAAAATTTTGAGAAGTTTAAACGTATGGTAGTAATAAACAAAATGTTATGTAAGTGATTTGACAAAAAGTATTCCAAGGATTTTAAAAAAAACCCGAGGTCATTTGAGTTATTTTATTAAACTATACATGTACATATCGATGCGTAACTTACAATCCGGGTGTCCTATTGACATGCCGTTTTCGCCAGTAACTCCGTAACTTGACTACGACCATAACGGTTAGGCTCTTCGACCTAACGGATTTGAAAACTCAATGTTGGCGGAGCCCCACCTAAAATAAGGACATAATGGTCATTTCTCAGATTGTTTAATTTTAAGTCCGTATCTTAACATTCAGACATCGGGTTGAAATACGGCTTGTGGCTCGATAATAGAACAACATTATGATCAAGTCAAAATATTCTCGGGGCCAATGGACCTACAACCAACGACTATCCAGTGTACAAACCAGATTTCTGGGGTATCGGGTCTTACAACTCTTCCCTCCTTAAAACAATTTCGTCCTCGAAATTTATTTCAAAACATATCATAATAGTACAATATAACAATAACCATATCAGAGTTATACGTACCTAGGAATTAAATAGATGAGGGTAACGATTGCGTATCTTTGCTTCCCTTTCCCAGGTTGCTTCTTCTACAGAATGATAACCCCATTGGACTTTAACTAAAGGAATGACTTTAGTATGAAGAACTTGTTCTTTTCTATCCACGATACAAATTGGCTGCTCGATATAGGATGCATCTTCTCGAACTGCTAAGGATTGCCAGTCAATAACAAGTACTATTATCTTCGGATCACATTTACGGAGCATCGAAACGTGAAAAATATTATGAACTCCAGATAATTGGGGTGGTAAAACAAGACGATAAGCTACAGTGCCAACTCGTTCAACAATATCAAAGGGCCCTATAAACCTCAGGGCTAACTTTCCCTTAATACCAAATCGTACTACACCTTTTACTGGTGAAACTCGGAAATATACTCGGTCTCCTTCGACAAACTCTAAGGGTCTACACCGGCGATATGTAGAACTCTTCTGTCGGCTTTGAGCTGTAAGCATACGTTGTCGAATAAGATCAATCTTTTCAGACGTTTGCCGGACAATATCAGGACCTAAAAGACATCGCTCACCAATCTCAGTCGAACAACTTGGGGACCTGCAAGGTCTACCATATAACGCTTCATAGGGTGCCATGCCAATAGTAGCCTGAAAACTATTATTATACGCAAATTCTGCTAACGGCAAGTGGTCGTCCCAACTACCAGAGAAATCTAAGGCACATGATCTAAGCATGTCCTCAAGAATCTGGTTAACTCTTTCGGACTGCCCATCTTTTTGTGGATGATATGCTGTGCTAAATTTTAAAGCCGTCCCCATTGCTTTTTGAAAACTCTTCCAAAACTTTGATGTAAACTTCGGATCTCGGTCAGATACAATCAACACCGGTACACCATGTAATCTAACAATTTCATTTATAAATAAAGTTGCGAGTCGATCTGTAGACCAAGAAATACAAATAGGAAGAAAGTGGGCTGTCTTTGTCAAACGGTCTACAATAACCCATATAGCATCATGTCGACGTAAGGTTCTTGGTAAACCCACAATGAAATCCATAGTTACATGTTCCCACTTCCATACTGGTATCTCCAAAGGTTGCAATTCCCTTGCCGGCTTTTGATGCTTTGCCTTTACTCGTTTGCATACATCACACTCTGACACATGCCTAGCAACTTCACGTTTCATTCCAGTCCACCAAAATTGCCTTTTCATGTCCTTATACATCTTCGTAGATCCTGGGTGGATAGTAAACTGAGTGTGATGTGCCTCATCCATAAGGGTCTTCTTCAATTCTGAGATATCTGGAACATATAATCTGCCCTGAAACCGAAGTCCACCATCCAAACCTATTTGCCACTTCGGTTCACTTTTCCCTATTATCACATCTTTACAAAACAACGCCCATTGATCAAACTGTTGGGCTTCTATTACTTGGGATATCAAAGAGGGCTGAACTGTCAAGTTTGCTAATTGTACAATTGAGGACTGTAGAGTCATCTCAAAATCGAATTCAGCTATATCTTCTACCATTTTCCACTCTCGCATCATCAATTGTGCCACTTGGGCCTGTGGCTGACGATTTAACGCATCCGCCACCACATTAGCTTTTCCTGGGTGGTACTGAAGATCAAAATCATAGTCTTTCATCAATTCCATCCAACGTCTCTGCCTCATATTCAATTCGGCTTGGGAAAAGAGGTATTTCAGGCTCTTATGATCTGAAAGAAGTTCAAATCGAACCCCATACAAGTAATGCCTCCATACTTTGAGGGCAAAAACTACCGCTGCTAACTCTAGGTCATGTGCGGGATAATTCTGCTCATGAGGCCTAAGCTGGCGAGATGCATATGCTACTACCTTGCATAAGCTGTTGCATTTTTCTTTGAATTGCTTTAGTCATGTTTGGGCATGTTCCAAAGAAGAGTGACAACACAAAGTATTATGAGATTCTTGATGTTACAAAAGGTGCAAGTCAAGATGAACTAAAGAAGCATATAAAAAGCTTCCATAAAGAATCACCCTGACATGGGCAAAGAACCTAAGAAATTTTAAGAGTTGGCTTAGGTTTAAAAGTTCTTAGTGATCCTGAGAAAAAAAGAAATCTGTGACCTTCAAGAGGGAGCGGGAGGAGGCAGTGGTTTTCACAATCCTTTTGGATATATTTGAATCCTTCCTTGGAGGAGGAGCTTTTTGTGGTTGTATATTAAGAGGACGAAGGCAAAAACAAGTAGATGATGCAGTTCACAATATGAAAGTTTCTTTGGAAGAGGTGTGTTTGGTGGTGGTAGACTTGTATAATGAAATGTTGCAAGACCTATCTCTAAGTTGGAATGTGCTGTGTCCGAAATGGGAAGGCTCAGAGTGGGGCATCGGGACGATGCTATGGATGCCAAGGGATTGGAATTAAAATCTTGAATTGATGCATTGGGCTGGGCATGATCCAGCAATGCAGCATGTTTCTAACAAGTATAGCCCAGTTGAGATTATAACGAGAAGGACAAATGGACTCAATGGGAAGGGAACAAAGTAACTCAGGAGAACAAGGTGATGGAGGTCCGTGTTGAGGAGGGAATGCAACATGGTAAAAAATCATATAATAGGGAGAAGCGGATGAATCTCCTGATACAGTAATTTACGACATCGTTTTTCTTTTGCAACTAAAGGAGCATCCTTAGTTTAAATGTAAGTTTGATGATCTTTACATGGAGCACACTCTCGGCTCAAGAGTAGAGCTGTACACGAGCCGAACCGAGTCGATCTTGGCCCAGCTCGGCTCGACTCCACCTGGCTCGGCTAGCAGGCTACGTTAGCTTGAACTTAGCTCAGCTCGATCCTCAAGCCTGACTGGCCAGCTCAGCTCGGCTCGGACCAGTTCGAGCTGAGCTTGAGCTCGATCTTTTGAGCCGAGTTTAAGTTCGAGCTAAGTAGGAGTTGTTCCTTAGACGGAACGCTAATCATAACAATCCGGGGGGAGGGGCCCTTGAGGAGTCGTCGCTGGCTCAAGAAACCAAAGAAGTTCCGCACGTAGATCCCGAGTAGCAGAAGCGTGTAAAACTTCGAAGTACCATTCACACGAAGCTCATAGAGCAAATTCGTTGAAGCCTAGGTTTTAGGGTTTTTAATATCTATAATATATATATATATATATATATATATATATATATATATATATATATAATATTATGTATAATTTATAATTTATTTAAATATATAAATATTTATATTAAGTAAACCCGATCCGAGTTGAATCGATTCAAACTGAGTCAAGTTCGATTCAAGTTCCAAGCCGAGTTCAGTCAAGCTCGGACTTGGCTCGAAATTTTTTTGAGCTAAAAAAACCAGCTCAACTCGGCTCAAACCTAGTTTCGAGCCGTGTCGAGTCGAGTTTTTTCAAATTGAGTCGAGCGAGTTAACCGAGCTAACTCGGTTTGTGTACAACTCTACTCAGGAGAGGCTCTTTGTGGCTTCCAATATGCCTTAATTCATCTCGATAGGAGGCAACTGCTCGTCAAATCAAATCAAGGTGAAATCATTAAGCCCGGCTTATACAAAGCGATTAATTATGAAGGGATGCCCATTAGTGGCTCTTCATGAATGACCTTTACATCCACTTCGACATGTACCTTCTAGATTCTTGAATCCTTTCCCTCAATCAATGGCGTACATGAAGACAATCTTATAGCCAAAACTGGGAAACCACTTGTTAGGAATGGAAAGCGTCTTGACAGATAACTAAGAATATCTCTAATATAAGCTATTGCCTTGTGTAAGTTTGTGTATAACTACATTGCATACAATATTATAATCCCCAACACCTTTAGTGTTAGTAGTGTTTGCCCTTGAAATCCAACTTGATTCTTTTGTTGATTGGAATTAGTTCATGTCTTACCTCTTATGATGAATGGAACTTGGTTGTTATTGACCTTTATGCTTATGTTATTGTTTGTTACGATACAATTGTGCATGGGAACATTTTTCTTATAGGTATTAGTTGATGATCTCGTAGGGTTAATTCTGAGTTGGTTTCGTGGTGAAATAGTAATGGACACATCAGCCAAGTTTTTGGTCATGGGAGAGTTGTTTCCGGTTTTTGAGTACCTTAAATTTTGTAACCACTTTGGGACATTGTATCACCTAGATCTAGTTTATGGTTATCCTGTGTGCTGATTAAATTGGTGACGAACCAGGATTGCTTAATCTCCACCATCGGGTCATCTGTTGTATCTTTGTATGGGCCCTTCATCACATGGGAGTGTGGATGTTCATCAGTATATGGGCTCTAGAGTCAGGCCCGATAGGATATTTGTATTGGAGGATCACATCGATCTCCTAACTAAGAGTCCCATCATGTTCATGTAAGATTGACTTGATTGTGCACTAGCTTGGACTTAGCCTAAGACTTGAGGACACAGAGGGTGATCTTAGTTGTGATGTGATGGCTTTGACGCATCTAGTGATACCATAATACATGATTGGCATATGAACGTGGTTGGGCACATGCATTAATGCTGAGAAACTTTTGTTATCCAATACATGATCCACCATCTTTGCGGACGCCAATTAGTGGTTTAGATCTTGGTCATCATAGTTCCATCAAGCTCATCTTTTTGGGATCACACTTTTGGATGTTTTCATATAGTTTTTTGAAGCATTTCAACTGTTGGATATTCTGTTTAGTTACTAATTCGGTTTTATTGAGCTTGATGGAAAACTAGTGGTTGTTGTTCTTAAAAATGTAATTGAGCGAGAAAGAGGAGAAATGAGAGAAACAAAGAGGAGAAAGAGCGGGGACTACAATAGCCTCCAGATGCCCCCACCTCTATTAGATTAGGGTTTCACTAATTAATTTAAATCACAGGTATGCCCTTCGTGCTTTAAGTTATTACAGTACATCAGCACATATGCCTAAGACTTGACCCGACACATGTTAGGCCTAAAAACCAAACCAAATCACATAAGCCTACAAGACCACATGTGTGACACGTGGGACCACACGTGTAATCGACATGGGCCATTCGCACTCCCCTTCAAGCTAGAGCATATATATCATAAATGCCCCGAGTGACGAAGAAGTGATTTAGATGAACACAACTTAGAGTCTTTGTAAATATGTTTGTCACTTGATCTTGAGACTTGACGAATGATATGTGTATTTCTTTGCTAGCAACCTTTTCCTAGATAAAGTGACAATCTACTTTGATGTGCCTAGTTCTTTCAGTAGAAGATGGTTTGATGGTTATAGTGTGGAGAAAAGAGGAGTGAGAGAGAAGGAGGAGAGTTTGGGGAAATGTTGTGTGTTAGCAAACATGCCCTAACACACAATGTTTTATTAGAATAGAGCATATAGTACACTGCAGGAGAAGAGGAAAGTGTGCACATGCACTTACATTAAAAGAGCCACTAACCAAACACTATACACTAACTGATGGGGACATCATGCACACGCCCCCTCTATGCACGTATTCGAGGAGGAGGCGGGCTCCACTTTCGATTTGGATCGACGACGACATCTTTGGAGGGCCTCATAATTAGGGGGCTGCGTTATGGAGCATTGGAGTAGACCCGATCATCACATATATTCTACCATCGGATCTCATGATCGTGGCCCATTACTTTAGATGATCTAGGATTTTGAGTTTTGACTATTTTTATTATTAGAAACTTCATGAACGGCTTTGATTACTTAGATTATTATTTATTTGCTTTAGCGTTGGTATTAGTGCGTACACATGGCGCAAGGGTAATTTTATCTTTTTTGGGTTTAGGGTTTTCTTATAAATATAGCAATCCCATGTAGGTATTGCAATGATGTTTTCTCTCTCTCTCTCTCTCTCTCTCTCTCTCTCTCTCTCTCTCTGGGTTGAAGAATCGAATTGGGTGCGAAGCCCTCCCTTCCTCGAAGGGCTAACTACCGTGGTGTGAAGCCACATCCGCTCCAAATCATCTCCACCTTCTTACGCACCACATCCATCACCCTCTACACCCCTTTCACATTCAGATTCACCCACTTTCGTATCCAAGTTTTCTCCTATAGCAGTGCACAAACAGATTTTCAGATTTTGGCCCATCTGAGGGGCTGAAACTTCGACGGAGTACTACGCACACACCTTGCGATGGATCGGCGTGAAACTTGGTATGGAGGCAGCCCATCCCTGGCCGATCCCAGCCTAGAAGTCGGTTTCCGACTTTGTAGGCCCCACACACGTGTGGACGACCTGTCACACACGTGCATCCAGGTCCATTTGCTGTCCAGCGTGCGTGGCTCATCCCTGGTTCCCTTTTTCCTCTATTTCCTTCTCTTTTGACTAAAAAAACTCCTTAATCCAAATCCTTGACCCTAAAGAGTCCCAAATCCCAATTATCCCCAATTTTCAAACCCTAGATTTTCCCTTAAATTGAAACTTAGTGAATCTCTTGAGTTGGGAACAATCCTTTGCAAGAATGGATGATTCTTACACTCCTTTGGGCTTGTTTGGCTTATAATTTTGTTTGATCCAGTCCTAAAGTTGTGTAGGCTTGGACCCCCATAGATTCCCCTTTTTGAATGTTTAATAGTATGTAGGATGTTGAATTTTGTGACTGTTTAAAATTGGTATAATTTCAAGCTTGATCTCTTGCATTCCATATTTAATTTCATATCCTGCATCACTAACACTCTCTAGACTTTCATAATAAACCGGGTTGTTAGGAATGTGAGAAACAACTTGATTATCTCAATACAACCTCATAGGGATATTAACTATGAACCCGCGCTTGCACATTAACACCTTTAGCTAAATGAATTCACATGTTGCATGGGCCATTGCCTTGTATTTTGCTTCAATGCTTGAACTAGCAATTACTCTTTGCTTCTTACTTCTCCGTGCAACATGATTACCATTGTAGGCCGCCTATCGGATGAAGAGCCAGCCTAGTTTGCATCTGAATACCCTTCCATTTGAAGATGGCCATTTCACTTGTAGAGAATACCATGATTAGGAGCTCCCTTTAAATATCTGAGGATGCAAAGTATGACCTCCATATTGGGAATACGAGGAGCTTGCATGACTTAACGGACTGGATAAGTGATATCCAGTCGGGTAATCGTTAAGTAGTTTAGTTTTACTACAAGTTGGCGATATCTTCGTGGGTCATTGAGCAATTTCCCTTGATCCACACAACTTCTGATTTGTATCCATGGGAGTTTTGGTGGCATGGCTCCCAAAAGACCTCTCTCTTCCATTAAATCCATCACATATCTTCGTTGTGATAAGTTAATGCCCAACTTCGACCTTGTCACCTCAATACCCAAGAAGTATCGAAAGTGACCTAAATCCTTTGTATAGAAGTGTTGATGTAAAAACCTCAACTTGTAAATACCCGTACTGTCACATCCGGTGGCGATGATATCGTCCACGTACACAACCAACATAATAACACCTTCCTCACTTTGTCTTACAAAGACAGAGCAGTCAACTTGGCTATGCTTCATCCCAAACTCACCTTCCTGAATCGTCAAGCCGAGCTCGTGGAGATTGTTTTAAGCCATAGATTGACTTCTTAAGGTCTCATACTTTGTTGGACTCTCCCTAAACAACAAAGCTAGGCGGTTGCTCCATAGACTTCTTCAACAAGATCTCCATGAAGAGAGGCATTCTTCATATCAAGTTGATACATTGGCTACTCCAGGTTTTTGACAATGGAGAGAACAACATGTATATAGTGAAGTTTGGCCACAGGAGAAAAAAAGTCCATGAGAAGTCCACTCCTAAGGTTTGAGAATTCCCTTTTGTAAGTAATCGAGTTTTTAATCGATCTAGTAAGCCATCCGGGTTATACTTCACCTACACTTATCTACACCCAACTATGTGCTTTCCTAAAAGTAGTTCAGCTAATGTCCAAGTTTGATTTTGATAGAGTGCAACCATCCCTTCTTCCGTAGCATGTTTCCACTCATCATTGTTGAGAGCCTCTTAGAAAGAGTGCGGAACAAACACGGATGACAAAGATAACAAATTGTCAAAATGAAGGAAAGAAGCCAACAAAGGAAACAAAATGAGATATAGGATGTTGAGTTTAAGAACTCATGCTCTTACGAAGAGCAATGGGCAAGTCACCCTCATTTGACGGTACCGGTGATGACTTAAAGGGATGATCTTCTAATGGGGTAGAAGGATTGATAGAGGACATTTTTGTATGCACTCCATCTCCCCTCTTGGAACATCTGAACTAAGGCAAATCTACATGTTGTACAAGAACCTCTTCCATTAGTGAAGTCGTGTCTGGCATAATGGGTAAAGTAGTATAACATTCTTCAAATTGCAATGACCATCCTCCCTCAAAGAAATATGGAGTATGTTCAAAGAATGTAGCATCGGTTGGTACGTAGCATTTACGAGTATCAAGATTAACATTTGTATCCTCATTGGGTATGAGAATACCCAAGAAAAATGCAATTCATAGCTTATGATTCAAATTTGTGGGGAATGGTCAAACTTATGTATGAAACACAACCAAATACCTTAGGAGAAATCGAAATTGTTTGACTATGAGGACATAAGATAGAGAAACATATTTTCCATCGAAGACTGATGAAGGCATCCAATTTATTAGATAGCATGGAGTCAGAATTGCGTCATTTCAAAATGTTTTTTGAACCTTCACCTTCATAGTTAATAACAATGCCCTAGCGACCTCAAGTAAATGTCAATTTTTACATTTTGCTACTCCATTTTGTTATGGCGTGTGTGCACTTGAAGTTTGATGAATAATGCAATGGGATAGGAGATATGAGTCAAAGTCATGAGATACATATTCCCTAGCATTGTTGAACATAGAATATATAATTTGGCATTGAATTGAGTTTGTACTTGCATATGAAATTCCTTAAAACAAGAGAACACTTTCGAACGATCCTTCATTAAGTATAACCATTCATTCTAGAGCAATCATCCACAAATATAACAAAGTATTTGAAATCAGAAAAACTAGTAGCATGAACTGGACCCCAAACATTAGAATGTATCAAATAGAAAGCTTTATCACTTCTTTTATCCACATGAGGAAGAAATGACAATCTATGATGCTTGACTCGCAAACTTCACACTCTAGCCTAAACACATACGACAATGACGGGACAAGACTCTTTAAATTACCTTGACCAAGCTTGGAATGCCATTGATGAAAATAGACATCTGTTCATAATGCAACTCTAGTTATTCCACCATTGAGTTAATAGATTCCCTTCACTTTATGTCCTCCACCAATCATCCTCCCCATCTTTAGATCATGAAATTCACAATAAGAATGATAGAATTTGGCAGAACAATTTATGGATTTTGTTAGTTTACGCATTGACAATAAACTCAAGGGAAATTTGCGAATAAAAAGTACTGACAATAATGAAAGGGTTAGGTAGGACAAGCAGTACTCACCCCAGATACATGTGTTGAAGTATCGTCTGTTAATGTTATAGAGGAAATAAATAGACTGGACTAGTTGAGATAACGCGCTGTGCTTTCCAGTCATATGTTGGAAGTTCCAGAGTCAATGACCCAAGGAACACTCTTAGAAGAAGCAACACAAATTGTACCTGACTAAGCAAGAGAGATGAGGTATGAGTGAAGTGCTCGGTCAGATGGTTGGCATACTCTTCCTTGGATAGTGTAGTTGTGTCATTGGAAGTACTCGACTCTAAATGGGTGGAGATATACTTGTAGACATAATTTCAGAACCATCTTCCAAAGAGCTAACCTAATTTGCTCAAGCTGCTTTATCAACATGATCCTAGCATCCTAGCATGTATCAGCTATGTGGTTACTAAGATCACAATGAGTATACCACCAATTACCACGACCACGACCAAAATATGTGCCGCAACCATCCCATGTACTCCTGCCTCAAAAAAGACCTCCTCAGGAATCTCTACCATCAAATTGTCCTCTATGATTATGACTAGTGTTCGAATTGTCTCTGATATTATCGAAATATCTCCGATATTATCTTTATCTCTAGCTCAACGATACCGATAACACTGGTAGCGATACCAATAACACTGGTAGTATAAGAAATTCTAGGTATTAGCAACGTATCGCTAAGTATCACCAACGTATCAATATCATTAATGTAATTGTCAATATTTTCAACATGTAAATTCTAGGTGTTGCTTGTATTGCCAATGCATCAATATCGCCAATATTTTCGACTATGTAAATTCTAGGTAATGCTTGTATCATAAGTGTATTGACAATATTTCAATAATATCGCCAACGTATTGATATCATCAAAATTTTGTTTATTAGGAAAAAATCAAAATTTTTTTTTCATTGGTGCATGGTTGTATGTAGTGTTCAATTTGTCATTGATAATATCTTGATATTATCGATATCACAACATGCGAGACATTGAGACCACAATCTTTCGTTTCCTTTCCAATCGTTGATGATTTCTTGGTGAAATATCGTGTGTTGTTGATATTTTGCAATATCAATATATGTTTGGATGGAAGGTTGGATGGTTAAATAGGCCAAAGGGGATGGTTGGAATGATTTCTTACAACAACACATGCTTTTAACGCCCCATTAAATGGAAACTTGTTATGTATGCATTCTTTTTGTGTGTGTGTGTGTGTGTGTGTATTTAAATTTCTAAATATTCAAATATGTACCTATTAACATCTCCTGAAATTTCGTCGAAAATTCCACCAATTTTCCTATGTTTCCCTGCATTTCCAGTTATTGGCGATATCGATATTGTTTCCGTATCCCTGGCTAGTGAAACTTGTAGCGATACCGTTAATTCGAACACTGATTATGACTACCTCAACTTCCACCATCTTCTCTACTAGATGCAGAGACAAATTAGACTAATCAAATGAGGATGAACTTTGCATTTATATTAGTTGTATGCTAAACTCAGGCAAATGCCTCCATGGCGGATGAAATCTCACTACCTTCAAGGATATGAGTTCAAACTCAAGACATAACAAAGAGAAATTTAACAACATGGAATTCCTCCCTCCGTCGTTGCATGGTCTCATAATATGTGGTTGGTACACATTCAGTTCTTCTCACATGCCCCTCATGGCTGGTAATATTCTCCCACACTGTTTATCTCCTTGTTAGGGAGAAAATATTTTGGAGTAACTCATAGATACGGGTTAATTTCTTCTCATGTGAATACATCTTACTCAAGTTTTCTTATGCTACTTTGGCTGTCTTGAAGAAGATGACATTCACACTGACGCGAGGTTCCATACTATTCTACAACAATGCTCTAATATGGGCATCTTCCGCCACCCAATATTCATATTTTGTTGAGTCTTTTGCAGGCTTGAGTGAAGTCAAATATTTTAACTTTTTCTTACTTGTAACAAAAACTTCTATGAATGTGGCTTACTATAGGTAATTTGCTTGTTAAGTTTAGTCGATGTGATATGCAGATTTGTTGACTGGGATAGAGACAAGAGATTACTCTCACTTCATTCTTGACATCCATATTCCATATTCAGAGAAATAAAAAATCGAATGCACGAGGGAAGAACTTTTCAACTTATTCCTTCCCACCACGCACTTCAGGATGACATACATCCACAGACAATCAATCAGAAAAATTACTGGCTTCACGTCTTTCACTCATACACTTGATCTCTATTCTTGGCCATTAACAACTTCCACACACAACTATTGTCTTCAAATCTTATCATTTTCTTTTATTCTTATTGTAAATCTGCTTATAGATGCACGAGGCCCACCTTGACCCATCGTAGTGGTAGAATATGAAAGTGGGCCTCACACACCTTCATAGAACATCATTACACCACTCACCAAGTGGTGGTACAATTACGGAATGGATTTAGGTTAGATCAGCCCCAAACACGTTAGGATTTGACTACAAGAAGAAAGAATAATAGAAAGAAGAAACTGGAGAAAAAGGAGATGAGACAAGGTATTGGATCAACAATGCTCTGATACCATGTTATTAAACACGTATGGGGAGAGAGAGAGAGAGAGAGAGAGAGAGAGAGAGAGAGAGAGAGAGAGAGAGAGAGAGAGAGAGAGAGAGAGAGAGAGAGAGAGAGAGAGAGAGAGAGAGATTGCAATAGCCTCCACATGGGAGAGAGAGAGAGAGAGATTGCAATAGCCTCTACATGGCCCCAACTTTGTTCTTTATTAGATTAGTGCTTCACTAATTAATGTAAAATTACAAATGTGCCCTTCACCCTGTAAGTCATTGTAGTACATCAGCCCATTGGCCTAAAACTTAACCAACGCATGTTTAGGGCCAGAAACCAAACCAAATTACATAAGAACTGATGTTGGGCCTCTAGCCCACACATGTGATCAATATGGCCCATCAATGGTTGTGATCAATTATCCACCTCTTAGTCTAGCATGGGATTAAGATAAGAATCAGTTGCCACAATGGAGGGATATGTTTGGTTTTGGTGCATGGATAGCGTTGGGATCCAAAAAGTACAAAATTCTACTTAGTACAAGGATGGCGTGACTGAGACAGACGAAGAAAGAGGTGGCACAGCCTAACAATCACATTGGTGCGGACATATAGCGCGACCCTAGCCCAAGTCCTCTCTAGGCCCTTGCCACATGGACCGGTTTGAGCTCAGATCTTGCCATGTCATTAGCCAAGCCTCTTAGTGTGGTACATGTACCATGTGGCACAAATTTGAACCAATTAGAAAGTGACACATCATCTTCAAACTTTCAAGGAAGTCTATAAATACCCCATGAGGACCTTTTCTCTCACCACAATTCCTCATTTTCACTTTTATTTGCTATCTTCCCCTTGCTCTCCTCATTTGGGATGGTGTGGCCCATGTTTTAAATAGTGTAGTGTATAGCGTAACGGTCAACTCTCTATAGCATGTTACGTAAGCTGCATAACGCATAGCGTAAGCTACACGATACCTAATTTTTTAAATTCAAATAATAGAAAAATATGATGAAATTTACAAAATGCATAATTCCAATGAGTTCTTGAATGTGAATCTGGATCATCAACCACATATTTCCATGCAAAATATCTCTGTTTCTTTGCCTTCAAACATCTCTAAGTGTGACCTTTGGTTTTTTTGTTTTTTAAAATTTATTGAAACATCACAAATTCACAATATGCACCACAATTTGGATGGTCTAGATTGATCTAAGTGCTCTATCCACGATATGGACCACAATTTGGATGGTCTGGATTGATCTAATGTAGTGCCACATGTGATGGGGATGAGTCAACACCATTTTAAAATAGGTGTTGACTAGCATAGAAGAAAAACTAAAAAAAAGGAGATTTCATGTAGCATACGCTACTTGCGCTACACACTACGCCATGCGACATGCTCTATAGCTTACGCTACATGCGTCGTAGCTTATGCTACCAAGGAGCTACGCTACCTGCATATGCTACATATCGTTTTAGCTATGCTATGCACGGCTGAAAACACTCGTGCGGCCTTTCCCAAGTGACATTCAGAAGAAACTTCAAAGTTTTTTCCATCTTTGAGGAGGGCGTGGCTGGCATGGCCACGCCAGCTTCCCAACTGAGGGAGAAGCCGCGCTAAGTCTCCCAAGGCTATGATCCTTGGAGTTGGCTGATTTAACTAGCTTGCATGCTGTCTAACCAGATGGCGCGACCATACCATCACCTATAAGAGCGTTATTTGGCTTCTCTTTTCATCTTCATGAATTATTTCCATAACTTCTCATGATATCCAATTATCGAGGCATTGACCCTAGCTTTATAATCACTCCCATGGTGATTCAAACGTACCATTAAGAGAGATACTCCCAATTCTCCAATCCAGTACGAATTTGTGGATATCTCCCATATACATAAATTCAATATAGTGCTATGGCAATATCCCTTCAATATGCAAATAATGCGTTCTTCAAAACAGATATAGTGCTATACTCCTGTTTAGGAGACTTACATGCGACCGGTGTATATCCCTTTATCTCATATCCGCTACATCATCATGTATTTGTACTAGGAAGGAAATCATGAATAAGGGTTCTCACCCTAATATCTCACCATGTGAGGAGGCCATAGAGCCCGAGGTATAGATCGAACAGACGATCTTTAGACTATCAAGATACTGTGATCTTGTAACGCCCTGAAAATCGGGGGTCGAGCAGGAGCTCAACTCCCGAGTTCCAATGCATCACTTATGCAACATAGATAATGATGATTAAATGTTGCCTGTATTAGCACATTAAACATGAATGAGATTAAACCAAAACAGCATATCATACTCCAGAGACGATTAAGTTAAGCAAGCGGAAGACTGTGATAGATATATAAAACGTATAAGTAATCGTAGGTCTCTTGAGTATGATCATGGTACCAGGTCAATAATTTACATGTAAAGTTTCAAAATATACAAAATGTGTAATGTCATCTAATCAGCAACCCTGCAAGCCTCGTCGATCAGGATACGACTCACATGAGCCCACCTGATAATTGCATATACGAGAATGCCTCCTCATCGTCCTCGAAATCTGGCTCCGCCTCGTAGGCATCGCCATCACCTGCAGCTAAGACAGGGTCTGGTTGGTGTTTAAAGCATCATCCCAGAACGTGGGAGTGAGTAATCAACTCAGTGGAGATATAAAGCAAAGGTCAACACGTTATCAATTCAATCAAGCAGTAATGATAAAGCAGTACAACAATCATGTCCTAAATACTCTTGTTAATGCAAGAATGGTATGCGATAATGATGCATGTCCTCGCCTACACTCCCTCAGCGTCTTCATCTCACAACGCGCATGGCAAACTCCCAAAAGTGCTCTTCTTCGCTAAAGCACATGCAATGCGGTGCATGCTCATGTTAGCCAATACTTAATTAGATTGATTCATACAACAGTGTTGGGAAGCCAAGGTACCTCCCTTATATCATTTCCCAAACAATGATCCATTCTAGGGTTGCCAGTCCTAGTAAATATCATACGATGTTGTGGTTCTAGGTTACTACAAAGGGCTCGTCACTTGATCAGTGTAGGCCTAGTTTATACTTTAGTTGCTACGGAAAGGCTCGTCGCCTCAACGCAGTCTCAGAGTACGCTCGAGGTCACTACAAAGGGCTCGTCACCTGATCAGTGTAGGCCGACAGCTCAAATACAGTGTCCCATACCACCGTAT
The DNA here is from genome assembly GCA_021015155.1 of Magnolia officinalis. Lineage (NCBI taxonomy): Eukaryota > Viridiplantae > Streptophyta > Magnoliopsida > Magnoliales > Magnoliaceae > Magnolia > Magnolia officinalis. The sequence goes on from JAJHSJ010000004.1 coordinate 66,716,804, forward strand.
TCGGCTCACGAGGTGGTGTTGCTCACTGGTCAGTACGGGGAGGCTCGTCGCCCCAGCGTAGGCCGACAGCTTGACCACGGTATCCCATACCACCATGTCCGGCTCATGAGTCTTAGCGGATCGAGGTACCAAGGTTAACGGGGTTTCCACTGGTGAGTTTGGTACCTTAGATTCAAGCAGTAGCGTTCATACATGGTGAACATACATCGGGTCAATCGGGTTACTTGACGGGTTACTTGACGAGCTCGACTGGTACGAGCGCACGTTGAATTGATTGACATGAAGTGCCTAAGCTCTCCGCGTGGCCTAACCATTGTCGACAACCCAAGTACGACTCGTATTCATCGAACACGTCCAGTGTGGCGAAACAACCTCAACCACCAAACCAGGGCCTATTACTGATTACTTGGACTATACCATAGTCCCAAACACACTCCAAAACAATTCCATACACATTGTAATAGTCAAGTGCAGCATGTGACAATCAAACCACATAAAGATCTCATTTGAGCATTTTAACAAATATGTAGGGTTCGTGTTAACATATATCGACATTTCATCCATAAATCACGTAATGGTAAGAGGAGTTACATAAAGGAAACTATAACTGTAGGTAAGGTCGAGGATCCCATCTCAATGCCCTTATATCATACATTTAAACAAGCATATCCTCATTTAGGCATTTTATCAAACACTTACTCTACACATTTCAATATATACGTATTAGGCTAGTTATAACACATTGAATATACACAACGAGCATATATTCATAGTTAATAATCATGGCAAGCACAAATCCAAATTTCATATCCATTCAGACATTTTTACAAATACTTAGACTACACACTACAACATACGTAACGTATGTTGGCGATAATAGGAATTAGGACAAATCCTTTCACCAAGGAGTTGTCACACGCATAACGACCATATATTCACGACGAATAATCATGGCAAGCACGAATCCAAATTCCGCACTCATTCAGTCATATCAACAAACACATTGAATACACTATATTCAACGTAGTTCATATATATATCTGTAAAGTGAAACAGGCATCGCATTTAGCATGTGAAATGGCACCCACATCAGTTATAAATCATTAACCAACATTGAAAGCCTTGACAACCATAACCTAAAACGTTTATAGTCCGCACCTTTCGCTGGTAGACTCGTATCGAACTCAGTTTAAACACTAAGTCTTTATCTACGGCACAACGACAACCTACAGTATGAAATAGGTTAGCTATTTCATCCCTTACACTATTTGAAACCCTAAAACCGATTAGGCTTAGGTTTTCCTTACCTAAGAACGGCATTGGAATCGCTGGAATAGTGATACGAAAGTGATAGTTAATCACGTGGAGCGGCAGGGATGAATCCCTACAACAAACTCCAACTCTCTCCCTCACTTTCCCTCTCTCTTTTATCTTTTCTCTCTCTCTTAGGGTTGGAATTCGTATGGCATGAGAGATAGAGGGTTTAAGGCCCTTATATAGGCCCAGAACTGACGAGAATGGCCCCAGGGCCATGGTAAACTTAGGTTATAGCCAAAAGCCGTCTGTTTCGGCTCAACGGAGCACTTCTGGTGGCCCCCTTTTTGCGTGCGGTCGGACTTAAGCTCCCTGGCATTGGATCTAGGTCGAGTTAAGTTTTTGGTCTGATCGAATTTACAGATCGACCGTGGCAGACCAGTTTTAGTTCAACGGTCACCGATACTTGATCAGGGCCACAAGTACAATGACTTGTGTATGAAATTTTCCCTGATCCGAGAGTGTAATTGGGTCAGATTCTGACGGTCTGAAACCTTAGATTTGGCCCGCAACCAAACGGCCCAAATCACTTAAATCTGAGCTCAATTTCTAAAGATATTCGCGTTTCTCACACACTTCGCTCCGGGCTCAAGTTGCGCGCTTCCGGATATCATCATGACTTGATTTTCGAGATGGTCGTCAAGCCCAGTAAAGCGGTCATAACGATTTAGTTTCATGGTCATCGGACTTTTGACGTGCGGTCCAGGTCCGATACAGAGTTTCAAGATGTTCCCGAGAGCAACTGGGTTTTGAGATTGATCCTAGATTATAGGATAATGTAGCGTTAATGATTCTACAGGTTTTGGGTCTTGCAGTTCGTATTTAAAGTGGTTCAAGCGAATTTCACAGCTAATCTAATTTAACACTTAGTTAATTTCGTTTAATTTCTAAAGGATTTGGTCCTGAGTGATTCCTGCCCGAGGTGGTACTCGGGTCTTTGTACGGATTTTTCCAAGACGTTACAGATCTTGCATGTATATTTGCATATCATGCATTCTTTGCATTCAATTAAATATCACCGTTTTGTCACCATAGATGTATTGGTCACTATTTTGCCACCATATTGTATTTTACCCTAGAATCAAGGGTAATCCAAAGAGATGTAATAAAGGGTTTGTGGTAAATCACAGCCTGAAATGTAATAAGAACCCTTATAATAGTACAAGCTTTCTAAGTATATGTGCTCTCTCTTGTCTTTTGTGAATTTGGCGATGCATTGAGAATACTTTACTGATGCGTTGTGAAATGAATGGCAATGAATGTGATTCCCAGTGCAATATTTATCCAATATTTACATCCGATCCAAATCGCAAGCAACAAAGAGGCGACTTTATTGGGGATCAAACCCAAATTTTTTGGTTTTACTCTAAGTAGTATTAGAGCCATGGTGTGCCGTAAAGGTTGTTATGTAAAGGTAACAGTTGCAATCGGTACCCATTACGGGGTTGTAAAGGCTATAACGACCGCTACGAAAAAATGATCTGTAAAGGCCGTTACAATCCCCATAATGGCCCATTACGCCCCTCGTATGGGGCCGATATAGGTTTTTTGGATTTGTTTCAGTAAAAAAAAAGAGAGACCGTAATAGCCATTATGGCCTTCGCAACGGCCGTTACACCTCGTATCGTAAAGTTAATGATGGTAGCCGTTATGGCCATCGTTACTGTTACGGAATACCTTGACTAGAGCTTCCGGAAATTGGCTTTCATAAATATTTGCAAATATTCTTAAAGCATTTTCCAATGTAGGAGAGCACACATAGCTGGAAAGCTCTTTGGCATCGCTCGCGTCTCCTAAGAGGTGACTCATTATGGGTGCATTCCTACTTTATTTATCCGAAGGTAAAGTACGAGATCCGTTTCATAAACATGATGTCTTATTTGTACAATGACTAGGGGAGTCTGAGCATTGCACCATTACCTATCATACAACAGTTACAGGAGTAGGCAAAAGCAAACAAGCCATTGGTGGCAATAAGGCGTTTGTCCTTTTCGTCAGATAGAGGAGCGATGCCATCTTCATTGCAGGATCTATCTATATGCCGATATCAGTTACCTTCCCTCCCGCCATCTCAATTGTTGGGCTCAAACATGTTGTTGTCAACATCGATGTGCCAAATTCCTCTTGTGACTGTTCCATCGACAAAAGAGACACATAGCCCGACTATTTCGATAAAGGCGATCTTCCCAAATAGGGAGGAAGCTGCTGAGTTAGGTGAATCATCGATGAGCGAGTCTTAAGTGAAGATATTGCAAGTGCAAACAATAATGATGGAGCAATTCAAGGCAATGCAAGATGCCCTAGCTATCCTTACACACCAAGTTGTACAATTGTCAATTTCTCATCTTGTAGGGAGTGAAATGACATCGGGGCATCATATCAAGAGGGTTATTGATGAAATGTCGAGACAAGAACGTGGCGCGTCAACGAAACCGTTTCTGGTAAAAAAGACTAATGTGTCGACGTCAGTTCCCATTCATGATGCAACCAATGTTGTCAAAATCGCATATGTGATTGCGTGCGATCAGCATATGCTGTTTGCATATGCGATCACATGGCATTTTTTTTTCCAAAAAAAAAAAAAAATCTAAAAATTCTAAAAAAAAAAAGAGGGAAAAACTCATCTAATTAGTACACATGATTGGATTGGGTTATTTTACTTATTTCATTATAGTTTGAGTGTTTCATTAAGTGATATATTTAATTACTTATATTATATTATATAAATTTTAACAAAACAATCAACAAGCTACATTAAAAGATAACTAATTATTATAAACTTCGAACAAATAAATTTTAATGATAAATGATAACTTGAAACAACTTACAAGTTATAACTTACAACTTAATTTACAAAAAGTAAGCACAACTTATAAAATACAAAAAATAAACATAATTAAATAATTGTAGAGAGATTAGAGTAAGAAAGAAAGAGGTGTAAGAGAGAAAGAGTAAAAGATTTAGAGCTTTGGAGTAAAGAATAGTGAAAATGGAGGGGATACGAGTGCCTAATTATAGGCAAAAGTTCTCCAATTTGAAAAAATAAAAAATAAAAATAAAAATCTTCCGCTCTTGGTTATTGGGAAATATGCGATCGCATATGCAGTATGCGATCGCATATAAAAGTATGCCATGACATACTTGCCAGGATCGCATATGCGATCATGGCATATGCGATTTGATCAATAGTATGCGCATATGCGATCGCATTTGATAACAATGGATGCAACTGAAGGTAAGCTGAAGCAGGTAGCGTTGGACTTGGTTAAGCAAGAAAAAGATAGGACGACAAGCTCCATTGTCGAACTCCTTACGCAAAAGAAGTGGAAAATATTCCTCTCCTGAATAATTACAGACAACTCGAGTCTTAAAAATTCAATGGGATGAGTTCCTTGGAGCAACACCTCTCGCACTTTGTCACCACTATGGGTGACCTTGCATTAGTATCCTAGTACTGTATGCAACTGTTCGGGTCCTCTCTCACTGGTAAAGCCTTTACGAGGTATGTTTCGCTCACTCTGCGTTCATCCATTTATGGGAATCTATGCAGCATATGTTCATAACCAAGTTATTTTCATCCGAGAGGGAAGTTAACCTCTCAAAATTAGCGCTAACTAGGCAAATGAGACTATCGAACAATTTGTTCATCATTGGAAGGCGCCGAGGCTTAGGGCCTGTTTGATTTTTAGGCACAACTGTAATTACCATGTAAATGGGTAATAATTATTTACCTAGATAATTACCACATCTTTCCCAATGCAGATGTGACAACTTACTTTTCTAACACTTAAATCGAGAAATTTACAAAATTAATGTGGGGCTCAATGTGATGTGACTTATCCACACCGCTCATTTGTTATGCCAGCTGAATTTAGGGCATGAGCAAAAAAATGAGGCAGATCCAAAGCTCAAGTGGACCACACCATAGGAAACAGCGGGAATCGAACGCCTACCATTAAAAACTTCTTGGGGTCCTTAAAAGTTTAGAATCAAGTTGATATTTATGTTTTCCCCTTATTTATTTGGCGAGAAACTCTGTTTATCACTTTTGTACTAAACATATTGATGTTCATCATCATTTTATCCGACATGTGCTTTAGGAAGGAGGCGTGATTCTAGAGAAGATCTACACAAGCATGAATCCAGCTGACATGCTTACGAAGGTGGTTCCTGCAGAGAAGTTCAAGTTCTGTATGACTTCTCTCGGCTTGGGGAAGGCTTAATGATGGTGGAGTGTGCACAAGAAGCGATGACGATGATAGAGTTTGTTGTCAGATGTCTTCTATTAGTCTGTAATTGGGTCTGTCGATGGCATCGACAAACCACTTGATCCCATCGATAGCCCACTCAATCCCATCTAGAAAATCTCGTTTTTTGGTTTTTGCTCGCTGGACAATTTTTTGGGTCTTAATTGATCTGATCGAAGGCAATGGTTTGTCAATGACACTCGAGATGATTGCAGCTCTCATCAATCGACTTGCGCAGTTTTGCGGTGTTGTCGGTTTTGTTTTGTAATTTGGTTTTAATCCTATTTAAGGGTTTGTAATCGGGGATTAGGGTGAAAAAATGTGCTTAGGGCTTTTGGTGAGCAAAGTGAGTTCAAAGCTAGTGTTTTTTGTGGTTTTCGGGGTGTATTCTCGGATCAGTAAGCTCTTCCATCTCTTTTAACATTGATTTCATAGTGGATTTGCTGTCACTTTGTGCCGTGGTTTTTTCCTGTGAGGGTTTTTCCACATAAAACCTTGTATTCTCTTTGTGCTTGGTTTGTTTAATCTCTAATTGTTTGATTCTAACTCGGGATTGCTTCCGCGCGTCCCCCTAACATGGTTTGTTTATAGCATTGGGAATTTAAGATGAAACCATATTGTTACACCTCTCTCAGGCTCGAAGCTTTGATGACTTTGAGGATGGTTTACTTAAAATACCATCAACGAATCCCAACTTTTTTTTTCCCATTTAAAACATTTTTATGGCCCTTTTCCAGGTGGGGTAATTTTCTTCGATGAGTGGAGAGTATACAAGGATGGCACCTAGGTGGTCAAAAGAATGCAAAAAATAAGAGGGTGGCACATTGTTGTTAGGCTTGGCATGCTAGATGACATGTCGATGACAATAACTCTCACAAAAGCGAATCATCGAGGGATTAGGAAAGATAGCACTTGAAATATGATAATGCGGCCCGAAGCTTAGTAAGGGGAAAGGGGTTGTGAGCTGCGGATGATGACGAATATCAACTTGGAATCATGGCTGATGGTGATTGCTTTTGGATTGCCACAAATAGAAGAGACCTGTTGGATTGGTGTATTGGAACGGAAGAAGGGGCCGAATCAATAGATGACTGTGTTTTCGCTGTTGTTCACGTTGCTGAAGAAAAGGGTGAAATCTTTAAAAAACATGATTCGATGACTCAGAATTTGTCTGAGAAGAAGAGCGTCAGTGACGCTGCAAGTGGCTGGTGAAGAATATCGTTAGTGAGCTTGTGTTGACGATGGAGGTCGCCACAGTGATGGTCGATAGATCACCTTTGATTTGTGATGTTGGAGCCATATGGTAAATTTTGGTGAGTGCGATTGGCAAGAAGGTGCGGCATTGGTTGTAACGGCCCGACTGACACAGTATGATATTGTCCGCTCTGGGGGACTCCTCCACACGGTTTTGTTCTTGGGGGACTCCCCCAAAAGGCCTCATACTATGAAGGTTGTAACTACACCTATAACCACCATTACTTCGGACAACGCTTCCGATGTGCGACACCGTTCCACCCCACTGCATACACAGTAGCTTGCTAACCACTGGTAGCTCGCCCAGGTCCTTAGACCCCGCCCACACAGCGTCCGCCCACGTGTGCACCAGTATTGTGTCACATTATCCCCACCGAGGGCAGAGCCGTCCTCGGCTCTAATACCATTTGTAATGGCCCGACCGACACAGTATGATATTGTCCGCTCTGGGGGATTCCCCCGCATGGTTTTGTTCTTAGGGGACTCCCCCAAAAGGCCTCATACTATGAAGGTTGTAACCACACATATAACCACCATTACTTCGGACAACGCTTCCGATGTGGGACACCGTTCCACCCCACTGCATACACAATAGCCTGCCAACCACTGGTAGCTCGCCCAGGTCCTTAGACTCAGCCCACACAGCGTCCGCCCATGTGTGCACCAGTATTGTGTCACATCGGTCATGATGGGAGATATTGGGAAAGGAGGAGACGATAGAGCTAATGTCTAATGGGGGCCCAACCATCAATCAATGGGGATGGATTTTCAGCGGGTTAGGGATGGGTTGTCAGTTCACGGTTTTGCGGGTTGGAGAAGTGGACATAGGAAGAAAAGAGGCGTTATAGATGTTGTAGTGGATTTGCAGGTGTGGTTATGGCTCGTCGAAATTAATGAAAACAACAATAACAGTAAATGAAGATGGTGATGCTACCACTGTCTGGTCACTGCAGTTGTATTGCTTACAATGATGATGAATGAATCAGAAGCCCTATATTGGGTGTTGTGATGCCATGACAAAATTGGAAAAATAGGAAACAAGTGGAGAATCATTGCTTTATTTCTCTATATTTGTAAAATAGCGGAAATAGAGATGGAATATAGAAGAAGAAAGAGAGAGGGGAGTATAAAGATAGTAGTATGGACTGAAGTTAGGGTTCACACTCCTATCTCCTTTTATATAATGCAAGTTTCATAATTACAAAAAATGCCATTTATAACAAAAGCAAAAGTTCCCTCTATGTCTTAGACCAAAATAACCCATCTAAGTGAGCCTATGTAGGCCCATATCACATTCATTAACACCCCCTCAAGCTGAATCGTATATATTATCTATGCCAACCTTAGAATATATATATCTATAGCATGGGTGGAATGAAGTGCCTTGGTGAACACATTAGCAAGTTGGTCTTGAGATTGAACATATGGAGTAAAGATTTTGCCACTGGAAACTTTCTCACAATGAAATGACATATGACTTTGATGTGTTTAGTTCTTTCGTGATAGATTGGATTGTTTGTTATGTGTGAATAAACCTGATTGTAAAAAATAACTGCATAGGTAGGTGCACTGTAAATCCCATTTCTAATTTTTTTTTTTTCTTGATCCACATTAACTTACCGGAGGTATGATCCATTGCTTTGTACTCTTCTTTATGACTTGATCGGTTTACCACACTGCTTCCTGCTCTTCCATGTGACTAGATTTCCTCCCACAAATGTACAATATCCAGTAGTGGTCGATCGTCTATCTGCTAAAGAATCTGCTCAGTCTGCATCTAAATATCTCGTGTTGCGAAGATGACCATTTTGTTTATACAAAATTCTTTTACCTAGTGCTCCTTTAAGGTAACAAAAAATTCAAATAATTGCTTCTATATGAGGCGCTCTTAGAGAACTCATAAATGGCTTACCATACATTACATAGAATATGTTTGGTCGAGTAATAGTTAAGAAAGTTTTCCAACGAATTTTTTCTCCCTCCTCGGATCCCACACTGCATCTGCTTAATCATTTACAAGCTTGTGATTAGGATCCATTGGAGTGTCAACTAGCTTGGTCCCAGAAGATTCATCTCCATGAGTATATACATAATAAATTTCTATTGAGATAGACTAACTCCTTTGGATCTGACTGCTTTATACCCAGGAATTATAGAAGGTGACCTAGATCTTTTGTGAGAAACTGCTATTGAAGGTAGTTCTTTAGTTCTTCAATACCCCTATTGCTTCCAGTAACAACAATATCATTCACATATACTACTAGCATAATGAGACCTGAGATCGGTGCTGTCAAAATCGTTTTTGTATCACAAATCGTAATAGGGGTTGAATTGTATCAAATCACAAATTGTATCATAAATCATAAGATCCTTTTAGTAAAATATAAATAAATAAGAAAGAAAATTAAAAACTTAGCAATCGTCCTTTTGCCATCAATATACACCAAGTAATACCATGTCATGATAATGTTAAAGGATTCTTATCCTTCCTTTCTTTTTTGTCTTTCAAGAAATTTTTCGTAAAAAACCATACAAGGATACTTTAATAATTTAAGTTCTTGTTACCTTTCTTGAATAAATAATCATATTGGAAATGCGGCATTTGATTTTATAGATCGACAAAAAAAGATATTTTGATTTTTAACCATTATTCCATAATAAATATAAGTCAACATGATCGTAACCATCCATAAAAGCAATCCGTATAAGTCATACATCAATTTGGTGTTTCAACCAATTAAGAAGTAAGAGGTCATAAAAAAAGCTCTGTGATTTACTGTTGAAGAGAATATATATAAGTTATTCTCTTATAAAGAACAAAATATAATAATTTACCTTTTCTAAATGATTCATTTTTTCTAAATGATTCTTAAAGCTCTCACCAATTTAAAAACATAAAATGAAAGCTAAGTGAAGCTTAAAATAGAAGAAAACAGTTATAATTTCAATCGTAAATTGGGATTTGAATTGAAAATCATAGCATTCAAATAATAAAATCGTAAGATTCATATAAAAAGGGATTCAAATCGTTTGCTTAAGATCCAACTCAAGTCGTAAATCGTAAATTGTGAATTGTAGGATTTTGACAACACTACCTGAGATACCCTTTCATACAAAAACGGAATGATTAATATGACTTCAAATAAAGCCATAGTTTAATGCAACCTTACTAAACTTATCAAACCATGGATGTGGAGACTATTTTGACTTATAAATTGCCTTTCACAATTTACACACTTTGTCAAACTCCCCTAAGCAACAAATCATGAAGGTTGCTCCATATTAACTTCCTTTGCATAATCACCATAAAAGAAGGCATTTTTTTTTTATATATATGTCAAGTTCGAAGATGGACCGTCCATGATTAACAACTACTGACAGTATAATTTGAATATAATTCAACTTGGCTATAGGGGAGAAGGTTTCGCTGAAGTCAGCACTAAGTGTTTGAGTGTACGCCTTAGCAACTAGGCGAGCCTTTTACCATCAACCGTACCATCAAGATGAAACTTGATTGCGTAGATTCATTTGCAACCCACATCACGTTTACCAGTCGGAAGAGCGGTAAGTTTCCAAGTGTCATTCCGATGAAGTGCATCCATCTCTTCCTCCATAGTCTCCGTGAGTGCTGCATCACTTTAAAGACTCTTTAGAACATTCATGTGATTTAAGAGAGCACGAGTTACCTCAAAGAAGTGGCGATTTTTACATTTTGCAACCCTATTTTGTTGTCGGGGTGTGTGTGTGCATGATATGTGATGTAGCATTCCTGTTTTAGAAAAAACTGATTAAAAGCCTGGGATATGTACTCCTTGGCATTATTAGATTGAAATACAGACACTTTCGAATTAAACTAATTTTACTTCCATATAGAAAGTCATAAAAAATAGAAAATAATTCAGCTCTATCTTTCATTAAATAAAGCTATGTCATTCTCAAACAATTATTAACAAATGTAACAAAATACTTGAACCCATTCCTATTAGATATTTTAATTGGACCTCAAATATTTAGATGAGCTAAAGAGAAAGGAACTGAACAACGCTTCTTAACACAGTGGAAAAGTAGCACTGTGATGCTTACTCAACTCACACACATCACACTCTTGACATGACATCGACGACAAGGAAAATGACACCCTTAAGAATCTTCAATGATGGATGAGCAAGATGGCAGTGCCACTGATAAGCCAAGATGTCTTTTTGTGCTGTTGCACCCACAACGTCACAATCAAGATAGCACAACCCCTCATGCTTATGTCCCCTACCAATCTTCATCTTCGTCTTTAGGTCTTGAAAAACAAAATGTGAAGGATAGAAAGTGACACAATAAATAAGGGATTTTGTATGTTAACTAACAGATAGAAAGCTTAAAGGAAAATTTGGAACAAAATAAAGCAGAGGATAATGAAAGAGAGGGACTTTTATGAATGATAGCCATTCCAAATACTTTGGATTGGGTACCGTTTGCTATAGTGACTAAAGAGCCTGTTAATGACCTATCAATAGACGAAAACACACTACATTGATCAGTCATATGGTCGGATGCTCTAGAGTCAATTACTCATGAGGTATGAGACATGGATCATAAAAAAGCTATACCTGAAGTCACAAATGCATTCGTAGGGGTGCAAGTAGCTGCAGAGGTAATAGGAACAAACTAATTCTATAGATTGTTCAACAACTAAGAATTTTCTTCTCAAGTAAGAGTAACCATCTCACCAACCATACATGTTTGTGGAGCAGTGGATGTAAAATTATCTCATGCAAGCTTTCCATGGAGCTCCCATCATTTTTTGACAGAATGATTAAAGAGACTACAATGCATACACTTCCTAAATCTGCGACCTCAGCCACAACCACCTACCTTGTCACCACGACCACCTCTTCCACTATAGCCACCACCGCGACCCCTACCAGAGAACGGTGCTAGAGTTGAGTTATCATTGGCTCCACTTGTAGAGCCCAAAGATACATGCTAGAGGCATGCATACACCTTGTTTAAAGATGACACATCTTAGTCACCCAAAATTTGTGCACAAATTGGTTCATACTCACGTTTCAAGTCAGAGAAGAACTTGTCCACGCGGAACTCTTCACATTGCTGATGCATTTTTTCTAACTTAGTAGTCAGGTGCTGATACACATTTAACTATTCCCACGTTCCTATGAGTTTGTAATAGTATTCGCCCAATGATTTATTTCATTGTTCGAACTTGAATATTCCTCATATAACTGATAAGTATGGGAGATCTTTTTATCAGATGAATACATCTCTTGTAGAGCATCCAACACTTAGCTGTATCTAGAAACATGTAAGGTTCCATACTATTCTGTAACCAGGTCATAAGTTGGACGTTTTCCTCGATCTATCAGTGATAAGGGCTAGATTCTTCATCAGGTTTCTCTATGGTTAGATATCTTAATTTTCCCTTGGTTGTGAGAAAAAAACTTGGATTGACTTTGATCAATGTAAATAATGTCCCATTTAATTTAGGGCTTGTTTGGCATCTCTACTCTAATCTAATAAGAGCTTTTCAAATAAGAGCTACTCTGATAAGCTCCTTTTGTTTTAGTTCTTGTTTTAAATAAGCTTGTTTGGTAAAATCATATTTTCAAACAAAAAAAGAAGCTCTTATTTGAAATAAACACGTTTGGTAAAATGTTCAAATAAGAGTTTTTTTTAGGGGTAGTTGATGTCATTTTTAAAGATTACAACAACTCCATTATAAGAGCAATCCAGACGGTTTTGGTGGACCTCATCATATATTGACCGTGCCCCAAATGGCAAAAGAATGAATGGCTACAACCTTAATGTTTTGAGACATTTACGCCGTCCACTATGTCGGGCATTGGATGTGGATCCTCCATCATATGGAGCCCACCTTTGATGTGGATCATCCATTGTGTGAGCCAAACCTTTAAAGTGGGTCGTCCATTATGCGAGGCTTGTCTTGGATATGGACCATTCATCATTAGGGGTTGACCTTTGACATAGGCCATCCATTATGTGGGGCTCACCTTGATGCATGGCATCCATCATGTGGGGCTCCTCAATGTCCACTACCCATCACTTGGAATCCACATTTGATGTGTTCATTGTGTGGACCTCACCTTCGAAGTGGGTTGTCCATGATGTGGGGCCCACTTTTGATGTCCACCATCCATCATGTGGGGCGCACCTTCTATGCGGATCATCCATCATGTTGGGCCACTTTGGATATGGGCTGTCCATCTGCGAGACCTTGGATGTGGACCGTCCATTAGGTGGGGCCCGGTTGATGTGGACTGTCCATCATGAGGGGCCACAGTTTGATGTGGGCCATCCATCATGCGAGGCCCACTTCATCCATTATGTGGGCCACCTTGATGTAGTCCATTCGTTATGTGTGCCCCCACCTTCAATACGGGTCATTCATTATGTGGGCCCGCCTTTGATGTCAACTGTCCATCACGTGGGCCCACCTTTGATGTCCATCATTCAGCATGTGGTCCCACCTTTGATGTGGACCATCCATCAAGTGGGGCCCACTTAATGTGGGTGGTCCATCATGTTGGGCCACACTTTGATGTGGGCCATTCATCATGTGGGGGCCACCTTCAATTAGGGCTAAAAGTCGGGCCGGTTGGGTTGGGTTGGTGCTCAACCCTAGCCCAACCCAAGTTTCCTATACCTCAACCCTAACCCAACCCAACCCAACTTCGGGTTGGAAATTCTCAACCCAAGCCCAACCCAAGCGGGCTCGGTCGGGTTGGTCGGGTTGATGCATGCTAATATTTTTGTTATTACATTAGTCTACTATATTTCAATACACGCCTTATTTTTTGTACATATGATTTTATTAATTATATATGCAGTTATTTATCACAAAGAACTTTATATTTTCTAAACAAACAAGCTCAAATATAAGACAACTTCTCATTTAACAATCAAGCATATCAAATTTCAAGTATTATCAAATATCAACAACATATCAATTTTCTTCAAATAATATCGTAAGTAAGAAAGAAAACACAGTAGAAACTATAAAGACAAGAACATACCTCCAAAAAATAGAAGATCCAAGTTGTACATATATGATTACTTTTGGAATCCAACAGTGGTTGGCTCACAAGATACTGAAACACAATAAATAAATATTATATTAATTCATCAATAAAGATAAAAATGTATTTATAAAAACACCACTAAAGTAAAAGTTTAGTTTAGTTACTCGATTCATCATCTTCTAACTCTTCCAATTTTTCTTCAATATCGATTGGAGTTGATGAAATCCATAACCAATCTTGTGTACATATCAAAGATTCCACAATATCAGGTGTCAATGAACTCCGAAATCGATCAAGAATTCGACCCGCAGTACTAAAAGCCGACTCTGAAGCAACGGTGGATACCGGAATTGCAAGTATGTCACGAGCCATGTGTGAGAGTACGCGATACTTTGAAGAACTTACCTTCCACCAATCTAAAATGTTGAAATTGGACAAATTTACTTCAACGTCTTCTTCAAGATATCGATCAATCTCAGATTTAGTGGCAATAACTTGTTCTTCTTGCAGAAATCTGAGATATTCTTGCCTAACATCCACAATATGCCCAACAACTCCATCAGAAGGAGTATTAATGCTCTTTTGCATTAATGCAATATCTTCAGCTGAATCTAGAGTTGTTGCAAAAGAATTGTATTGCTCAAAGAGACGATTCATAGTATCTTTGACTTTCTCAATCATCTCCTTAACCTTTTCCATTGGATACAACTTGGAATAATAAAACTTCAAATACTTTAACTTATAACAAGGATCCAAAACCACAACAATCACTAAGGGCCCGTTTGGCCGGGTGGATTAGAAGGGATTGGATGGTATTGAAAAGGATTGGAAGTTAAATCTCAGGATTGGCCAGGCATGCCAAATAGACTGGGTGACCTGATCCGGGATATAGCAATCCCATAGATCTTAAGACAAACCAGTGATAACACCATTATTACCTTTAAATCCCATCCAATCCACCCGAATCCATTCAATCCCTTTCAATCCACCTGGCCAAACGGGCCCTAACAATATATTAACACGATCAAAGCCCCCCCAATACTTTGCAAACTTCATTTTCATCTTTAATCCCATGTCACGAAAGCTCAAATCTTTGCTTACAGACCACAAAGATAAGAGTCCTTCAATCGCATAAATCTCATGAAAGTATGCATTTGCAGTAACATACTTCGAACCAAATAGACGTTTGGTGACATTGTAAAAAGTTTTTAGAAACTTGCATAATACATTTGCTTTATCCCAATCTGCATTTGTAGGCATCCACTCACCAATGTCTTTTTGATATTGCTGGTCATTTTCTTCCATTCTCTCAAAAGCCTTTTGGAACACTAAAGGGATTCCAACATGAAAAAAGTAGAGTTCCATCTAGTGGCAACATCCAAGCAAACAATTCTTTTACTGGTTATTCTTTCTTCTGCCACACGACATTTGAAATCTTGAAGTTGAGAAGGTGAACTTCTAACATACTGTACACAATGACGGATACGAATGATTGCTTCTTTAACTTCGTCGATACCATCTCTCACAATCAAGTTTAAAACCTGTGCACAACAACGCACATGAAGGAACTCACCATCTAATAACAACCCATTCTGTTTAGTTTTCTTTTCAATGAATGAACCGCTACATCATTTGAACTTGCATTGTCTACTGTGATGGTTTGTATATTCTGTAACCCCCATGTTATTAGACAAAGCTCAACTGCATTAGCGATGTATTCACCACTGTGAGGCGTTGGAACCACGCAAAAGTAAATAACCAATCTTTATCTATATAATGTGCAGTGAGGAACATATATCTAAGATTTTGGATGGATGTCCACATATCAGTGGTTATACAAACTCTTTGAACCGACTTCTCAAATTCGCCCTTCAACTTAACCTTCTCGCACTTGTATAACTCAAGACAATCTTTCCTTAAGGTGATGCGTGACAAAATCTGAAACTTTGGCTGCATTACTTGACAAAAGTTTCTAAAACCTTCATGTTCGACAAAATTAAATGGCAACTCATCAACTATTATCATATGCAAGGGCTTTTCTACAAGCTTCTTGATTAAAACTCCAATTTACAATCCCACTGCTCCCACCATCTTTCTTTACTAAGATTGCCAATGTTCGTTGTTTTGGATCTTTATTATTTGGATATTTCTTACATTTATCCAAATGTCTCCAAAGCGCAGTAGTGCCTTGCTTACAATCAGCTTGATATTCTTGATTACAGTAATTGCAAAATGCTCTCTTCTCTTTTGCTTCTGACTTCTCGACTTTTTTAAAGTGTTCCCATATTCCTGAGACATTATTGTGTGTCGTCGTCGTCTTCCTTTTCTTTTTTGATGTCACTTGTTCACTAACTGTATAACTACGTGTAACATCAACAGGAGCATTACCATCACCCATTCCAAACATCCACTTATATATCCTGATTTTAAAAGAATTAAAAAAAAAAAAAAAAATCTGTACATAAGAGACATGTTGAAAATAAGTCATCAATATTAATCATGTGCATTTTATATTTCATGATATGATTACCAAAAAAACTAAATCTTTACATGTGTTGTGCGCATATGCTGATCATGACCGTGAAAAATATCAAAATAATTTCAAACGCAGGGAAAAAAGAAAGAAAAATGATCAAACCAACCTTTGTATGATGCAGAGAGAAAGAGAATAATAGATTGATGGTGATACATAATTACATACCTTGTGAGATGTTCTCTCTCTCAATCTCTCCGGCGCAAACGAGCTCCTTGACTCTCACTCGTACGCCTGAATTTCTCTCTCTAAAATAGTTTGCCTATTACATACCATGACTTTTAGCATGTGAAACTTCTCGGGGCCCCATAGTGATTTAGGTTTTACATCCCCACACTGTCCACCAATTTTTACATATCATTATTGAGCTTGAGCCCCAAAATGAGACACATCCAAAGCTCAAGTGGACCACACCATAGAAAGCAACGGGGATTAAATGACTACCGTTAAAAACTTTTTGGAGCCATAGAAGACTTTGATCAACCTGATATTTGTATTTTAACTTATTCCAGGTGTGTGTGATATCATGAACAGGTCAGATGAAAAATTAGCATCAAGCTTGGCCCTAGGAAAGTTTCAACGGTAGTTTGTTCAATCTGTATTGCATTTTGTGGTGTGGTCCACTTGAGCTTTGAATGTGCCTCATTTTTGGGGTTATGCTCTAGAATGATCCATAAAAATTGATAGATGGTATGGATGTAAAATACAAATCATTGTGGGGCCAAAGAACTACCACACGTTAAAAGTCATGCGGTGGATCAAGCAATCAGGATAGAAGTTACGCAGTGGGAACGAATTCGCTAGTCAATGGTTCAATGGTTAGTGGTTGGTGTTCTGTGGACCTCAACATGATCTATGTGTCTCATCCATGCCATCCATCCATTTTTCCAAATAAATTTATGCTATCGGCCCAAAACTGAGGTAGATCAAAATCTCATATGGGGCCACAGTGTCAATTGAAATCCTACCATTAAAAACGTTTTAAAATTTTCTTGGGGCTACAAAAGTTTTGGATCAAGTTGATATTTATTTTTTGCCTTCATCCCGGTCTCTATGACCTAATCTACAGGTTTGATGTCAGATAAACATTACCGTGGGCCCCAGGAGGTTTTTAATGGTAAATCTTCAATCACTACTGTTTTCCCATGGTGTGGTCCACTTGAGATTTTGATTTGCCTCAATTTTAGGTTGATGCCATAAAATCATCTGGAAAAATAGATGGATGGCATGGATGAGACACATACATCATGTTGGGGGCCATAGAACATCGACCACTGGCCATTGGGAATAGCCAATCCGTTTCCGCTGCCGTGGAGCATGCAAACGGATGCGGATTTCCCGCAAAAGCCTTCCGCAAGAAGTTTCTCTGCAAGGATTCCGGGTGGGGCCCACTGCCATGTTTATTAGAAATCAAACCCGTCCATCCGTTTTTTGAGTTTATTTTAGGACATGTGACCAAAATTAAGATGGATCCAAAACTCAAATGGGCAACACGAGAGGAAACAGTGGAGATTTAGTGACCACCGTTGAAATATTTATATGGCTATAAAAGTTTCATAGGTCTAATTTTTTAGTGTTTTTATTTCATCTTAGTAAAAATGACCTTATAAACGGTTTGGATGGCATATAAACATCAAGGCAGGAGCCTAGAAAGGTTTCAACGGTAGGAATTCCTTTTCCCACTGTTTCATCTTTTATGGCCCAGTTGAGTTTTGGATCCTCCTCATTTTTGGTCCAATGTCCTAAACTGAGCTAAAAAAAATGGGTGGACGGGTTGGATTTCTTATAAACATCACGGTGGACCCCACATCGCATCTTTGCATAGTATCTTTATGCGAAAGGCTTTCGCATTGTATCCGCATCCCATGCAATTTGGGAGAGAAAATCTGGCACATGAGAGAGAAAAATCCAGCGCCGCAAGGGAGAGAGAAATCTTTCATCGGAAATGACATGCAATGAAGGCTATCCCATTAATTTATTATATATTTATGTTATAATTATCGGGTTCGGGTTGGGTCGGGCAACCCGAGACTTCAACCTAAGCCCGACCGAAATTCCATCGGGATGGTGTTTCTACAGCCCAAGCCCGAGTCTGAACCCGCCATATCCTGCCCGAGCCTGACCCATTGTCTGGTCGGTCCCGGGTCGGTCGGGTTGAACCCGCCCGACTTTCAGCCCTACCTTCAACATGGGTCGTTCATCATGCGGACCCACCTTTGATGTCCACCATCCATCATGTGGGTCCCACTTTTGCTATTACTGTCCATCATGTGGGGCACACTTGATGTGGATAGTCCATGCGGGGCCACATTTTGATGTGGGCCATCCACATGTGGGACCCACCTTTGATGTTCGCCATCGATCATGTGGATCCTACCTTTGCTATGGACCATCCATCATGTGGGGCCCAACATTTAATATGGGTTGTTCATCATGTGGGCCCACCTTTGATGTGTGGTTCCACCTTCAATGTCCACCATCCATCATGTGGGTCCCACCTTTGATGTGGGTCATCCATCATGTGGGCCACACTTTGATGTATCGTCCATCATGTGGGGCCCACCTCGATGTGGACCATTCATCTTGTGGAGCCCCACCTTCAATATGGGTTATTCATCATGTGGGCCTACCTTAGAGAGATTGTAAAGAGAAGAGAAGAGGGCAAGATGAGAATTATTTAAAAACTTTTAAGGACAAATTGTCAAAAAATTAACCAAAAATGTCTACCCACTGAAGCCAAATAAGCTCTTAAAGAAAAAGTGAACTCCCCATCACTTATTTTTTAAGAGCTTATTTGCTAGTTTCTAAAAAAATAAGCTCCAAAATTATAACTTTACCAAACAATCTATTTCTAAAATAAGAGCTTATTTTTTTAGAATAAGCCAATAAGCTCTTATTAGTAGAGATGCCAGACGACCTCTTAGTAGAAGTTATCTGGACTCCTAAAATATTACATGGGTTTGTAAATCTAGATTTCGGTTCACTTTTCATCTCCATAACAAATAAAAAAAGAGTACCTCACAAGCACAAACATGGGCTGTCCTAGTACAATTGAAGAGCACCACCCTTGAACACTTCACACAATATACACGTCACCTTAGATAGAAGAATCTATACACACGTCCACTTCTTCCACAGAAATATAGTCATGAACACGACATCAAACATAGGCAAATAGCTCACACATGATGAACAACCGGACCATTACAAAAGGCTCGACACAAAAGAAGCAAAAAAAGAAATCTTAGCTTTCTTAAGAAAATTTCAGTACAAGCAAGATGAGGGACACCAAGGCATAAAAGAAAAGAAGAAATTTGGAGATTTGGAGAAAAAGAAGGATCTAGAAATAATGAAGCTTTGATATCATGTAAAACAGTGGAAAGAGAAATGGAATAGAGAAGAAAGAGAGAAAAGATAGGAGAATGGGTTAAAGTTAGGGTTCACACCCCCTCCCCCTCTTATATTATGAAAATTTTTGTAAACTACAGAAATCCCATTAATAACAAAAGCAAAAAATCTCTTTATGTCCTAGGCCAAAATAACCCATCTAAAGACGTGTTTGTTAACTCTGAAAAATATTACTTAATGCGAAATTGAGAAAATGCTCAGTGTTCAGTATTGTTTGTTAAGGCCTAATTCGGAAAGCACTATGTGATTTTTTCATTGAATTTTTTTCAGGGACAGGGGTCTAGCTTAATGGTAAATATGGAATACGCTCCATGAATTCTTCTATCAAAAAAGTTCTCCTTCCAAAATTACCCTCCTCAAGTTGCTACGGAGTTTTTTTTTTTTCCTCTTCTGGATAGTTTGCGTAATACATAACCAAACTTTTAACATGTAGAACTTCTTTACGTCCCACCATGATTTATGTGTTAGATCCACACCGTCCATCAACTTTTTTAGATTATTCTAGAGCATGAGCCCAAAAATGTGGCACATATAAAGCTCAAGTGGACCACACCATAGAAACCAATGGAAATTGAATAACTATTATTGAAACCTTCCTAGGACCCAATGCGATGTTTATTTCCCATATAACCTGTTCATACAGTCACATAGACCTGGATAAAGAAGGGAAAAGACAAATATCAGCTTGATCAGGGCCTTCTGTGGCCCTAAGAAGTTTTCAAAGTTAGGCACCCAATTTCCACTATTTCTTGAAGTTTGGCCCACTTGAGCCTTATATCTACCTCTTTTTATGTCTTATGCCCCCTAATGATATGGAAAAGTGGATAAAACATATACATCACGGTAGACCCCATAGAGCCACCCTTCTCCAGCCCCAGAGGTGGCATCAGTGGATCCCATGTGGATGGACGCAAATTTCCTGCTAAACCTTTCTCGGGAAGTTCTTGCACTGAGATGCAAGGTGGGGTCCACCGTGATGTTTATTAGAAATCCAAACCATCCATCCATTTTTCGAGCTCATTTTAGGACATGCGACAAAAAAATGAGGAGGATCTAAAACTCAAGTGGGCCATACGAGATGAAATAGTGGGGAAAGGAATGCCTACAATTGAAATCCTCCTAGGCTCCACCTTGATGTTTATATGCCATCCAAGCCGTTTATAAGGTCATTTTCACTAAGATGAAGTGAAAACACCAAAAACTTAGACCGATACAAAACTTTTGTGGCCATATAAATGTTTCAACGACAGTCACTAAATCCCCACTGTTTCCTCTTGTGTGGCCCATTTGAGTTTTGGATCCACCTTATTTTTGGTCGCATGTCCTAAAATGAGCTCTAAAAATGGATGGATGGGTTGGATTTCTCACAAACATCGTAGTGGGCCCCACCCAAAATCCTTGCGCAGGAACTTCGTAGGAAATCTGCGTGCCATGCGGATTGCCCACTGACGGTGCCAGCAGTGAGGAAGCTAGTGGACAATGGTCTTTCTGCTCCATCATGATATATATGTTTTATCCACACCGTTCATCTATTTTTCCCGATCATTCTAATGCATTGGCCTAAAAATGAGACAAATCCAATTCTCAAGTGGACCACACCATAAGAAAACAGTGGTGATTGAACGCACACCATTAAAAACTTCCTAGGCCCACTGTAATGTTTATTTACCATATTGATTAGGTCACACAGACATGGATGAAGGGAAAACACAAATATTAGGTTCATCCAGAACTTTTTTTTGGTCCCTACAAAGCTTTTAATAGTGGGCATTCAATCACCACTATTTCCTATTGTCTGGTCCACATGAAATTTGCATCTTCCTCATTTTTTGGATCATTCCCTAAAATGATCTGAAAAAAAATGGATGGACAGCGTGGATAAAACATATACATTATGGTGGGGCCACACAACACTATTCGATAGCCACCTCACTGTGGCAGCGTCAGTAGGCAATCCCCATCCAGATCCACCACGTTACTGCCAACGGCGCAATGACAGGAGGCAATCCACGTCTGGATCCACCCTACTAAAGACGGACAGTCATGTCAGGGGCTTGGTGGGGTCCATTGTGATCTATATATTTTATTCACATCGTTTATATATTTTGAAAGATCATTTTAAGGCATGATCCGAAAAATGAAACAGATCTAAGGCTCAAGTGAATCACACCACTTGAAGCAGTGGGGATTTAAAGCCTACTGTTGAAAATTTCTGGGGGCCACAAAAGTTTTGGATCAAGTTGATATTTATTTATTTTTCCTTCATAGCTCTATGTGACCTTATCAACAGGTTGGATGGAAAATAAACATCATGATGGGTAATATGAAGTTTTCAATGGTAAGAGTTAAATCCCCACTGCTTCATGTGGTGTGGTCCACTTGAGCCTTTAATCTATCTCCTTTTTAGGCTAGTTGTCAAAAATGATCTGTCAAAATAGATGGATGGAGTGGATTAAAGATTTAGATCATGGTGGGCCCTATGAAGACCCTGATATGACCGTTTATCTCTAGGTAGGTCCTGGGAGGATGCAAATTTACTGCGAAGGCCTTTTAAATGAAGTCCCGATGGTAGGATGCAAGGTGGGGCCCACTGTGATGTTTGTGAGAAATCCATCCCATCCATCTGTTTTGCAAACTCATTTTAGGACATTCCACAAAAAAAATGAGGTGGATCCAAAACTCGAGTGGGACACACAAGAGGAAAAATTTGGGAAAAAAATTCTTGCCATTGAAACCTTTCTGGGCTCGACCTTGATGTTTACAGGCCATCCAAACTGTTTACAAGGTAATTCCCATTGGGATGAAGTGAAAACATTAAAAACTTTACCCGATACAAAACTTTTGTGGCCAAATGAATATTTCAATGGCGGTGACTGAATTCCAACTGTTTCCTCTCGTGTGGCTCACTTGAGTTTTTGATCCACCTAATTTTTGGTGGAAAGTCCTAAAATGATCTCACAAAACGGATGGACGGGGTGGATTTCCCACAAACATCATGGTGGACCTGGATGAAGAAGGGAAAACACAAATATAATGATGTAAATGTTCTTTTGGAGATAATATCGAATCAAAGAATGATATGCCTAAAGTTGAAGGAGTATTTGGAGACTTTGAACAAACTATTATGTCCAATATGTGAGAAGAAATTGCCGCCATACTTATACATGCAAATCATTTATTTGTTTTTGATTTGTTTTTTGTGGATAATGAAATTTTAATTTTCTATTAAGTACTTTAGTTTATTTGAATTAAATGGATGTTAACTTAATGATTTTAGTTTCATTTAATAAAAATTAAATTCTTCATAATGTAAAACATATCCAAACAGGAGATAGGGGCAAATGTGTCAAATTAACAAAATTCAGACATTTTAGTCATTTGTTAACAAACAGGTTATTTCAAATTCAGTACTTAATTTTCAGTCTTCAGCAACAGTTACCAAACGAGTTTTTTGACTTCAGATTTAGACTTCATATTCAGATTTCAGATTCGGGCTTCAAATTTCGGATTCAGGCTTTAGACTTCAGATTTAACAAACGGGGCCGAAGTGTGCCTATGTAGGCCCATATCACATCATTAACGGATTTCATTAAAATACAACAGGTTCATAAAGACTAGAGAGTAAATCAAATCTCTAATCAAAACCCTAATCAGATCTCTAATCAAATCTGGTATAAAAATTCAAATAAAGAAAAAAAAATACCACAGGCTGGAGTTTCCTTATACCAATATTTGTCACTAAAGTTAAAAACTCCAAAATTTTCATTTTAGATAACTAAAGAATATCCTGCGATCGGTCCTTTTAGTCATCATTGTGGACATAGTTTTGCAGTTCAATATGATAGTTAGCATTATGATCTCTGAGCTTTTGAATGGGAAAAAAGTTTGTTTTTAATTGACTTGTCCTCTATTCAAGTATATTTTTATTACAATTTCTCAAGTTATGGGGTTTCTTGCAGATCGATGGAGTTAAGGGTGCTAGAGATGGACATCTAATTCCTGAGAAAGGTTTGAATCATATCATGCAACTTCTAATTTTCAGTGTCGCTAATCTCCTCATGCCCTCATGCCATTTGGATTCTATTAACGGGAACATAAACAATAATATTCATTGCTTATTCTTCAGAAGCAATTTCAGAGAAGCTCCAAGAACTTGAACCCCTGCAAGTTCTGGTCTCATCTCCACCACCTGTCAAGGCAGAAGTGCACAAGTGTGGACCACTTAGTGGCGAGTATTTTGATGAGTCACGAAGGAAGGAAAGGAATGATCGAGTTATGCGAGATTTTGCCAAGGCTTTATGGAATGTTTTAAAGGAATATAAGAAAAAACTTGAGGTAATGATCTTACAAGTGTGGCATTTGGTGTTAAACATATCAGTTGCATTACTCCAGGAAGCTGCTGTCTCTGACTCTGGTCTCTAAGATACAGTATGGGTATGCCATGTTTAAATCATGAGTGCTTTTATACTTGGTTATAAATCACTTCATACAGATATAGCATGGATCTGGCACCCATTTTGAAGCACCCAATTATATTAGGATGTCAAGAGGCAGAAGTTCTGATTACCTTTAAGTCTACATTGGATATTCCATCACAACTCTTATTTATTGCTTGGTTTAGTTCTCGCACTTGCTTTGTTGATTTTGAGTAATTCCAGAGTTGTTGAAATTTCTATTAGTCGATTATGGCCATATTTCTTTTATAATTCAGACCAAGTCCATACGAAGTCTGTTCAAGTTTAAAAAATATTGCATGTTATCCCATTTACAGCTTTTGATGCACAACAGGTATCAGAGAATGAAGTCCAAAGTCTAAAAGAAAGCCTTACAAAGGAAAAGATTCGAGTCCTGGAGCTGGAAGAAGAGTTGAAGGATTTGAAGTCCTCTTGTTCATTTGATATCCGACTTTCATCGGAGGCACCTTCTCGTCGTAAACTGGATGCTGCCTCTGCTATTTGTGCAACTGGGTCACTGCATTCAGCAGGAGAATGGCCCACAAATGATCATGGGTTTCTTGAAGAGAATCTCACACCAAAGGTGGGCATTAATGTTTCTCGAGATGGTATAGAAGTGACACTTTGTGATAAACACAAGAATATTTTTCTAGTTTCTCGTATTTATTGCTGGTCATAGGCCAGCCATTTAAAGTGAAAAAGAGTTATAAATAATAAATCTTCCTTTATTTTTAGGTAAATGATGCAAGTTTATTTGCTGCCGACGCTGCTTGTCTAAATCTGAAGGGTTCTGAGAGTAACAACAATGTGGAGATAGATTGCGGCTCTTCAGGGGAGAATCCGAGGATACCTTTAATGGTTGGTATCTACTGCAGGCTTGATTTTACTATTCTCAAAACGTTTTCTTGCATACTTGTAGGAATAATCTGTTATTTTGTGGACTGAGAGCCTGTATTTTTGTCAGATGGAAACTTCTGATACAGCAGTTATTGATTCAAGTTTCTCTACGAAAAAAGAATTCAAAAGGCAAAGCTATCAGGTTAGATCTATAAGGTACCACATTTGAGTTAGAAAGAAAAAGAGGAACTGAATTCTGTAATTTTGATATTTATTTACTATCTTTCTTTAGTTCGTTTTGAAATGAGTTAATTAACAACTTTAACATATCTATGGATCAGAAAGTTGACAGCTTTCCTGGAATTGTACGTAATGCTGGAGATTTGATAGGACCAGAACATTCGGAAGTTGATTACGTCTCATCTATTACAGAAGTGACAGGTTTAATTTCTAGAAAAAACTTCCTTTTTGTACAGTTCTGTTGTCTCTGCTTGATCTTGACGATGAGGAATTTTTCTAACTGGACATTGCTGGTCTACTTGATCATTTTGAACTAAAGATGGATTGCTTGACAGAAACAGGTTTCTGTACTTCAGGGCCATTGGCCAGCTCTTCTCAGTCTCTCGTTCTGGTAGAAGAGAGTAGCTGTGGATTGACATCGACGATGGAGCAAAACACATTAATCAGTGAAGACGAAAATGTTAGATTCTTAGTTCTAGTTACAAATCTTTACTGGAATGTGTTTATCTTTCTAGTTACTTATTTGCTTTCAAATCTTTATGCATTGCTTTGGGGTAGAGGATTTATCGCCTTCTCCGGTCTTGATGCATCACGACATGAATGCTTGTCCTTATGTTCCCAACCCATATATGGCCTGGGACTCAGATGTGGTTTGACGGGTGTCACTGTGGATGATGAATCCCCCAAAACCTCCAGACTGGGAGATCTTCACAATCAATAATCTGTCTTTTTTAGACCATTGCTGTGATTTCTTAACTGTCTATTGGTAGTCCACAAATTGAAAGGTTGCCAATCTGGAAATTTTGTGCATCTCCATCCATGATTGGGCCCATCAGATCAACAGTTTGGATCGCCAAACTGTGGATGTTACTCATTCAGACTGGCATGAATGCTGTTGATTTCCTGATGTAATTGGACCTAATAATTTCTCTTTGGAATGATGCCATAAAGCATTTGATATATGTGACGAAGTTGATTTTTATTTTATGAAGCTTCTATATGTTTGATCTTGAAACAAAAACATGAAAACAGGATATGATTCTGTTGGATTTAGAACTTCGTGCATCAATCTTGTTAACGAGCATAGAATAAAGAAAATGGGAAAATAGAAAGAAAATGACAATTCGTAAGTAACAATATGTGTGATGTTCGTTTGATAGGCTTCTTCTCTAAACCTTAACACGGATCTGTTGTGAAATAATCTGAACTCAGGTGATCATACAAACAGGGCAACTAGTGATTAGTTTGCAAAAAATTATCATTTTGTTTTAGTCAGGAGGTTATGGTTCTAGTTTCAATTATCTTTTGCCAATAATAAATGCTCAGCCGCCAATTTGAAATGGGAAAGACTTAGAACTTATCTTTTCCATTTCTTTTTCTTTCATTAAAGGTAAGAGCAGCATATTTGTTTGGTGTGGATGCTTGTTATCCAAACCCAAAGGCTTCTGAATGCCACATTAATGTGAAGGTACCTGACACCTCTATAGGGCAGAATTGGAAGTTTTCTTTGCAGGTAGGTATCTTTTGACAGCTGGTATTTACCATTGCCATCAATTTTCCTTGCATACTAAAAGGAAGGGCCTATATTTTCCCCAGATGGAAAGTTATGATACAGTGGTTCTTGATTCAAGATTGTCTATAGAGGACTTCAGAACACAGAGCAATGAGGTAAATCCAGTAATAATGGATTACACTTGTAGTAAACTAAGAAAAAAGGAAAGTTAACCAAACTCTATTGGTGTTGTTCATCTACAATTCCTCATTAGACTACATCTTTAATTAGTTAACAGTGAAACTACCTAACTATCAGTCTGTGACTCAGAATCTTGACGGCTTTACTGCAAACAGCTATGATGCTGAAAATTCGGAAGGAGTAGAGTATTTGGAGGCCAATGACATCTCATCTGTTGCAGATCAGATAGGTTTGATTCCAAGGATTGCTTCTTTTGTTTCTGTTTGATCATGGTCCGACATTGATGGTCTATCCAATAATTTCAACTAAAGGTGGATTCCTTAACAGAAACAGGTTGTACTCTATTTCCATTGGCCACCTGTTCTCAGCCCCATGCTCTTGTTGGAGACAGCAGCTGTACATTGACTTCTTCAATGGAGCAGAATACATTAACCAAGGAACAGAAAAATGTTAGATCATTAACTATACTTTCAAATTATTATTATTTTTTTCTTTCAAGTTATTCATTGCTTTCAAATCTGCAATTTATGTTTTGTGTAACATTCTGTAGCATTTGAAGTAAGAAACTGATTGATTATATATGTTTCTATAACCTGCATCCTTGGATCTCCAGACAGAAACCCAAAACAGGATGCTGCACCTAGAAATGATGCAAGAAAACAGCTGTCAATTTGCTTACTCCTAGCAAGCAGGCTTTAAGAAATTGGGAAAAGCATACTACTCCCAGATGAGAATATTTGTAACGATTGTTGCAAAAAGCTTTGCATTTTAATCTAACTTCTCTTCAATTGTGCATATTCAACTGTAATCCATTGTTCTTTTATAAATTTGTGTGAAATCCGAATCTTCAATTCTAGCCTACCCTGAAACTATTCAAACAGCTTGAATGGTCAGGTCAATGGGGGCAACGAATCAATTTTTTGATTTTTAAGTTTTTGTAACTTTTATCTAAATTCACATTCATTTCTTGCAAAAATAATTCAAATGTAAAAGGAGCTGCATGTCTTGATCAAGTAAAATCCTTGACAAATTTCAGAACCCATCAACCAATAATTGATAAGATATTTATATAATTATATTATTGTCCGTGTTTGCAGTGAAGTATTTAAGAAAAAAAGATAAAGAAAAGTGTTTGCAGTGAATTATTCTCACTTTTGAAAACATATCAATAGCATAGTCAGAATGTTAGTTTAGATTCATATTCCGGCTCTTAAGCTCAGCAACTAGAGCATGGACTGGATCAAGCATCAATGCTCTGGCCAGAAAATATAACTCAGAAAGCACAAAGGATGCTTGAAACAGTCAAACGACGTAACAAAAACTTGAGGAAGTTTGTGGTCATGAGGCATTTGGATATGTACCATATGCATGCAATCCTTAGAAGTGTGGCCCATAAATTTTATATTCAGAATGCTGATATGATGCTCCACTGTGGATGGTGGACAACCAGAAAACTACATAGACTAAAGATTTTACTTCTGAACCATTGATTTTTTTTTTTTTTTTTTTTTTTTTTTTTTTTTGTACCATGAATTTCTGGGCCACCTGCTGAAGGGTTAGGTTTTTCTAATTTTGTACATACATACATATATATATATATATATATATATATATATATATATATATATATATTTGTTCCTCATTGGCGAGGCCCATCAAGTGTTCTGACTGGGCACCATGTGTACTGATTGGGAGCATCAAAATGTTATACAGATCCTTCTTAATCAAGGTCTTATAACTGTTGAAACTTGATCCTTGTCAGAGGAAAGCCCTCTCTTTATATATCAAGTGAATGACAAAATTATATAAACTACTTTTAGGGCCTGTTTGGATTCATGAAAAGCATGAGAAAGGAAATAGTGTTTATTGGGAACCTTTTTTTCCAGAACATTGTGGGAAAGGAAATATTGTTTTCCTTGTTTTTTTTTTTTTTTTTTTTCAAAAAGATTTTTGTAGAAATTTAGAATCTATTTTCAAGTTTGTTATTTGGCAAAACAAAAAATTTTCATGAAAATAATCTTAAATAGTCACTAGCATGTGCTAGATTAACAAATGTGGCACATGTGGGATGCTTAGAGATGAACAATGGCACATGTGGCAAACACAACATATGTGGGTGCTTTAAGCTAAATTGTGGCACACGTGGTACATGTGAGGTGCTTGAAGTTGTACAATTGCACATATGGCACAAGACACATATTGGTACATTTGACATGTGGGCGCTAAAGCTAGATGCACTTGTGCACATTGGTACCATTGGCACATGCCATATTTGGAGAATTGAAGATGGACAATGGCACGTGCCATATTTGGAGGATTGAAGATGGACAATGGCATGTATGGCACATTGGTGCATGTGGGGCACAAGTAAGATGAATGGTGATACACATGGCACAATAGCTGGGTGCAAGAGAAGATGGATGGATGGTGGCATATGTGGCACATTAGCACATTGGGGGCTCTTTACACATGTGGGGCACAATATAAGATGGATGGTGGCACATGTGGCATAGAGGCACGTGTGGGGCATGACTGACGATGAACAATGTCTCATTTGGCGCATGTGAGGCGATTGAACATGGATAGGGGCATGACTGAAGATGGACAATGTCTCATTTGGCACAAGCGTATTCATTGGAGATCCTAACTTAGAGACAACTTTTTAGTTACAAGATTTCACATGCAATATTCACCATAGCACAGTACTCAACCTTTGCATTGGATCACACAACAAATGTTTGCTTCTTGGTTTTCTACGTATCAAGTTTTCTTCCGAAGAAAGAGTATAATATACCTTTGTATAACGATGATCATCAAGAGAACCTTCCTAGTTTGCATCTGAATAACTTCCAACATTCAGATTATTATAACAACTAAATAGGATGCCATGACCTAGAGAAGACTTGGATGTAGTGAAGAATGCGATGAACAACTTCAAGATGGCTGGAGCAAGAGCATGCATGAATTGACTCAAAGTCTTTCCCATCATCAACATGAAGCTTTTTAGCTAATCAAGTGTTTTGATGGCAAGATTAGTAGTAGGAGTCAAGATTAAGAGCATATTTTGGCTGAGATAAACAATACCCTTGTTCGAACAAGAGACTTCAATGCCCATAAATATTTTAACAGACCCCAATCTTTGTTAAAAAACTTGCTCAGATAGATCCTCAATTCATAAATCCCACTTGCATTGTCAACTATAATAATAATATTATCGGCATACACATTGACAATGATAGTCTTGGACATGTTGCTCAACAAACATTGAGTGGTTTGGCTATGTACGAGTAAATCTAAAACCAATCAAGGCCCAACTAAATTTCTCAAATAAGACATGAGGGGCCTGCTTCAAACCGTATATCACCTTTTAAAGACAAGCCTTATTTTCTTTCCCTTTCTGAGCAAAACTAGGAAGATGAAGCATATAAATTTCCTTATTCAAATCACCATTCAAGAAGGCGTTCTTAACAATAAACCAATGCAAATGGCCAATTAAGATTAGCAGTAATAACATGAATTGAGTTCATCTTAGCAACATGAGCAAACGTCTTATTGTAATTCTCACCATATGCCTGTGTAAAAGCCTTTAACAACCAGGTGAGCTTTTTATTTTGTTATACTACCATCAGGGTAGTATTTTAGGGCATATACCCAGTGACAATCCACTTGAGTCTTCCCAACAGGTAAAGTAGTCATCTCCCATGTATGATTCTTCTTTAGAGCAACCATCTCCTCCTTCATGGCTTGACGCCATAGAAGAGAAGAGCCTCCTTATAATTTTTTGGTATAGTAGCAGAAGAACACTCAAGGATAGAAACAAAGAACTAGTGTTTAGGAGGCAAGGAATGATAGGAGACAATTTTGAATAGGATGATCAGTACATTGTCTTTTAGCTTTCTTGATAGCAATAGGAAGATTCAGGGATAGATCTAAGTATGGATCAGAATAAATGGGCAAACATGTAGGAATACGATCAATACTTGAGTTCAAAGGAGCCTGCTTTGTGGTGGACTATGGGAAGACATGTCCGGACATTCCTTCTTTCATAAACCTTCAAATTTGGTTTAGTTGACTGAGAATCAGAACCTATGCTATCTACACCATTATTAGATTGAGCACATGCCCCTGGAATAGATGAAGTAGAAAGAATTGGATCAGGGTCAAGAACAGGTATAGGAAGAACCATACCCTATTGTTTTTCACTATCTTTAGAAAAATGTGGAACGCTTTCAAGAAACTTGATATCCATAGAAACATGATGTTTTTATTTTTTATTTTTTTTAATTGATCGGATCAAAACACTTATATCCTTTTTCAGAAAAAGAATATCCCAAGAAAGCACATTTAACAGGCTGGTCTGACAAGTTATTTCGACGAGGGTCATTATTATAAACATAACAAACACACCCAAAGACTTACAATGGAATTTTAGAAATAGAGTAGAATGTTGAGAAATTTTGAAAAGAATAGTAGGTAAATGATTAATTAAATAACAGGCAGTAAGAACAACATTCGACCAAAAAACTTAAGAACAGGCATATCAATGAGAATAACATGAATAATTTCTAAGAGATATCTATTCTTTCTTTCAGTAATTCCATTTTGTTGCAGAGTATGTATACAAGTCGTTTCAGAGTTTATATCATGCTCATGAAGATAAGACAACATTGAGTGAGAAAGGTATTCCTTTGCATTGTCAGTATGAAGGTTTCCTATATTTGTATTAATCTGATTTTTAACATACGCAAGAAACACTTTGAAAATTGAACCAACCTCATCTATGCTTTTCATTAAATAAATCGATTTCATATGAGAAGCATCGTCAATAGAGGAGACCAAGTATTTAAATTCAGTAGAATTAATTGGAATTGGTCCCCACACATTAGAATGAATTAATGAAAAAAAAATTATTTATCTTTCTTTCCACAGGGGAATAAATTGACATATGATGTTTAGTTAAAACACGGGCTTCACATTGAGAATTCTTGATATCCCCAGACTCAACTGACTGATGACAAAGGCTATAAAACTGAATTAGAAGGATGACTAGAATGGCAATGCCAAAGATAAAGCTCTTTTTTAATATATATATATATATATATATATTCTTTTTCTTTTTTTGCTTTAATACATTGGAGAGACAAAATAAAAATAAAAAATACCACCAATTTTGAGGTCCAAAATGCATAAATGCATCATATTATATCATAATTAGGCCCTACTTCAACTAGTTAGGGTTGGCTAATGCATCATATTGTATCGGTTTTTTTTTTTTTTTTTTAAACCTTCATATTGGTATTTGCTAAATCAAATCCGAAGATTTGGGAATCAAATTGTAGAAAATTCGCCAAATGGTGAAGAAGACACCTAACTTACCATGCATACATTTGCATACCCAAAATCTTGAGTCCTTAATAACACTGTAGGAACATGAGTAATCATAGGTGTAGTTCTAGTGCTTGTATTTATGTTGCGTCCCTATGAAATAAGGTGCATGTCGAAGCCTCTAGCGTGGGGTTAGCTGGACTTAAGGTGTTCCGTATTTGTTACAATATGGTCGTAAAGGCCGATATGTATAGGCAGTGTTCGAAGTATCGGTATTCCTATAAGTTTCGCTGGCCGGGAATACTGAAACAATATCGATATCACCGATAATATAGCTGATAAATGGAAATGCGGGAAAACATGGGGAAAATAGTAGAATTTTCAGTGAAACTTCAGGAGATGCTAAAATACACATATTTATATTTTTAGGGATTAAAAAATTGCAAAAAGAATGTATACACAATAAGTTTCCGTTTAATTGGGGGGGGGGGGGCTTAAAAGCATGTGTCATCGTAACAAATAGTCTAACCATCCAATCATCCATCCAACATCCATCGATATTGCAAAGTATCGATAACTCATGATATTTTGCCAAGAAATCATCAACAACTAGAAAGGAAACAATAGATTGTGGTCTAGATATTGCGCATGTTGCGATAACGATAATATGGAGATGTTATCAATATTAGCAACGACAAATTGAAAACTGTATAAAACAATGTGCTCATAAAAAAATTTTAAAATAGATTTTTTTTTTTTTTTTAATAAACGAACTTTCTGTGATATCTCTACATTGGTAATATTATTGAAATATCGCCGATACACTTATACAAGCGTCACCTAGAATTTACATAGTCGAAAATATTGGCGATACATTGGCAATACAAGTGACGCCTGGAATTTACATAATTGAAAATATTGGTGATATCAAGTGGATTGTCTTGGTGTCCCATTATAACTAGGAGCATTATAACATAGTGCTCTTAGTTTTGGAAGTATGTGCCCTTGAAATTCAACTTGGTTCTATTTGGGGGGGGGGGGGGGGGGGGGGGGGGGGGGGGTGGATATTGCTGCAGAGCAATGATACTGGATCATTTCTTCTTTGCAAGTGTATCTTTAACTTGTCATCTTCGCTGCTCATGCTAACTAACCAGTTAACATGCTTGTATTTTTCTATAGCAGGCGGCGGACTCATGCATCTCACCTGATGAAGATGTAGCATGCAACGAAAGAAATGCCAGGGAGGTTCCACAAAGTGAGATGGAACACCACTCTTCCAAACCTCTGAATGCAGAAAAACCTAGAAGGTTAGACCTTGCATACCATAGTAGCAGCTGCATTTTGTCAGTTATATCTACTCTTAGCAAAATCCGTTTCAGCCAGTTCATTCAACGCTACCATTGGGGCCAAGCCATGATGCAGGAATCATGCTGATTGGATGATTCATGATCCCAAGTTCCTAACCCTAGGAAGGAGGCCAATTTGTTACAACCGTTTGTTTTTACCAGCCGTAGATTGCATTGCTAGACTCATCAAACCAAACTGCTCCTTTGGAACCGTAAGCAATTCAAAGTGGGGTCTAGGGATTGATGATTCAAGATGATGATTGGATCTATTTTGTTTATCTGCTCAATCTTGACTGTCCATTTTACACACTATTGATCAAATGCTTAGGATCATACGGTTGGTGTATTTTTGCACCACGGCTTGTCACTTTTTGTATGAAAGAATGGACAGTTCAGATTGGTGATTATCATCATCGTAAACCTTCCTAACTACTTGAAGTCAGCTACACAAATCCTGTTCTGCCTTCCCACTCTATCAAGGGCCACAACACACTACCATGAGATTCAAATGTCATATTGTCAGGATTCATGATGAAAGTTGTGGCAAAGTTATGTCATATAGGTTGATTAAAATAAACAAGTTGTTCTTTCATCTTAATCTGTTTATTAATAACCAGGAGACTGCTGCCGGCATCATCCATTCTAGTAAAGGAAGTTGGTGGCTTTCACATGGAGGATGAAAATCCAAAGGTGAGGCCTCTCCTTAATTTTTATAAACAACCTTGTTGCCCTTTGCTTATTATTCGTTGCCTTTTTTCTTGTGCATTTCCTTTTCCCTGTGAACACCAATATGTTGTTTTAAATGACGAAGAATGCTGATTTAGCCCTGGGGGGTGGGATATGGGAGTCATATATCAGTACGTATGAACTGATATTTTTCAAAAGAAGCTAGTTTACCCCACAGTTGACAGTAAGCACTCGTTTTGTCTTGAGATAAGAGAGGGAAATGTACTTCTAGTATTTTGTGTTTTGGCTTTAAGTGGGAGTCTAACAAAGTCCTTCCATGTATGGAATCAATGTATCTGGTCTTCAATCCTTCTGAAAATTTACATCATGGTTGATGGACAGAGAAGAGGTGAAAAGAAACCAAGCATGGAGGAAAGAGGAAAGACACAAGGTAGTGTTTCTCTGATCCGGTTGTTGAGGAGCAATCTTTATCTGTGATTGCCAGAACCGAAGTGTATGTATAATTCTATTAGCCCGGAGAGCGGTTTTCTTGTTTTGCTGTCTCAATCTTTTCAACTGGAAGAGTTGCACTTGTTTACAGATGTTCTATGTCATCTGCAGAAAGTTTCAGTAAACATTTTGAAATATTACTGACATCTGTGTGTGAGTG
The DNA here is from genome assembly GCA_021015155.1 of Magnolia officinalis. Classification (NCBI taxonomy): domain Eukaryota; kingdom Viridiplantae; phylum Streptophyta; class Magnoliopsida; order Magnoliales; family Magnoliaceae; genus Magnolia; species Magnolia officinalis. The sequence goes on from JAJHSJ010000004.1 coordinate 66,751,840, forward strand.
CATTGGCGTGGAGCTGTGTGCTTGCGTGTGGCTGTGTGCATGAGGGTGTGTGCCTGTGCATGGGCAGGTGCAGTCATACAAGCTTGCAGATGTATTTGATACCTTACGTGGATGTGTTTTTGGATGCATATGTATGAACCATCACTCTTTTCACATGTGCTGTGTTCAATATGTTATGCCATTACTCAGTATGATAGTGTGATTTCAGTAGTATGAATTACTTATGCCGAACCTTGAAGATTGAAACGTAAGTGACGGGCTGAACCTAAATGGAGCCTGTTTTTGTGCAATAAAAATAATAATAGCACAAAGGTTTTCCCTGTTGGAAGTAGAAGACCTCCCACATGCAGTAGACACAAGAGACAACCATATGTGCAAAGTAGTCTATTATGTTAGATAGATATTTAATATGTGCAATAAATTAAATTCCTAGCATACGATCTATTCATTCATCCATATAAAAATAAACGAATCAATCACAAGCATAAATAGAATTGCATACACATTAACAATCGTAAACACAACGATATATGATAGTTCGGCTAAATCCCTACTGCACGCCCAAATAACGAACTTAAAATCGAGTTTTTTCGAATTTCACTATCTCACATAGTTTTCCATACGTTCACCACAAACCGTTACAATCCTACACTAGGACCCACGTATAAACCCATCAATGGCTCACACAGAGACTTACACGTACACACCTGTCGGTGGCTCACATAGTACACACCCATCGGTGGCTCACACAGACTTAATCGAGTTTGGATGACAAATTCTATATCCAAATCTACACAAGAATTGAGTGTACAATGGACTCAAAACAAAACTCTTACTAGTTGGATGAGCCCCGTTGATGGTACTCTTTTTGAGATGCTTCTTCACACTTGAATCAACTTCTCTTCAGCTCCCTCGATCTTTGAAGTGGGTCTTCTTCAGCTCCTAGATTAGCAACCTTACAATGCATCTTCTTATTGAGAATAGCAAGGTAATGGGAGTGTTGTATGGTGGTAGAATCTCATACAACTAATGGGATGGTTGGTTTCAATTGGGAATTCACGTATATAAGCATTCTAGAGGATGATAGACAAATGATTTACCTATGGATTAATGTCTAACATCTAAAGCATGCAAGAGAATATGTACATCTTCAAGTTAAGCTTGAAATGCTCATATAGAGTGATGAATCACAAGGAAGATGACATGAACTCAATGGATTAAAGCCTAAGAGAGTTGATTAAGAGTTGTATGCATAGACTCTAAAACCTTAAAAAACCCAACTATTTTTCGAAGGTCCGAGTGCTCATTTAATAAGAAAAGTGCTCTAATGGATCTTTAATGGCTAGTCATTGATCCGTTGATTCGATCGACTCGAATTGACACTGTCGATTTGATCGACAGTTCATTGAACTTGAACCAACAGTAAACGTGTCCAGCTTTGAATTTAGAACCATTGCAGATAGTCTGGGTCCAAACGTTCACAACCTGATTACTAAACTTGTTGTGCCTGGGACCACTCAAAATCAACCAAATCTAACAGGGGCCCAAGTTTTTCATGTTTTGATTTTTGACCATCCTAAAATGGACCCAACCAAACAAACCCAGATCCAGGAAAATGATTAATTACCAAGTCCCAAGGAAGGAGGGGATTGGAAATTATAATTACTAAGTGTAGTTAATACATTATCTGCCTATGTAAAGTGGTAATTTTGCAAAGTCCAAATGGTTAATTAGTAATTGGTAATTACATAATTCTGTATTGAAAATAAAATATATTAGAATAAATTCAAATTTTCTCCTCTTTACCAATACTATAGAACAATACCATAGTTGTAAAATGCTGTCACTCCACTTGAAAATAGGCCAAGTCAATGTAGCCAAGTCAGTGAAATTCGTTGATGAGATCAACTTGATTCAAACTCAGGCATGACTAGTGGACTTGGCTTGCTTACTCAGTTGAACCGAGTCACTGATGAGTTCAATATGTTTTCAAATAGGAAGATGCAAGCGGTTGGTGGATTTGAACCCATGACTTCAAACAGGCAAGACAATTTCGTCTTCTAGCCTCTCTCTCCCTTTTTTTTTTTTTTAAAAATTATTTATTTATTTTTTAATGGAAAGAGCACTTTAGATATCGCAACTTCCCATTTTTTTATTTTTTTTCTATAGATGGATTGATTGCGTACAAGTAGGAGCATAATCATTCCTTTGTTAGCTATTCACACCATCCTCTGAGATAAATTGTATTGATAATGACCCCTAAACCAATTTTTCCATTCATTCATCCAGAATTTGGAAGTTTCTTAGACCTTGATTTGACATCCAATATTCCTCGTGTCCCAAAATGGTCCTTTATTCTATCCTTAAGAAAAAGATATGCTCCGCAATATTGAAGTACAAATCTCAAGTAATACTTATTAATAACTTGGATTTGTGATAAATTGTAAAATACATATGCTTAGGACAAGGAAGATAGGTCACAATAAATCTGTGATCTCTTATTGCTAATATTAGAAAACGACTTTTTGATAGTCAAAATAAAGTGAATTGCATTTTGATTTGTTTCATCAATTCCGTCTTTTTTTTTTCTTTCATCATTGTAAATTTCTTTGTCAATAATTTTTTTTTCTTGATTCAAATTCAGGGAAAAGTTGTGCATTTATCCTGGGAATATTAATGTTACATAGAAAGATATCCATGTATATTCTTTCAATGAAAGATTTCATAAAATAGTGCCATTTACGTATTAATGAGGCACCTCCTATTTTTTATATCTGCCAAATATGTTTCTGTGATTCCGATCTTTTATCATCATAACTTGTCTCGTTACGACTAATCTTTCTTTATGGAGTTAGAAATATTTTTCTCTCGTCTTTTGTAATCCTTTCTATTTTATTTCAGATTGTGGTTGTCCTATCAGCCGGATCCTTTTTCTTTTTTTTTTTCTGTCAGGGAATAATTTGTTCAATCCACAGATCTAATTCGAATGATCGATTCATGGTTAATCTTATTACTAATTATAGAATCTTTTCTATTTTCATTCGGTTCATATACCTTCCTCAATCCAAATAAGAAAATTGGATTTACTTTTGCAAACTCTTTTATTATTCTTTTTATAAATAGAACTGTTTTGAGAATCCATCTTGTTTTTTCTTTTAAGACCCTTAGAAACCATTTTGTTCTTTCTCCTATTGCCATTGATTTCTCCGATATCAAAAGAGTATTCATTAGCAAGTCACTCTTTCAAGGACGCCTTTTCAACTGCCTATTTGCCTCACATATCTTTTTCTTGTCTTCAGGTTGTAAGATTACCATGAATCGACTGTAGCTTTCATATCCCTAAAGATATCTATGATTGGACAATCACAACGATAAAAATTAAAGGCATGCAGAATGGATGGTAAGCATTAAACTGTCTCATCCATTTTGCAGGCCCTTGCTGGAATGGCTCTGATCAAATGATGAGAATCCACGGTGGGTCCCGCCATAATAAGATGATTGCTTGCATCAAGTCTCTCTCTCTCTCTCTCTCTCTCTCTCTCTCTCTCTCTCTCTCTCTCTCTCTCTCTCTCTCTCTCTCTCTCTCTCTCTCTCTCTCTCTCTCTCTCTCTCTCTCTCTCTCTCTCTCTCTCTGTGGGTTTTGAAAAAAGGGCCATTGACTCAGTTGAGTCCTGCCAAGTTGTATTGAGTCGGCCGAGTTATTGAGCTGACTTGATGAGTCTTACCGAGATGAAATTCAGCTTGAATTCTCACTGAGTCGAGTTGACTTGGCTGAGTTTCGAGTCAACCTAGCAATTTTTAGAACTATGATAGCTTGCTGAGATCATGCATGTAGATGCTTTGGCCCAAGAATCAGTTCAGTCCACTAGTTGAGTGGGCCAAAAGCTACTAAACCAATGTATGGCTTAGAAAAATAGTCTGAAGTTTTCTAACCCATTCACCTGTTTCTAATACCGAGACCTGCTTACTGAGTTGAGTAGATTTATTTTTGGGCAAGAACATAGGCATGGCTGGACCCACCTAATGGATGGCCTCGATATTGCACCCGCCTGCAATGCGGGTGCAAGTGGTGGCAATGTAGAAAGTGGCCTTAACAAAGCTCATTTAGCAACCAAGTTCCATTGTGGTTTACTTTGATTCAAGCTGTTATAAAAATCTGCTACGTTAGTCAATAATAATGAGAAATGCTCCAATTCTCTGAGATCACTATTAGTTGCAATGGGTCATTTTGACGGTCTACTTTATCAATCTCAACTGTCCATTAATTCTAGAACACATTTCCTGAGTTACAACGTGAAAAATCACACCAATAGGATTATCCAAACCATCTTTTTTGTTTTTTTGGTTTTTTTGGTTTTTTTGGTTTTTTTTTTTTTTTAAAAAAAAAATTCTTTCTTTTTCTTTTTCTTAAGCCGTGAATGGAATGGCTACGATTGCCTAATAAAAGTGATACATTTCAATCATAAGCAATCCATGATGGATTGAGCCTTAACAAATACAAGGATCAAGATTTTGATACGATCCACTTTTTGTTTAAATGATCTTGGCCATTAATATTAAATGCTACTGATCAGATGGTTAAGATTGTCAGATAGATGTGATGTTTGTATGGTGGTAGCCCATTAAATGGTCCCTGAACCTAAAGAACGGTCTAGATCAATGGATTAGATTGTGTCCCAATGTAACTTATAGTGCTCTAAGAACACTGAAGCATGTCTCAATAATCGTTAAAATTCCATTCTCACGGACAACGCGAATGTGATGTTAATATTTAAAGAAGAAAAGATCATCAAAAGGTCCACTTGAAGTAATGACACAAGCGGAAACCAGCTTCGATGCTTACTCTATAGAAATCATTCGATCATTTAAACTAGGTTTTTGTGCATGCCAATAGATGCCTGCCCGTGTGGCCCACTTGATAGCAAAAGTATTCTTAGGATACTGATCAATGGATATTTTTACTTGATCATCTCTCATTATAGTTATTTGTTCAATGTATGGAGAGTTAGGAGCATCTGTAAAGTAAGTGTCATTTTCCTGGGTTTTGAACCATCTGCACTGGATAATAGGATTTGGATGGTTTAGATTGAGCTAAATCTATGTTTCGTGCGATGTGCAAGTGTGCGTCTGTATAGATACTCGCACTAAAATTCCTATGGTGCGACTTATGTTATGTACCTTTGAACGTGGGTGGTTTTGGGTAAGTGATCTACATCTTACTTTGAGACATTAAAGGTGGATTATAGCGAAATCATCTAATCTATCGATCATCATGAGTCACTGATGCAACAAAACTCTCTCTCTCTCTCTCTCTATAGAGATTGCATGGAATAGACCCATTAGATTGAGAGTTTCAATACAGGCCGCCCCTATGGCGTTTCCAGTTCATCGTGATGGACTCCATTACCACGTATCATCGATCTCCTTGTTGGACTCCATTGGATGGACTATAAATAATCATGGCATTAGAATGAACAGTGGACAACAACAAAAATTATTTTTACAAGTCCGTACATATCATCCACTAATTAGATGGCTACGATCTTCCAATAGGTGTAGGGTCCTCACTCATGCCTTGGTGGTAGACTCACAAGAGTTACACACGGGGTCATGGGTCGTGAGTAGCCATTGTGGTGAAATTTCAGGGCGTAAAGGTTTTGCAATACTTTCTGGATTCCTGATTCAATCAAGAATTCCATTGAATTTCTCATTTCCACTCTTTCCTTTCTGTAACCTACTGTCATGGTCCGCTTAAGTTTTGGAATTGAGATATGTTCTAACTTGAGCCGAAGAAACTGATGGATAAGGTGGATTTCTTATGAACCCGCTGGGTCTCACGTAGCTACGGACCACTAGAACTTCCTACAGGCCTGACTGGTGCAAGCAACAGATGTCTCATTTTTCAGCCAAAATAAATAAACTGGAAGTAGAGATTAAGAAAATAATATATTTTAGGATTGTTTGTGGCTAAAAATGCATTCTATGGAACTTGCCATGCTGGCAAACTAGAAGTGTTAAGTTTTCTTTCTCTATGGGAACGTTTAATGTACATTTCTCTATCTATAGGTATTGATAACACCACCTCTTTCTAAAGTACAAGGGCATTTTGGGTTTTTCAATTATAATGGTGAATGACTATAAATGGTTAATGATTATTTACTCTTGTAATTTCATGCCGGTGACATTACTTACGTTTGCTTGCAATGATGATTTTGTTATATTGTTTGTATATTTAGACACTCCACCCCAGGCTGATAAGTTGATTGAGTTTGAATCGATAGATGGTCAACCAAGCCCCAATCCTAAACCCTAACCCTAGAGGACTCCAATCCTAAACCGTGAAATCAATCCATCTAGCCCATTCATCCCAATCAACCTGGCCAACCCACTCAACCTAGTCGGCCTAATCCTAAACCCTAGGAACTTAGAACCCTGGAGCTTTGAGTCAACTCGCTAAGTCAACAACCTAGTCAACCGACCTAATTAAGCCCAACCTTCCTTGTGAGACCTACCAACCTTGCACTAACATCATCCTCCTCTTTGAGCATATGTATTCCCTTCTCTCTTGGCACCACCTTGGAATTATTAGCTTGGTAGGATGTCCCATGATTGGGCATTTTCAGCTAGCATATTAAAGTAATCCCATGTTTCCTCCGTATCTTTGCTCATAAATTTACCGTTACACATTATCTCTACGAATTGACGTATGTTTGAGCTTAGACCATTATATAAAAAGCCAATCACCCACCAAATCTCGTAGCTATGGTGCGGGCAAGCGAGAAGTAAGTCTTTGAACCGTTCCCAACACTGGAAAAAAGTTTTATCTTCCTTTTGGGAGAAGTTCATAATGTCACACCTGAGAGTGTTGCTTTTATGAATCTAAAAGAGCTTTCTAAGGAATTCCTGGATCATCTTGGCCCATTTACCAATAGATATCGGCCTTAAGGAGTGGAGCCATGACTTGACCCTCTCCTTTAAAGAGAATGGAAATAGTTTCAATCTAATTACATTATAGGGAATATTGTTAAAGTGTATGGTTGCGACAATCTCGTTGAACTCTTTCAGGTGCAAGTATAGATTTTCTTAATAAACTCTATGGAATTTAGGGAGTAATTGGATAACCCCCGGTTTAAAATCCATATTTCCTATTTTGGTTGGAAAAATCATGAAAGAAAATGTACTTTTTTATTATTATTATTGCCGGTTGTAACTAATCACGTAAAGTCTTAACCAGTGGAACTTGGCGTATATCATTCTCATCACGCTTCGTTCTAACCGGTGGTGTGTTCTGCACATGATTCTTATCAAAATTTTGTTATGTTTGAGCCATGATTATCGATGATGTTTCAGGAATATAGCTGAGCTTTGCTCGACCCTCGATTTTCAGGGCGTTTCACCATACCCTCCATTTCACCTCCTCTTACAACATCCCCTCTCTCTCTCTCATTCTCTACCCATTCCCCAAGCAACCTAAGAGAAGCAACCGTCCAAGGAGAGAAGATCTAAGGAGACCTAGGTGTGGCCCACTTCCTACCCAGAAAACTCTCAATCCAACCCTTCAATTCTCATCTTCCACCATTAAAGGTTGAGCTTAGGAGCTAAGAAAGCTAAGGAACCAAGAAGATTAGCAATCAGTGGGTGTTTTATAGGCTTAGAATTGTGTTTTGATGATGGGCCAAGTGGGGCCTACCGATTGATGGTATGGATCTCACTTTGGACCCTAGGTGTGGTTGTGACCCATCATGATTCATATATTCATTCCATGATGGGGCCATTCTCCATGGACCCCATCATGATGTTTATTTTCCTAGTATGAAAAGGTCATCTAGACCTTGCATTTTAGGGGAGAAGGGATCTCCACCCTTGATTTTGATTGGTGTGCCCACATGTAATGGGACTCACTTAATGTATGTTTGTAATGCATGGAAGGGAGGGCTCATAGTGGCGGAGCCCTCCATCACTTGTTCTCTCTCTCTCTCTCTCTCTCTCTCTCTCTCTCTCTCTCTCTCTCCCCTTTTCCTTGTCATGGACCCCACTGTGATGTACAGGTTTTATCTCCATCGTCCATATGGTGGGGTCACCCCAGCCAGGGGCCCAACGGACAGGCTGTTGTCTAGCAGGCCTGGACGCTGTCAGTTTTTTTTATAATAATAATATATTAATATATATATATATATATATATATATATATATATATATATATATTATGATGGGCCCCACGTGGGACCCACCTGATGTGGAACCGGATTGGCTGGTGTACCTCACACCAGCTATGTAGCTGCTGCATTGACGTCAATAAGTCTGTGGATTTGATCATGAGGTATGTTAAATCCAACTGTCCGTCCATCCCTGGGACGGTGGGACCCACCCTGCATGTGTGGGGTCTCCACCGTCCAGCTGGACGTGGACCCCAGCCGTGATGTTTGGGTCTTATCCTCACTGTCCGACTTGCTGGACGGTGCGACCCACCTCTATTATTGTATCCTCCACACCATCCGTCTCTATGGGGACCACCGTGATATAAGTATTTTATCCCACCGTCCATCTGGACGGTGGGGATCCCCAGTTATATAGCTGTTGTATTTACATCAGCAAGCTCTTGGGTCTAAGCATGAGGCATGTGTTATGTCCCAACCGTCCATCTATGGGGCCCACACATGATGTATGTATCTTACATCCACACCGTCCAGCGGTCTGGACGGTGGGGATCCCCAGTTATATAGCTGTTGTATTTACATCAGCAAGCTCTTCGGTCTAAGCATGAGGCATGTGTTATATCCCAACCGTCCATCTATGGGGCCCACACATGATGTATGTATCTTACATCCACACCATCCAGCGGTCTGGACGGTGGAACCCACCTTTAATGTATATGTTTTATCTTCACCGTCTAGAGATTTTTGGATGGTGGGGATCCACCTGATGTACGTGCTGGCAGCATGTGGCCCCACCATAATGTAAGTGTTTTATCTACATCGCCCACCCATGCGGCCTACCACGATGTATGCATTGATCCATACCGTCCACCCTATTTCCAGATCATTTTAAGGCCTGGGCCTTAACGGCCAAGCCCAACTTGCGGTCAGTAGGTTCACCTGCTGCTGGACCAACGTCTAGCAGCAGCCGGGCCGAGGCCCACCATGATATATATGTTTTATCCTTGCCTTCCATCAGCTATTGAAGGCCCAGGGGATGTGGCCTAAGGTGATGTACATGAGCCCATGTTTGAGGCCCAAATGAGATGTATTTGAGGCCTAGGTCATGAGGCCAATTGTGATGTATTTGAAGCCCGTATATGAGGCTCAGGTAATGAGGCCAATTGTGATGTATTTGAGGCCCGTATATGAGGCCCATTATGATGTGTTTGAGGCCCAAGTGATGAGGCCCAACGTGATGTATGTGGGCTCATTGCAATTGTATGAGGCCCGCCATGATGTAAGTGTTATATATACATCGTCTATCCATTTTAGGTTGTGGACCCCGCCGCCTTATATAGGCCAACCATATATGAGTGATGTGAACATGCAACCCATCCATTTCCTAGGTATTTGGAGGGCCGAGGGCCCCGTTACGATTCCGATTTCCAAATGGACCGCACCTAAACAATAGTGGTTAAAAGTCCACCATTGTAAACCTCCCTAAGGCCCATTGTAAGCACACTTCCACCTTTACCCCATCGGGCTATCCCTAACTGTTGGGCCCCTGCTTAACTTAGTAATACCCATTACACCCCGGCCCCAACAGTATGATATTGTCCTCTTTGGCTGGCACTCACTGTCCACCTTCACGGCTTTATTCTCGCAGGTGGAAGCGGTTAGCGAACCACCCGCAAAACGCGTCGTACTATTAAAGGTCGGAGCCCCACATATAGCCCAGATCTTAAGGCATTCCCTTTCCGATGTGGGACGGGCATCACACCCACTCCCCCTCGGGAGACAGAGTGCTCCCGCTCTGATACCATTTGTAACACCCCGGCCCCAACAGTATGATATTGTCCCCTTTGGCTGGCACTCACTGTCCACCTTCACGGCTTTGTTCTCGTAGGTGGAAGCGGTTAACGAACCACGCGCAAAACGCGTTGTACTATTGAAGGTCGGAGCCCCACATATAGCCCAGATCTTAAGGCGTTCCCTTTCCGATATAGGACGGGCATCATACCCCCACAACTCTTTCACTTTCTCTCTCTTTCTCTCTCTCTCTCTCTCTCTCTCTCTCTTCAAGAGTTTTCTCAAATTCGTATGGGCTGGATATGAGAGGGTTTAAGGTCCTTATATAAGCTAAAAAGTCACCAAAACGGACTTAAGGTCAAGGTATACTTAGATTATAACCAAAGTGAGTTCGATTCAATCCAACGAAACACTTCTGGCGGCCCCTTTTCAGTGTGCGGTCGGACTAGCCGAGCTCGTCAAGCAACTCGATCTGGCTTATGTATGTTCACTATGTTTGGAAGCCTTTGCTTGAACCTAGGGTACCAAACTTATCAGTGAAATCCCGTTAACCATGGTACCTCGATCTGCTAAGACTCATGAGCCGGGCATGGTGGTATGGGACACCGTGGTCGAGCTGTCGGCCTACGTTGGGGTTTCGTGGTGTTGCGAGTGCGTCAGCCCAAGCCTCCCCGTAATGTCCATTGAGCAACCAGACTCGTGAGCCGATTATGGTGGTATGGGACACTATATTCGTGCTGTCGGCCTACATTGATAAGGTGATGTGGGAGTGGTGTAACGATTGCGGGTAATAGCCCTGGCAGCCCTTTGTAGTGACCTCGAGCATACTCTGAATTTGTGGTGAGGCGACGAGTTTTGCCGCGGTGAATAGAGTATGAACTAGGCCTGTATCAATTTAGTGATGAACCGTTAAAAAGGTGATGGGGGAGTGGTGTAACGATTGCGTGTAACAGCCCTAACAGCCTTTGCAGCGCCCTAGAACCACACTATCGTATGAGATTATCTAGGTTTGACGACCCTAGAATGGATCATGTTTGGGAATGATACAATGGAGGTACCTTAGTTTTCTAATCCTGCTGTTTGAAATGGACTAATAACAACTCGGTAATCATGCTCATCATCGCACTGCATGTGCCTGGAAGATGTGTAGCACTGAGGAATGAACGCATGCCGAGGACGTAAGATGGTGTCGCATGAGGGAGTATGTAGGTGAGGGCATGCATCATGACTGCATTTCATACTTGCATTAATAAGAGTAGTTAGGATTGTTCGATTGTACTGCTTTATCATTACTGCTTGACTGAATTGATAACATGTTAACTTATGCCTTATTGTTCCACTGAGTTAGCTACTCACTCCCACGTTACGGGACAGTGTTGTACACACCAACCAGACTCTGTCTTAGGAGCAGATGAGGTGACGACTCAGGAGGCTGAGCCGGACTACGACGAGGACCAGGACGAGTTCTCGTATATGCAGTATTCTGTTGGCTTTGCCTAGACTGCCTGGATCGACGGGACTTACAAGGCTTACTTTTCTAGTTGTACTTTTGACCTTTTGATCGTAAAACAGATACATGTATATGGTGACTCAGTTGGGTTCATACTTTGGAGATTGAGATGGTTTTGTTTCTTTTACATACAATTATATACAGTTTCAGTCTTCCGCTTGCCTTTATACAATTGATCTGGAGTATGAATTGCTGTTTTGGTATAATCTCACTCATGTTTATTGCACTATCACAGACAACATCTAATCATCATTATCTATGTTGCATAAGTGATGTTTTGGAACTCGAGAGTTGAGTTGCTACTCGACCCTTAAATTTCAGGGCGTTACAGGGCTAACCCAAACCATTGGGCCCCCATTGATGATGGAGCTTTCCACCATGCCTTGTAGTAATTATCCTAACCTTGAGTCCACCTTATGCACAGATCGGGCCCATAGAAAGGCCCAGCTCATTGCATGATTTAGGGTGAAGAAGCCCACTTGTTGTACCTAGTTTCACCCTCCCAATTATCCTTGTAGTAGATGGAAGAATATGTAGTATCAGGTTGGTATTTCCACTGCTTAAAGCCTATCTTGGTGGTTAGACTAGATCCGTCATCCCTCTGTGGACTCCACCATGTATTTAGGCCGATTATTGTTTATATTTGATAAGCATGCTAGTGTACTTAGTTTAGTAGGACACACTGAGAACATGCTTAGTATAACATCATAATACATGCCCATATGCATCATTGTATGCCTGATATGAGGAATGATTGATCATAACATATGCCTTTGGGCTGAGATGTTTATGGGACTCCCTATGAGATGGAGTTCCCTCACATGATCGCGGTACACGCAGGTTTGATGCATGAATGGATGGTATGACTCATGCATCTTGCATTTGTGTGACATGATCACTATACGCCCTAGCAACATCAGGGTCGTGGCCTCCACATGCACATCGTGGATGGTTGGATTGGATACCGAAAATACTCGATTCTAGTACTGTGGGCACATAGGATGTCCTTGGGTGAAAGTCCCAGAACCTTTTGGTACCAGGAGACACTCCAACGTCTAGACCGAGTGGATACATGAGTGCACGAGTGTCGAATACCAGTAGGCCGCATCTCTCACTATGTCGTGGTCGGTTGGAAGGGGGTGTGGCCTTATCCGCCCCAGTGAGGGGGTTGTAAGCTAGGCTGAGTTTAACCAGATCACAAATAGGTCCGCTATCGATGAGCCAGGTAAGATTGGCAGACTACTGGTCAGGCAGACTATGCGGTCTCTTCCACTCGCTGGTTTGTGCGGCTAGGGAGGCGGCAGTCAGTGTGGAGTGTACTAGACCCCGGTGATATCCCATAGGGGAACTGTACTGATATATGTACTTGATGAGGATTGACATGCATGCTTTCAATCTTGCATATGACATTTGGCTATGTAAGCCTTGCATCGCATAACCTTGGTATGGCTGATAGCATTTATTGACTTGCTAGTATTTTCGCTTACTCTGATATTGTATGCTTTGCTCACGCATTGCACACACACTTACACCACCCTCTAAGCTTTTCGTAAGCTTATGCACGACCATTGCGTGCAGGTGGCATCGGATCGCAGCAGCGCTGAGGCAGGAGCACGTGACAGATTATTTTGGAGCTTTTCGATCATCTTGTATTTCCCTTTTCGCATTGTACTTAAATGTTTCATTATAGTGGATATGTGGTGATGTTGTTTAGTGACTTGGTTATGCTCCATTACAAAAAAAAAAATTATACTGAAAATCCTCCTTGTAGGGTCCCAGGATCGGAATCCGGCATATGGGTGCCGAGAGCCGAGAATGGGGCACTATGGAGGTTGTCGGCGTCGGATTCGGTGATCGAAAATTCTGTGAGCCCGGTTTCTGAGTTTAGGGTGTGACAACAAGAGGGAGAGGGAAGCTTACCTATTTCATTTTCAAAGCTTCCGGTTGCAGTCAATTGAAATGCGGGAGGAGCCCTTTGTGTTGTCAGAAAGTGATGTCTTAAATCTTCTAGGATACTTGACCAGTCGAGGGGCTGGCTCGACTAGTCGAGGATCCCTTCGACCAGTCGAAGACCGTTCTGAAATTGTGGTAATGACCGCTTTAGTTGAAGTGGGAATATACCAATATGTCCTCGAGGGGGGTGAATAGGACTTTTTAATATTTTCTGGTTATTTAAAATCCTATCAATCTTATCCTGAGTAAGTATGCATGCATCAAGATTTCTTCAGAGTAACTCCAATGGCTTCCAAGCCAAATAGAGGATCCAATCATAAAACTAATTGAAAGATACATAAGATGCAAATCATTGTTTATGATGGATGTGATTGTGTGTGAGATGTGATCTCAGATAATCAAATATAAAGGCATTTAAGGAAATCACATAAGTAATGGAAGACAATAGCAATCTTAAACACAGTCATTTTTATAGTGGTTCGACTACTTGTCTACTCCACTTCCGACGAACGCACTCAACCCTTGAGTGTACCGGATCTCACTAAAGGAGGTTTCACAACAGGTTCACCTCAAACCAGAGGTTTTAAATCAGGTTTACCTCTAACCAGTACAACCTACACTTAAGCTGACACAATGTGTCTACAAGACACACTTTATGCTCCCATGAGCAAGGGTCAACACACAGCACCCGAGTTTATGCTCCTATGAGCAAGGGTCAACACAAAGCACCCAAGTTTTAGACCACACAAGTCAAAGACCTACACAAGGACCTAAGATTTTATGCTCTCCACAGAGCAAGGGTCAACACAAAGCACCCACCACCTACACTCCCACCGGAGGCCTCCTGCGAGGGCTTGAAAGGGGTGAGAAACACCTTAGACCCAATCCTATAGAAGGAATGATCACAAGGCTCCTCTGGACTCTAATGACTTACAGATAAGTAGATGAGCCCCATTCAGCACGTTGTTGAAGATCTTCTCCTTTGATGACGAAGACTCTTCAGCTTCTTTGATCCGCAACTCAGAAGATGTACCAATACATGACGACGGGTTGGGTCAAGGATATGATGGAATCCTATTCTATTAAATGTTTTCCTATAAGGGAGATAGAGCGATTCCAATCATCTAAGCATTCAAGGCATCCCATCTTAATATTTTGTCATTAAGGTAGTAGCTGCAGGATCCTTGAATGCAGAAGTTCATTCCCCAATCCACTCTATTGAATGTCAATGATGAGGGTGGATTGGAGGATGAAATCCCATGAGAGAAAAGGCTTTGGGTATTTGATCTAAGGTTAAACACTCAAAAGCACTCTTTATTTTCTCTACCAACAACTAAGGGCAAGCTCTCATTAAATAGGCAAAAGGTTCCAAGGGATATAAAACGATCACATTTATGACAGAGTTCGATGTCATCGAGCAGGGTCGATATCATCGAGTGTATACTCTCGATCGCATCGACTGGCTGCTCGATGACACGAACATAACTGTCAAACGCTTTTAAAAACTTTTGCCAACTGATCGAGGTGATCGAACGTGCATCGATGTCATCGGATTTCGAACTCCGATTCATCGACACGAGGTTCGATTCCTCGACATTTGAAAATGTGAGAGCGCGCCTTTGAAATATTTCAGGTATGGGATATGATCGAGCATCACTCGATATCATTGGAATTTGAATGTTGATGATATCGAGGGCATTATCGATTCATCGATAATTTCAAGGAATTTTCCTATAAGCTTGCTGGACAGTTTTTGTCCACTTTCGATCATATCGACCATGCCTCGATACGATCGATATTTGAATATCGATTTTATCGAGTGACTCTCGATCCACGAGAAAATAACCTGAAAACTTGCTCGATAGATTTATGTCCCAATCCGATATCATCGAAGGTCTTCCGATATCATCGAGATTTGAATTTTAATGCCATCGAGGAGTTCTTCGAGATATCGAGCATTACATGAATTGCCTTAGTAGCATATTGGACACAACAGACCTGATGTCGATTTTATTGAGTCGACTCGATGGACTCGAGATTCAAACTTCGATGATATCGATGAGTCCATTGATTCATCGATAATCCAGTCCAGATATCTTTGTGGTTGCTGGACATCTTAGGTCCTCATTTTGATAAGATCGATTGAGTTTCGAGGACATCGACACCAGTGTTCGATTTCATCGAACCACTTGTTGATTAATCGACAATGGCAGAAAACTTAAGGATTTTCCTGTTCTGTTTTAAAAAGTTTTTTAACCAAAACCCTAGGATGTTCTAACTGATTTTAAGGGTTTTAATTACCTTGTGTTTTGGGACAAGGGATGTGAGGCCAAGATTTACCTGTGGCGAGTTCGGGCACATATCCAGTTGAGGCAGACACTTGATCAATCTTCCTATGGGGCTCCTCTTTCTAGCTAACTCATCATTCACACTAATTGACAAACCAGGGCACTTTTAATCTCCCCCTTTGTCAATTACGTGACAAAACACCAAAACACCCTAGAACAACTTCTATACTGACACCCTAAATTATGTGTACATGAACTTTTCACAATTGTACAATGCTATCTAGTTCATATACTCAAACATTCAGTAGCTGCTCTCCCTAGCAACAATCTCCCCCTCTCTCCTTACAGCTGCTTCCCCTAACACCTGCACCACCATCCACAAACAGACACACAATTTTCCTTCAGGGTGTGGAATTGTTCTCCCCCTTTTTGTCAGTCATTGGCAAATGATTTGACTGAAGTTGCAGCATATGGGAGAACTAAAATACAGGGAGCATAAGCAGAGTAGATATAAAAGACTATCCCTTGAAAGCATATCAGTGCAAAGAAAAGCAGTGAAATAGGCAGATAATATGGAGATAAAGATCAAGCATCACACGCATCTCATACTTCAGTCGATATAAACCAGATATAACAAGAGATGATAGCAGCATTCAAAGCAGACCAAATTCAAATGATAGTAAAGATAGATGAGATATAAATAGCCATAATCAAAACAAATATCCAAAATGAGTGCTGCCCAAGGTTGGCAGGTGAATAACATCCAGTTTAAAAATAAAAAAACCATTCAATCGGGCCCAATCATGAGAACAAACAAAAAACTTTTTGTAGACACGCAGCAACATTTCTCTTTTCAGTTGACACCTAACGTCCACGAGGGTCGCCATGTGTGAGCAAGTCCATTACTTGCTGGTTGGTCTGCTGAAGGGCATCAACTTTATCTTCAATCGTGGTGAGTCACCTTTCACAGTTGTACAGACGTTCCACCATACCAGCCATCCCGTTAAGCAAGTGACGTTCTAAGTGAGGAGCCTGGCGATTGGTGATAGACTCCGGACTGAGCAGCGACGTCCGATTTGATCCCCAAGGTGTAGGAGGATATGAGGGTTAATCATTGCGTTCAGTCGGCTGTATGGTAGGACTATTCACTAGGAGAGAAGAAGCAAGGCACAACTGTTGTGCCTCTTGGACTACATCACTATCAAATCATGCCTCTGGATGAACGACGTCCGATGTGGCAAGGAGGCCCACATAATGAGTGAGTTTATATATAAGTACAGGAAAGGGTAATGTATCTCGATGATTGCCTCGAATTATATGAACGAGCTGCCTGAGAAGAAGAGTTGGAAGGCATACTTAGATTTCTTGGTACACATCATAAAGAACATTTAACACAAAGGGTGGAAGATGATTACCCTTTACATCACATAGATATACATTAGACCCTAGAATGCTATAGAGAATTTTAAAAGAGGGTCTAAGATGATTGATGTGAAGAGAATTTTCATCGTTCCGGGGGACAGTGGTGCTATGACATAATGCGCGGGTTATCTCACCCCAAACACCCAGACCATTTAGATTCTGATTTGTCACTGGGATTCGAGTGACTTCAAGATTTAAAAGACGTGCAAGAGTGATGGGAGTGATGAGTTTTGAGTGATGCACAAGTTCGATTCGAATACAAGGAGGATCATTACAAATGATATGACAACTATTGAAGAATTCATGAATTAAACCTAGTTGATAAGATCCACCATGATTCAGGATATTCTGCCATCCTATCACTTCCAAGAGAAGATCCACCCCAAATGGCTCAATGGCACTGGTAAGGACAAGGCGTTCAACTACAGTGGCTGGACTTCTTTCCACCGGAATGAGATGATACTGGCTAGATTTAGGTTAATTGTTCTTTGATTTTGAAGATTGAGGAAGAGACTTACCTTTCCCTTTGACCATGATTTGTCTGTGAGAGCAGTCCACAAAGACAGGTAAAGGTAAGAGGAAACAACCAGAGAAGAGAGGAATGTGTTGATTGAGATCGAATGCACGCTTCTCTATTATAGCAGAGTCGTCGATGATATCGATCCATCATCGATGGCATCGAAATCAGGCTCATAATGACATCACAGACGGTGTCGATGACCGTTGGGAAGATGTAAATATCCAGTGGAAACTGAGGCAGTCCAACCGTTGGGAAGGACCGTGCAACGCCCTGAAATCGGGGGTTCGAGCATAAACTCAACTCCCGAGTTCCAACGCATCACTTATACAACAAAATGAATGATGATTGAATGTTGCCTATATTAGTGTAGTGAACATGAGTGAGATTAAGCATATTTTGAATTAATTTCACATTTCTCACACTCCCCGCTCCGAGCTCAAGCGAATAGCGCTGGGACACTATCTGGATTTGATTTCTGAGATGGTTGTCAAGCCCAGTAAGGTGGTCCTAATTCCTTAACTTCGTGTTAATCGGACTTCCGAAGTGCGGTCCAGATCTGATACGGAGTTTCGAGATGCTCCCGAGAGCAGCCGGGTAATGAGATTAATCCTAGATTTTAGGGTAATGTAGCGTCAATGATTCTACAAGTTTTGGGTCTTGCAGATCGTATTTAAAGTGATTGGTGCTAATTTCACAGGTACTCTAGTTTAACACTGGCTAATTCTCGCCTAATTTCTAAAGGATTTAGTCCTGAGTAATTTCTGTCTGAGGTGGTACCTGGGCCTTTGTAGTTTGTATATAAAGTGATCCAAGTTATAATACTTAGCTAGTTTAAGATAGTGTCTAGGGTGAAAGTAATTAGAAAAATTGAAAGAACAAAGTAGTGAAGGGTGGGATTTGTGAAGGAAATGGGTTCAAAAGCGGTCTTAGACTTTGGGATTGAGTTCTGACAAGTTAATAAGGTGTTAGGAGTGACCCATTGCCTAAGGACGTCTTATTCCAGGTTGGCAAAAATCCGGGATGTTACAGACCGGTGGTTATAACACTGCATTCCCGAGACCCTTCGATTGCATCGATAGTGAATCTCGAGATCATCGATTTTTTAAATCTCGATGATATCGAAACCTTCTAGATACCATCGAGAATGTGAAGATTTTACATTTTTGTTCCCAAACCCAACATGGTTAATTTATGAGGTTTAGATTTATTGCAAACAATTAACCGTGAATATCTCAGATTGAAGATTTACCTTTGTGAATCATTGTTACTGAGATATCATCAATGAGTACATATGCCAATTGATTTTTGAAGATCACTAAACCTGTTTGTATCAAGAGATTTTGTTAGGATATCGGCAAGTTGCTTTTCAGTAGTCACATAATCCAACATGATAATCTTATCTTCAACAAGTTCCGGGATAAAATGATGACGAATGTCAATATGCTTAGTCCGAGAACGTTGAACATGATTTTTGGAGATGTTGATAACACTTGTGTTATCACAGAAAAGACCCATTGTGGGTTGTTCAATCCCATAATCTAACAACATTTGTTTCATCCAAAGGAGTTGTACACAACAGTTACCTGCAGTAATATATTTGGCCTTGGTAGTGGACAATGATATTGAATTTTGCTTCTTGCTTTGCCAGGAGACCAGACAGTTTCCAATATAAAAACATCCTCCACTTGTAGATTTTTGGTCATCCAAATTTCCAGCCCAATCAGCGTCAGAGTATCCAGCAATGATGGTGGATGTTTCAAATGGATACCATAGCCCGAAAGAGAGTTCCTGCTATGTATTTGATAATTCTCTTAATAGCCGTTAGGTGAGATTCCTTAGGATCTGCCTGATACCGAGCACACACTCCCACACTAGGATATATTTGGTCGACTAGCTGTGAGATATAGTAGGCTTCCTATCATACTCCGATAGAGATGTTGATCCACGCTTTTGCCATTAACATCTTTGGAGAGTTTGAGTGTGGTGCTCATAGGAGTATAATAAGTACGACCAGAATCAAGCCCAAATCTTTTTACCAAGTCATTTGCATACTTGGTTTGACAAATGAAGATTCCATCATTTATCTGCTTGACTTGTAAGCCTAAAAAGAAGTTTAATTCACCAATCTTACTCATTTCAAATTCTGATTTCATGAGGTCGGCAAATTTGTATGTAGTATCTTCACATGTTGAACCAAAGACTATATCATCCACATAGATCTGTGCAATAAGCAATGAATCCTTCGTTGTTTGAGTAAACAATGTTTTATTTACACTACCTCAGCAAAATTTATGGTCCAAAAGAAATTTTGTCAATCATTTATACCAAGCATGTGGTGCTTGTTTGAGACCATAAAGAGCTTTGTTCAAACGATAAACATAATGGGGATGCTTAGGATATGAAAATCCCTTAGGTTGTTCTACATAAACTTCTTTAGCAAGATCCCCATTAAGAAATGCACTTTTTATGTCCATTTGAAATAGTTTAAACTTTAACGCACATGCAACAGGCATAAGTATTCTAATAGACTCAAGACAAGCTACAGGAGCAAATGTTTCATCAAAATCAATGTCTTCTATCTGTGAATATCTTTGAGTTGCTAGCCTTGCTTTGTTCCTGATCACATTCCCAGATTCATCGGATTTATTCTTGAAGACCCATTTGGTTCCAATGACATTTGTATTAAGTGGTCTGGAAACCAATTATCATACCTCATTTCTTTGGAATTGTTGAAGTTCTTTTTGCATAACATTTATCCAATGTTCATCTTGAAGAGCTTCCACAATATTCTTGGGTTCAATCTTTGAGGTAAAGCAGAAATGACTATAGATATTTTCTATCTGTCGTCGAGTTCTCACACCATCATTAGGATCTCCAATAATTTGCTCTCGAGGGTGATCCTTAATGATGGGTATGTTAGATGATGGTTGTGGTTCATTGGATGATGGAGATTTATTATCTGATTTATCTAGAATGCATGAATCTACATTATCTTCTAATTCATTCACAGGATTATCTTCTTCATGAGGTTGGTCATCGATTACCACATTGACTGATTCTTGAATAGTGAGAGTCCTTAGATTGTACACTTTATAAGCACGACTATTCAAGGCATACCCCAGAAAGATACCTTCATCACTTTTAGACTCAAATTTTCCTAGGTGATCTCTATCTTTCAAGATGTAACATTTACTACCAATGACACGAAAGTATTTCACACTAGGTTGTTTTCCATACCATAGTTCATATGGATTTTGTTCAAACCTGCTCTAAGATATACTCTATTTATGATGTAGCAGGCGGTATTGACAGCTTCCACCCAGAAACCTTTCACCATATCTTTTCCATTTAGCATAACTGACCCCATTTCGTGCAAAACTCAATTTTTTCTTTTAATGACTCCATTTTGCTGTGGGGTTTTTGGGGATGAGAATTCATGACGAATTCCTTTCTCATCACAATATTTTTCAAATCGCTCATTTTCAAATTCCCCACCTTGATCACTTCTGATGCGATTTATGCAATTTCCGTTTTTCATTTTGAAGTCGCTTTGCCAAAATTACAAATTCATTAAAGGCATCTGATTTGTCTCGAAGAAATGCGACCCAAGTAAATCTGGTGTATTCATCTACTACCACCAGGAAGTATCTTTTCTTGCCATGACTTTCCACTTTGGTCAGGCCAATCAGGTCCATATGCAGAGATCCAAAGGTTTTGTTATTACTATGGTGGTTGTCTTTTTGTGACCGACTTTTATCTGTTTTCCTTTTAGACATTCTCTACAGATAACTTTTTCTTCTTTTCTAATCTTGGGAAGTCCTCTAACCAAATTTTTTGAACTAAGCTTAGCTAAATTTCAGTAGTGAACATGTCCCAACCTTTGGTGCCATAATTTGGATTCACTTTTTACAGCCATATTACACTTTGTGGATAACACACTCTTATTTGTGCTTTCAATAACGTAACAGTTATCACTAGTGCGTAAACCTTTTATGAGAGATTTTCCTGTATGATCTAAGATCCTACACACATCCTTTGAGAAAGTGACCAAATGTTCTTTGTCACAGATTTGAGAGATACTAAGGAGATTATATTTCAGACCTTCTATACAAAGAACTTGTTTGATTTTTAGAAGGCCTAGTATAGCTATCGTTCCATGTCCAATAATTCTGGCAGAGCTACCATCTCCAAATGTGACTGATCCTCCATCAAAATCGAAATACTTACAAAAATGAGTTTGATCACCAGTCATGTGTCTGGAGCATCCACTGTCAAGGTACCATTTTGAACTATTGCCAACTTTTAGAGCAGTATGGATTACTAGGCAATTGTTCCGATCTTTAACACCCTCTGAGACACTTTTGGTCATGTTTCCAATCTTCAGTTAAGATCATTCTCTAGGCAGTGAAGCCCTTAAGAGAGACCCGCTCTGATACCAATTGAAATTGCCTTAATGACCGCTTTAGTTGAAGTGGGAATATGCCAATATGTCCTAGAGGGGGGTGAATAGGACTTTTTAATATTTTCTGGTTATTTAAAATCCTATCAATCTTATCCTAAGTAAGTATGCATGCATCAGGATTTCTTCAGAGTAACTCTAATGACTTCCAAGCCAAATAGAGGATCCAATCATAACACTAAATGAAAGATACACAAGATGCAAATCATAGTTTATGATGGATGTGACTGTGTGTGAGATGTGATCTTAGATAATCAAATATAAAGGCATTTAAGGAAATCACATAACTAATGGAAGACAATAGCAATCTTAAACACAGTCATTTTTATAGTGGTTCGACTACTTGTCTACTCCACTTCTGGCGGACGCACTCAACCCTTGAGTGTACCGAATCTCACTAAAGGAGGTTTCACAATAGGTTCACAACAAACCGAAGGTTTTAAATTAGGTTCACCTCTAACCAGTACAACCTACACTTAGGTTGACACAACGTGTCTACAAGACACACTTTATGCTCCCATGAGCAAGGCTCAACACATAACACCCGAGTTTATGCTCCTATGAGCAAGGGTCAACACAAAGCACCCAAGTTTTAGACCACATAGGTCAAGCACCTACACAAGGACCTAAGAGTTTATGCTCTCCATAGAGCAAGGGTCAACACAAAGCACCCACCACCTACACTCCCGTCGGAGGCCTCCTGCGAGGGCTTGAAAGGGGTGAGAAACACCTTAGACCTAATCCTATAGAATGAATGATCACAAAGGTCCTCTGGACTCTAATGACTTACAGATAAGTAGATGAGCCTCATTCAGCACGTTGTTGAAGATCTCCTCCTTTGACGACGAAGACTCTTCAGCTTCCTTGATCCGCAACTCAGAAGATGTACCAATACATGGCGACGGGTTGGGTAAAGGATATGATGGAATCATATTCTGTTAAATGTTTTCCTATAAGGGAGATAGAGCGATTCCAATCATCTAAGCATTCAAGGCATCCCATCTTAATGTTTTGCCATTAAGGTAGTAGCTGCAGGATCCTTGAAAGCAGAAGTTCATTCCCCAATCACTCTATTGAATGTCAATGATGAGGGTGGATTAGAGGATGAAATCCCATGAGAGAAAAGGCTTTAGGTATATGATCCAAGGTTAAACACTCAAAAGCACTCTCTATTTTCTCTACCAATAACTAAGCGCAAGCTCTCATTAAATAGGCAAAAGGTTCCAACGGATATAAAATGATCAAATTTATGACAAAGTTCGATGTCATCGAGCAGGGTCGATATCATCGAGCGTATACTCTCGATCGCATCGACTGGCCGCTCGATGACACAAACATAACTGTCAAACGGTTTTGGAAACTTTTGCTAACTGGTCGAGGTGATCGAACGTACATCGATGTCAACGGATTTTGAACTCCGATTTCATCGACACGAGGTTTGATTCCTCGACTTTTGAAAATGTGAGAGCGCGCCTTTGAAATATTTAAGGTATGGGATATGATCGAGCATCACTCGATATCATCGAAATTTGAATGTCGATGATATCGAGGGCATTGTCGATTTATCGATAATTCCAAGGAATTTTCTTATAAGCTTGTTGGACAGTTTTTGTCCACTTTCGATGATATCGACAATGCCTCGATATGATCGATATTTGAATATCGATTTTATCGAGTGACTCTCGATCCACGAGAAAATAACCTGAAAACTTACTGGATAGATTTGTGTCATAATCCGATATCATCGATATCTGAATTTCAATGCTATCGAGGAGTTCTTCGATATATTGAGGATTACATAAATTGCCTTGGTAGCATATTGGACACAACAGACCTGATTTCAATTTTATCAAGTCGACTCGATGGACTCGAGATTCAAACTTCGATGATATCGATGAGTCCATCGATTCATTGATAATCCAGTCCAGATATCTTTGTGGTTGTTGGACATCTTAGGTCTTCATCTCGATAAGATCGATTGAGTTTCGAGGACATCGAAACCAGTGTTTGATTTCATCAAACCACTTGTTGATTAATCGACAAAGGCAGAAAACTTAAGGATTTTCCTGTTCTATTTTAAAAAATTGTAACGACTCGAAAAATTCCGTACAAAGACCCGAGTACCACCTTAAGCAGAAATCACTCAAGATCAAATCCCTTAGGAATTAGACAAAACTAACTAAGTGCTAAACTAGTTTAGATACGAAATCCACGTGATTCACTTTAAATACGATTTGCAAAACCCAAAACTTGTAGAATCATTAACGCTAGGTTACCCTAAAATCTAGGATCAATCTCATTACCCAGCTGCCCTCGGGAGCACATTGAAACTCCGTATCGAATCTGGACCGCACATCGAAAGTCCGAATAATACGAAGTTATAGAATTAGGACCGCCTTGCTGGGCTTGACAACCATCTCGGAAATCAAATTCAGATAGTGTTCCAGGGCTATTCGCTTGAGCCCGGAGTGAAGTGTGTGAGAAAACGTGTTTTTCTTTAGAAATTAAATCTAATTTAAGTAATCTGAGACTTGTCGCTTGCGAGCCTGATATAAGCAATCAGACCGTCAGAATCTGACCCAAATACACCCTCAGATAAGGAGAAATTTTATACACATGGCAGTGTACTTGTAACCTTGATCGAGTTCCGGTGACCATTGAACTGAAACTGGTCCGTCACGTGTGATCTGGGAACCCGACTAGAATGAAAACTTAACTCGACCTAAATCCATAGTTAGGGAGCTTAAGTCCGACCTTTGGCTCAAGAGGGGGCTCCGGAAGTGCTCCGTTGAGACGGAACAACCTTCCTTTGCACATAACCTAAGTATACCTTGGCCCTGGGCCTATTTCTGGCAATGCTGGGCCAATATAAGGACCTTAAACCCCCTCTCATTCACTCCATACGAATTTGAGAAAACCCTAGGAGAGAGAAGAGAGTAAAGAGAGAGAAAGTGTGAGAGAAGTGGGAGGCGATTCCTATTGCTCTATCCTACTATTCTATGTGCCTATCCATCACTACCGTATCGCTTTTTCGGGGATTTTGATTCCGTTTTCGGGTAAGAAATCCTAACCCTAATCAGTTCTAGAGATCCAACTAGTGTAAGTGATGAAATAGCTAACCTATTTCATGCCGTAGGTTGCCGTTCTACCATTGATAAAGACTTGGTGTTTAACTAAGTCCGTTACTCACTTCTAAGACATAAGGTGCGGACTATAGACGCTTAGGTTATGGTTTTCAACATTTTCAATGACTGATAATGATAGATTCATTATCTGGGTGTTATTTCACATGCAAAATGCACTGTTCGTTTTGCGATTCAGTTATGTATACAATTTATGGCATATAGTGTATTCTGTATATTTGTAGAAAATACTGTATATGTACAAAATATGAAAATGTGTTTGCCATGATTAATTACTGTGTATACATGCTAGATATATGTGTAATAACTACTCGACGAAAGGATTTGCCCTAATACATGTTTTAGCCAATATGCGTTATGTATGTTAATAAGTGTATTCTAAGTGTTTGTGAAAATGCGTGTATGAGTAAAGTACTTAGATGATAGTGATTAGGGTAGGTGTTGAGATAGAATTCTCAACTACCTTAGAGATGTGTATGATTTCCTCCATGCAAGTTGTTTAATTTAATTGCTTACTCATGAAATGTATGTGTTTGTATTTCCTGCTTACATTGTGCTTTATAACATGCTTGTTAACATGTCTGAATTACTTTGTTAATTCTGCTTTGACTACTCCACATGTTTTCTGGGTAAGGATTGAATGTGATTGGGGCTATGTTATAGTCCAGGCAATCGGTAACAGGCATGAAGTTGTGGCTGAGATTCTTTCGCCACGTAGGACGTGTTTGACAAACCTGAGTCGTACTAAAGTTGTCGGCAGTGGTTAGGCCACACGGAGAGCTTATGCACTTCATGTCGATCAACTTTGGGTGCACTAGTGCTAGTCGAGCCCGTCAAGTAACCCAATGTGCCGATGTATGTTCACCATGTATGGACGCTCCTGCTTGAACCTAAGGTACCAAACTCACCAGTGGAATCCTGTTAACCTTGGTACCTCGATCCGCTAAGACTCATGAGCCGGACATGGTGGTATGGGACACCGTGGTCGAGCTGTCGACCTATGCTGGGGCGACGAGCCTCCCTGTAGTAACCAGTGAGCAACCCAGACTCTTGAACCGAATACGGTGGTATGGGACACTGTATTCGAGCTGTCAGCCTACACTAATTGGTGACGAGCCCTTTGTAGTGACCTCGAACATACTCTGATTCTACGTGGAGGTGACAACCCTTCCGTAGCATCTAGAGTATAAACTAGCCTATACTGATTTGGCGACGAGCCCTTTACAGCGACCTAGAACTGCATCATCATATGAGATTTACTAAGACTGACGACCCTAGAATGGATCCTTGTTTGGGAATGATATAAGGGAGGTACCTTAGTTTCCCAATCCTGCTGTATGAAAAGGACTAATAAGAACTCAATAATCATATGCATGCACTGCATTACACGTGCGTTCAGGCATAGCAGGTCAAGCACTGAGGCAGTGTTGTTCATGCGCGAATGTGAGATGAAGTCGCTGAGGGAGCGTAGGCGAGGGCATGCATCATACATTCATATCATTCTTGCATTAACAAGAGTACTTAGGGATGCGTGATTTACTACTTTATCATTATTGCTTGATTGAATTGATAACATGTTAACCTTTGCTCTATGATTCCACTGAGTTGATCACTCACTCCCACGTTACGGGACGGTGTTTTAAACACCAACCAGACTCTGTCTTGATTTCAGATGACGGCGTGACCCCTGAGGCGGAGCCTGACTACTACGATGATCAGGATGAGTTCTCTTATATGCAGTTCTCCGGTGGCTTCGCTTAAGCTATCCGGATTGACGGGACTACAGGGATTATCATTATAGTTGTATCATTTTGACATTTTGATTTTTGAGACTATGACATGTATATGGTGACTCAGTGATGTATTTATACTCTGGAGACCGATCGTGCCCTTTTGACTTATATACGTGTATTTGTCTCTCAGTCTTCCGTTTGCGTTTTACAACTTGATCTGGAGTATGAATTACTGTTTTGGTATAATCTCACTCATGATTAATGCACTAACATAGACAACATTGAATCATAGGCATATATGTTGCATAAGTGATGTTTTGGAACTCGGGAGTTGAGTTACTACTCAACCCCCGATTTTCAGGGCGTTACAAAAGTTTTCTAACCAAAACCCTAGGATGTTCTAACTGATTTTAAGGGTTTTAATTACCTGGTGTTTTGGGACAAGGGATGTGAGTCTAAGATTTATCTGTGGCGAGTTCGGGCACACATCCAGTTGAGACAGACGCTTGATCAATCTTCCTATGAGGCTCTTCTGTCTAGCTGACTCAACATTCATGTTAATTGACAAACCAGGGCACTTTCACGTTCGACTCGAAGTCTAGCGACAATGTATTTGTATTTTCGAGATGCTCGACCAGTTAAGGGACAGGCTCGACTAGTCGAAGGGTCCTTCGACCAGTCGAAGGTTACACAGACTATGCGCGGACCACGTAAATTTGAGGTGGATTTCAGACTTTTTCAAAGTCGGTGCATAAGTGGAGTTTTCTTAACTATAAATAGGGGTCCCTAGGACCTTTCTAAAGTATTTTAAGGCTTCCTAAAGGTTTTCCAAGGGTTTCTAAAAGGGTTCTATGGTTATCAAAGGGTGTAGCAAGGGTGAGATTCGAGGTTGTTCGAATCGGGTAAGTCCTCTCACTTTGTAATTTCTATTCTCATAGTGGATTTCTGTCGCTTTGTGCCATGGTTTTTTTCCCGAAAGAGTTTTCCACGTTAAATCTTTGTATTCTCTTGTGATTGTTTAGTGCTCTTGGATTGCTATTCTAGATCCATATCTGTGTGATTCTGTAGCACAAATCCCAACAAGCGGTATCAGAGCAATCGTTGGGGCACAGATCTGAATCTGCAGGATTAACAATAATGGGAAGTACTAGGTATGATATTGAGAAGTACTCAGGCAAAAATAACTTTAAGTTATGGAAGATCAAGATGATCAGTTCCTTAACCAAGCAAGGCAAAGATGGTGCTCTTGAGGTGAAAAAGTCTACCATGACTGATGATGAATGGAATACTCTTGAAAAGAAAACCTTATCCTCAATCCGTTTATGTCTCACGGATGAGGTTCTCTATAATGTTTTGAGGGAGAAAACTGCGGCTAGTTTATGGGCAAAGTTAGAGGATATCATCTATGCGAAAAAATCCTCTGAAAATTGATTACACTTGAAGTGGCAGTGGTATAACTTCAAGATGATAGAGGGTGGAGATCTGGAGGCTCACATCAGCAACTTTAATAAATTTGTTTACAAATTGCTGGATAAGGAGAAAGTGATCAAAGATGAGGAACAAGCATGTATGTTGTTGAATTCTCTTCCGACATCGTATGAGTCATTTAAGGACACAATGTGCATCATAAATAAAACCTTAAGTGTCGACACCGTTATCTCAGCCCTTCAAGGGAAGGCCATGAGAAAGCTAAACGGTGACATAGGGATATCTTCCGATGCACTGATTACGAGAGGAAGGAATTCTGAGTGAGGTACAAAATCTTTAAGACCTAGATCCAAATCCAAGGGCAAGGGCAAAGAAAAATTAAAGTGCTAGAACTGTGGGATGTCTGGACACATGAAGAAGGATTGTACCAATCCTAAAGCGAAGAAAGAAAATTCAGCGGCTTCTTCTAAGGAGGTCAATGTTGTCACATCCGATGAAGAGACAAGTGGTGGTGATGTACTGTCTGTATCCATGATCGGACACTTGCACGACAATTATGGAGGTGAGTGGATCCTCGACACAGGAGTATCATATCATGTGACTCGTCATCAGAGTTGGTTCACCAGTTACAGAGAATGCGATGTGGATAGGTTTTCATAGGTAATGACAATGCCTATAATGTTGTGGCTATTGATACGGTGAGCATCAAGATGTTTGGTGGCATTGGGGAGACTTGTGTCTATGTTACTTCTAAAAAAGATGAAGGCCTCTTTCTTAGACTCAAGCAGGGTTGGAAAATCATTGTTAAAAGTGAGTATAAATTCACTGGCCATAGATGAGGATTCGACGGCCGACCGTATATGAGGATTCAACGGGATAGGGCGCCGTCTCGCAACGCTCGCCCACCCATCTCGACCAAACTGCACACGATTCGGCTTCATCTCAACACTCTCGCCCTTCCATCAGCGAGCAAAACGAACCAAATCAGAGGAAGATCGCCACGACAATTCTCCAGACCTAGGTTTTCAAAAAAAACCCAATGCCAGTCGCAACTTCAGCTTGTTTGTGGGTAATATCGCATTTGATTGTTCCACTGAAGATCTGTGGTTTATTTTTAATAGATATGTGAGGGTTCTGGATGTATACATCCCCACGCTCCCTGGCCTGAGGAAACCCAAGAGCTATGCTTTCATTTGTTTTCTCTATGAGTAGGATGCTAAAGTAGCTATGGACATCTTGAATAATAGGTGCATTGACGGGAGAGTGGTCACGGTTCAATAGACGAAGTCTAGGGTTGCCCCTCTAGTGCCAGATATACAGAGTTCCCTAAATACAGAACAGGGGAACAACCAATCGAGACCCCCAACGGCTAAGGGCCCCTCCTACGCATACCCTGCTTCAGCCTTCGAGAGTGGAAGAGGCCCCGATGTGGTTAATCGTTTCACTTCTATTGCTGACCTGAGAGTGGTGGCACAGAAACTACAGGATCTCAAACTAGGGCTGGTGGGAACAACAACGAACCCGAATCTATCAATTCTACAGATTGTCGAGACTATCAAAGTCTCCAAATTCACTTCATCCTCGATCGACGTTACTAGGATCTCTCCGGATAGCTTCCTTTTTGTTCTCAAATCGAAGGATGAACATAGGACATTTTTTGGAAGATGAGGAACTTCACAAGCTCATGGGGATAGATGAGCTTTTTCCCTTGATGTGGTGCTCGGAGGAGAGGGTGTGTGGCTTAAACTCTTCGGCATTCCAGCTCACGCATGGATGGAAGCTGTCATCTTAGATCTGGGCAATTTTTTCTGCAGGGTTGTCCAGATTGACATGAATAGCATATTTGGAATCTTCCAGGTCTTTGCTCGTGTCAAGGTTATACTTCGTCCTGGGGTTAACCTAAAATGAGTGCTGGAATTGATGGTCGTAGATAGAGCTTTCCCAATTTATGCTGAATTGGAGCACATAAGATCGGTTGGTCTTCCCTCCAGAAGCAAGGGCAAAGGAAATTCACCGAAGAGCATGAAGGAATGGGTAGAGAGAAGATTTACGACATCCTCTCATACTCGCCCACCAGATGCTTGTGATAATGATAGACTGGCCATTCAGATCTTCCACCAGAGCCAACAGTGCCTTCTCTCGCCTGCTGAACAGGATAATCAAAACTCCAGGCCACACTCCACAGATGCTTGTTTATATGCCGCTGAAGAACCCTCGACCTGTGAGTTCATCCTACCTGCGAGGTCAGCCATATATCAAATCCTCCCATCTCCTACCACCTACCACCCAACTCCGATCTTTAGTGCCTGGAGTGCATATTTCATGAGAATCAGGGCCTCGATAGAGAACACTCTACCCCAGCGGAGAAGCCATCTCAACAACCTCCACCCAATTAGACCTTATCATAGCTCTCATCCAAAGTAAACCCAGATTGCCCTCCTGAATTTCTCCCTCTATCAGATGGCAAGGAGGCTGAACAAACAGTTGAGATAAACCCACCTCCGCTAGACCCATCTAAGTCCAATTCTCCAACCACAAACAGTTAGCTACAACCCAAGGAATCAGCTTAGAGAATGGTTAACCCTACGACACTACACTATCGATTGAGATCGGAAGGTAGATCCCCTCTAAAAAAGTCCAAAAAACTCAGAGAGTAGGTCTTTGCGGAAATCCCTCAAGCTATTCCACAATCTGCCAGGGACATGCTTTCATCCCACCCCATCCTACCAACCTCATCACTATGTACAATGTCTCCGACCAAACCTAGGCTTTCAAAATGTGTTTTCACAGATCGTCCTCCAGGGCTTGACAAAACTCGCCTGAAGATTGACCTCTCGCCTTTCTTCACCTCAGCATTCAGATCAGATAGACACCATGATGGATCTGCTTTCTCAGATCCCAGAGCTCCTCTTCTTACATGACATCCAGCGATCAGAACCCCCTTTGAAAATACCAGTGAAGAAGCTTTAGTTCAGTCTCCAAGCTAGGCGAATTCCACTACCACTCTGAGAAGAACCAGAATCCTTTACGTCAAGGGAAACTGGGAGTCAAGGCTTAGGAGACTCAAGAGATGGGTCGTCAACTCATGTTATATCACTGATGGATAAGATCCTTGTGTGGAATGCTCGGGGGATTGACAATCAGCGCACAATCCGAACAACCAAAAGACTCATTAACAAGCACAATCCATGGATATTGGCAATTCTTGAGCCTATGCTCAGAGATGAGAGAAGAGTAGAGGTTGGCCTATCATTAGGCTTCCACTCTTCCTGCTCTAATGATGTGGAGGGTGGGAAAATTTGGATTTTTTTCAAAAGCCGAATATCCCTATCAATTGTCAATACAACTAACTAATCCTTATCATTTGCAGCTACCCTGCAAAATTTTCAGACCTCTATCAGCATAACGGTGGTTTATGCTAGTTGCGTTAGAAGCCAGAGAAGGACTCTATGGAGCAACTTGACTACCCTCTCTTCAGCTATCCAAGGCCCCTGGGTGGCATGTGGGGATTTCAACACAACAATAAAGGCTACGGAGAGAAGAAGTCGCAGAGAGGCGGACAGGGCCAACTCCTTAGAGTTTGCAGATGAGATCAATAATACGGGTTTGATTGACACAGGTTTCTCGGGGAACTGTTTCACATGGAGCAACAACCAAGGGGGTTCAGCTCCTGTGCAGGCGAGGCTAGACAGGGTATTTTTCAATGAGCATTGGTCCAGGCTATTCCCTAGATTCCATACAGTTCACCTTCCTCGGATCAACTCGGATCATGCCCCTCTCCTCCTGGTTTTCCCCCGCCAATCCTCAGGTGCCCCTAAACCATTTTGTTTCCAGCAAATGTGGTTTCAACATGACTCATTCTAGTAGGTTGTCAGAATGGCTTGGGAGAAAGAGAGCTCGCATCACCCCCTTTACAATGTTCTTACAAAGCAGAAGTCAGTGAAACAAGCGCTAAAGATATGGAATAAAGAGTCCTTTGGCAACATCTTTGATCAGTTGGCCCAAGCAGAACATTCACTGGAAGATATAGAAGGTCGAATGCAAGCTTCGAACCACAACTCAGGGCCGGACAGTGCGCTCCAAGCAGAGGTCAACTCAGCAGCGATAAATCTCAGTCGTCTTGAGCTAATGGAATAATCCTTCTGGCGGCAGAAAGCGAGGAGCAGCTGGTTAGAAGTAGGGCATAGAAACACAAAGTTCTTCCACACTGTGGCCACAGAGAGACACAGAAAGGCAGAAATCAGAAGCATTAAGCTGCACTCAGGTCAGATTATTGAAGACCCAACAGATCTCAAGAGGGTTATGACCGATCATTTTTCTCAGCAGCTCACGACTATCCTGAGCCCCATAGACCCCCAGCTTCTGGATGTCATCCCTTCAGTCCTTTCCGGGAAAGACAACATCTCCCTTATGGCCCCTCCATTGCTGGCGGAAGTCCATCAAGCGGTCCTGGCTATCCCCAAGGACAGAGCAGCTGTCCAGATGGGTTTTCTGGTGCCTTTTACTTTAGCTGCTGGGATATCATTGCTCATGACATCCACAAGGTCGCAGTATACGATTTCAACGGCGGTAAAATCCCTCGAACCATCACCACCACCTTGATCTGTCTGATCCTGAAATCCCCCGCCCCAAAGCGCTTGTCTAAATTCTGGCCAATCAGTCTTTGTAACTACCTCTTCAAAATTATTGTGAAGATCAATGCAACCAGGTTAAACAAGCATTTACCCTCCCTTATCTCCCCGGAACAGGGGGCCTTCATCTAAGGCAGGTCTATGGCAGAAAACATTGCCCTTTCTCAAGAACTGTTCAGGGAAATCAATCAAAAGTCGCGACGTGGTAACATTGTGCTGAAGCTGGACATGGAAAAGGCCTATGACAGTGTAGATTGGACTTTCCTCAAAATGGTCCTGCTGAAATTCAGTTTCTCCACCTCCTAGGTAGAGTTGGTGGAGAAGTGTTGGGCTAATAATTGGTTTTCAGTGTTGCTAAATGGGGAGTCAACGGGCTTCTTCCGTTCATCTAGAGGCCTCCGTCAAGGAGACCCACTCTCTCCTAGCCTTTTCATCCTGGTTGCTGAAGTGTTAAGCAGAGGTTTAAAGTTGTCAGTGAGTCGGGGCCTGGTCCAGCCTTTCAAGCTTAGAAGGGGATGCCCCATCATCTCTCACCTCCTGTACGTAGATGACACCCTTTTATTCCTCAATGGAGGTTTATCTTCTATCCGGGCTACTAAATCTTTCCTCATGTCCTACCAAGATGCTTCAGGTCAACGTATTAACCTCACCAAAAGCTCCTTCATCAGCGTGTCCAATATGCCGGCCTCCAGAGTGCGGTCCATCGAAAGAGCTCTTGCGATCTCCAGATCAATTTCAGCATTCTCCTATCTGGGTGTCCCAATGGTGACGGGCAAACTCAAATCCAGCTCTTTCAAACCTCTGATGGACAGGATTGAAGGTAGAATCAAGGGTTGGCAGGCTAGATGCCTCACCCAGGCAGGCAGGGCGTGCTCATCAGTCACGTGCTGGGCAGCGTTCCAATCCATGCGTTGGCGGCTGCCCATGTTCCTTCTCAGGTTCTCTCCCATCTGGAAACTCAATTTGCTAGATTTTTTTGGAGATGGGCTGAGGGCGAGAGCAATTCCATTGGAAAAGCTGGGAGTTGATTTCCTTGCCAAAGGAAGAAGGCAGCTTAGGTATCCGTAAACTGTCTGAGGATATGGAGGCATTCCGGTTAAAGATGGTGTGGGCTAAGGTTGGGTTAAGGTTAACATTGATGGGTCAGCCAGGGGCAACCCTGGTATGTTGGGCGGTGGAGGCATTTGTAGAGATGACCAGGGTGGGTTGTTATTTGCATTCTATGAGGGTTATGGTATGAGCTCCAGCATAAGTGCCGAACTCCGAGCCATTCACAACGGTCTATTCCATTGTATTTCTAGGGGCCACAGGTTTATTATCGTAGAATCGGACTCGAAGCTGGTCATAAATTTCCTTCTAGGTGCCGCCTCCCCCGACTGGAAATGGAACTACTGGCTTTCTCGGATTGAGAATCTCAGGCTCTCAAGCCAGGTTCTTTTCACCCACATCTTCAGAGAAGGCAATGGTCCAGCCGATGCCATGGCCAGATCAGGCAATTCAAGTCAAGCTTTGGCGGTGGTGGACAGATTGGATACCCTCCCTACACTGGTCAGGGGATCCCTTTTCCTAGACAGAGTGGGGCTAGATTCGACGAGAGACCGCTAGGCTAACCAGGCTATGGTCTTGGTCGGCCAAGCCCTCGCCCCTTTCCTTTTGTTTTATTTTTTTCCCCTGTTTTCCTTTTGTTTTGGCTTCCCCTAGGCTCTTACGATAGACCGTCCCAAGGTCCTTTTTCTCCTGGGACAGCAGCCTGAAGTGTAAGTTTTTGCATATATATATATAGAAAGCATCCTTTAAAATAATAATTAAAAAAAAAGTATCAAGATGCTTGATGAGATGGAGCGTACCTTGACTAACGTCAGGCACGTTCCGGATATGAAGAAAAGTCTGATTTCTCTCTGTGCACTCGAGGCTATAGGGTGCAAGTTCACTAGTATTGATGGTGTCCTTAAAGTTTCAAAAGGGACACTCATGGTTATGAGAGAACAAAGGCATGGTAACCTTTACAGGTTGATTGGGAGCACTTCAGTAGGTGGGGCGGCAGCAACTATTGTAAATTCCACATATTTATGTATGTGGTATGCTCCTCTTGGGCCACATGAGCGAGCGGGGCATGAAGGTACCATCTGATCGTTGTTTGATTCCAGCTTTTAAAAAGTCTGATTTAGATATATGCAAGCATTATATATATGGTAAATAATCTAGATTATCTTTTAAATATGGAAAACATGTATGTAAGGGGGTGCTTGATTATGTGCACTTTGACGTATGGGGGCCATCACCAGAAATTTCCGTTGGAGGGTCGTCATGATTTATTTCATTCATTGGCAACTACTCCAGAAAAGTTTGGGTTTACTTCATGAAATGTAAATCCGAAGTTTTCACCATATTCAAACAATGGAAGGCAATGGTGGAAAAATAGTCAGGGCGAAAAATAAAGATTTTAAGGACTAACAATGGTGGAGAATGTACTTTCACTGAGTTTAATGATATTGTAAGGATGAAGGGATTATCAGGCAACATAGTGCGCCACATGCCCGAGCAAAATGGTGTGGCTGAGCAAATGAATCGGACTCTCCTGGAGAGGGCCAGATGCATGTTAAGTAATGTTGCGTTGGACAAGGACCTATGGACAGAGGCCGTTAACACGGCTTGTTATTTGATGAACCGATCTCCTTCAACGGAAATTGAATGTAAAATCCCAGAGGAAGTATAGAGTGGTCAGAAAATTGACTACTCGGATCTATCCATATTTGGTTGTGAAGCTTACTCTCATGTACCATCAGTTGAGAGAGATAAGCTAGACCATAGAATCAAAAAGTACATCTTTATTGGCTATGACATTGGTGTGAAAATTTACAGGTTGTTCGACAAGGTCACAAGCAAGGTCATCACTAGCCGTGACGTCAGGTTTGATGAAAGCTCCATATTCCTCAAAAATGATCAGGAGGAGCAAAAGGAACCTGAAAGGTTAATCGTAGACGTCCAGATTGACACAGATGATACTTAATCAGAGACAGATGCACAGACAGAGGTACAGGAGTAGGTGGAGCATCCACCTTTGAGGAAAAATCCACTGCGTGATCGTAAGTTACCGGCAAGATACAGGGACGACTCTAATATTGCATATGCCCTCATTACAGATGAGGGCGGCCCATCTAATATTCAGGAGGCTCTTGATGAGCCTGATACAGAAAAGTGAAAGGCAGTTATGGACGATGAGATGGACTCGGTGCACAAAAATCACACATGGGAGCTGGTGGAGCTTCCATTGGGCTGAAAAGTGGTCGGATGCAAGTGGTTATTCAAAAGAAAAAAGAATAGATACAAAGCTAGATTAGTAACGAAAGGTTATGCTCAAAGAGAAGGAATCGACTTCACAGAGATATTCGCATCGGTGATTAAGCAGGTGTCTATCAGATTCTTGTTACCGTTGGTTGCCCAATACGATCTCGAGCTAGAACAAATGGATGTCAAGACTGTATTCCTGCATGGGGAGTTGGAAGAGCAGATCTACATGAAGCAATCAAAAGGCTACGAAATTAAAGGGGTAGAGAAAAAAGTTTACAGGTTAATGAGGTCGTTATACGTCCTGAAACAGTTAACTAGGCAGTGATATAAAAAATTTGATTCTTTCATGGTGAGTAAGAAATTTACTCGGAGTGAATACGATCACTGTGTCTATTACAAGACACTGAGTGATGGTAGATTCATTATCGTATTATTGTATGTTGATGATATGTTGATCGCCTGTCACGATATGTCTGAAATCAACGTACTGAAGACTCATTTATCAGGTACATTCGATATGAAAGATCTGAGGGCTACAAAGAGGGTTTTCGGCATAGATATTCATAAAGATAGGAAGAGGAGTAAGCTTTGGTTATCACAGGCAGAATACCTTGAAAAGGTGTTGATTAAGTATGGGATGGATCAGGCAAAGCCGGTAAGTGTTCCCCATGTAGCTCACTTCAAGCTTTCCTCAGAACAATGTCTTAAATCAAATGAGGAAAAGCAAGTTATGTCTCATATGCCTTATTCAAATGCGGTTAGTAATTTAATGTATGTCATAGTGTGTATGAGATCAGATATTTCACAGGCAGTCGATGTTGTGAGTAGATACATGTCAAACCCCAGCAAGCAACATTGGGAAGCGATGAAATGGCTACTTCGATACATTCGAGGTACGAAAGATTACATCTTAACTTTTGAGAAGACGGAGACAAAATTGGTAGGGTATGTGGATTTAGACTACGCAGGCAGTGTGAATACCAGAAAGTTTACTTCAGGATACTCGTTTATACTAACAGGTGGAGCAATCAGTTGGATGTCGAAACTTCAGTCCGTAGTGGCTCTTTCCATAACCGAAGCAGAATATATGGCGGTGACAGAAGCGTTTAAGGAAGTGTTTAGTTAAGAGGCATGATAAATCAGTTGGGACTTCAGTAGGAGGCCGTGCTGATTAACTGTGATAGCGAGATCGCTATCAATTTAACTAAAAATTTTGTTTATCACTCACGTACTAAACACATTGATGTTCGTCACCACTTTATCTAACATGTGCTTGAGGAAGGAGGTGTAATACTTGAGAAGATTCACACCAGCATGAATCTAGCAGACATGCTCACCAAGGTTGTTCTTATAGAGAAGTTCAAGTTCTGTGCAACTTCTTTGGGCTTGGCGATGACATAAAAGAAGGACAAAGTGTGAAAGTGCCCTGGTTTGTCAAGTTACGTGAATGGTAGGTCAGACTGTCTACAAAGCTCGATAGGAAGATCAATTCAAGTGTCTGCCTCAACCTGATGTGTACAAGCTCGACACAGGTAAATCTAAAGCCTCACATCCCATGACCCAAAACACCAGGTGAAGAAAACCCTTAAAAACAAGTTAGAAAACATAGGGTTTTTAAGGTGAGAAAACTTTCTTCAAAATAGAAAAATCTCTAAGTTTTTCTCGCCTTGTCAATTTTATCGAAGCACCCTCGATATGATCGACCTGCACTGTCGATGTCCTCGATACCTTAATGATATTATCGATGAGAGGACCAAAAGTGTCCAGCAACTAAATATTTATCTGGACGAATTTATCGATGTATCGATACACCTATCGATATCATCGATAGAAACACCAAATATGTCCAGCAACTTCACAACAATCTAGACGAATTATCGATGTATCGATACACATATCGATATCATTGATATTCAAATCTCGAGTCCATCGAGAGTGGCTCGATAAGATCAACAGGTAGATTTCCGGCGCCCCTTTTTTTTTAATGAAAATCTCAAATTCCTTCGATATATCGATGACCGTCCTATATGATCTGAATTCAAATATCGATAAGATTGGAGGTCCATCGATGATATCGATCGAGGGCGCGCATTTCTTACAGCAGATATTTCAGGACATTCTTAACTATGATCGGGGGGCCTTCGATAGAATCGATATTCAAATATCAATGATATCGACACCAGGTCGATTGTATCGAACAAAGACATAAATCGTCCAACAAGCTTAAAGTCAAATCCGCTGGATTTATTGATGCATCGACTCTGATCTCGATATCATCGACATTCAAATTCCGATGATCTCGACGGTTCCCCGATCACTCATGAAAACTTAAAATATTTCAAAGTCAAGTCTCTCTCATTTTTCAAGTGTCGATAGATCGAACCTGTCATCGATGGAATTGGAGTTTGAAATCCGATGACATCGATAATAGTTTCGATTCATCGACCAATTGGCAAAGAGTTTCAAAAGCGTATGACATTGAGTCTGAGTCATCGAGCAGACTATCGATGTTATCGAGAGTATACACTCGATGATATCGAACTCTATCATAAATGTGACCATTTTATATCCATTGGAACTTTTTTCCTATATATAGAGGACTTGTTTTTTATTGTTGTGAGAGAAAGAAGAGAGAACTTTTGAGTGTTTCAACTTATATCTTATATCTAAAGCCCTTTCTCTCAAGGGAGTTTATCCTCCAATCCACCCTCACCATTGACATTCAATAGAGTAGATTGGGGAATGAACTTTCGCATTCAAGGATCCTCCAGCTACTACCTTAATGGAAAATCATTAAGCTGGGATGCCTTGAATGCCTTGATGATTGGAACTACTCTATCTTCCTTATAAGAAATCTTTAGAGAGTAGGATTCCATCATAACCTTGACCCAACCCGAAGCCAAGTACTAGTACATCTTTTGTGTTGCGGATCAAGGGAGTAGAAGACTCTTCATCAACAACGAGGAGGAGATCTTCAGCATTGTGTTAAACGGGACTCATCAGCTTATTTGTAAGTATCCAGAGTCCAAGAGGACACTTGTGATCATTCCTTTCTAGGATTGGGTCTGAAGTGGTTCTCACCCTTTGAAGTCCTCAAGGAGGCCTCCGCCGGGAGTGTACGTAGTGGGTGTGTTGTGTGGACCCTTGCTCTATGGAGAGCATAAACATCCGGGTGCGTTGTGTGGACCCTTGCTCTATGGAGAGCATAAACATCTGGTTAGGAGTGAACCAGTAAAACTCCAGGGTTAGAGTGAACCAAGTAGAAACCTCTGTGTAAAGGTTGAAGG
The DNA here is from genome assembly GCA_021015155.1 of Magnolia officinalis. Lineage (NCBI taxonomy): Eukaryota > Viridiplantae > Streptophyta > Magnoliopsida > Magnoliales > Magnoliaceae > Magnolia > Magnolia officinalis. The sequence continues at coordinate 66,791,452 of JAJHSJ010000004.1, forward strand.
TGAACCTGATTTAAAACCTTAGGTTTGAGGTGAACCCTGGGAAACCTCCTTAGTGAAATCCGGTACACTCAAGGGTTGAGTGCGGCAGCCGGGAGTGGAGTAGACTTATCGTCAAACCACTATAAAACTGACTGTGTTTGAGATTGTTATTTCGATTGTGTGGTTTGCTTTAATACTTCCATATCTGAATATCTGATCACACCTCACACACCTACACAGTCATATCCATCATGAACTCAGTTGCATATTGTTTACTTCTTAAGCAGTTTGTGATTGGATCCTCTACCAAGCTTGAAAGCCTGTAGAGTTACATTTGAGTAATCTTAATAATTGTATATTTAAAAGGATTAGTGAAATAGGATTTTAAATAAACCATAAAAACTTTTAAAATTCCTATTCACCCCCCTTTAGGACATATTGGCATATTCCTTCTTCAACTCAAGCGGTCTTCACCGCTATTTCAAAGTGTGCACGAGAAGCGTTGATTGAAGCTATGATGCGATGCAGAGATAAGAGAAGAGGGCAATAAGATACACGTTTAAATATTGAAGATATGGTGGAGATTGTTGTCAGAAAGTGATGTCTTAAGGGCCTGTTTGATTTCTAAAGTAAATGGGAATTACCCGGTAAATAAGTAATAATTACTTACCAGGGAATTGCCCATCGTTTTGTGTGCACTGATGTCGACGGCGTAGCTTTTCGGCGTTAAAATCGAGGAGGGCTGTGAAATGAATATAGGGCCCACTTTGATGTACATGATGTATCAACACCGTTCATCCTGTACGTCAGCCTCATTTAGGTAACGAACTAAAAAATGAGGCAGATCCAAAGATCCAGTGGACCACACCACAGGAAACAGTGAAAATTTAATGTTTGCCATATAAAAATTTTATGGTGTTTAGAAGTTTTGGTTTAAGCTAATATTTGTGTTTATCCCTTATCAATTTTGGACTTAGGCCCTAAAATATTTTGATAAAACAGATGGACGGTATGGATATGTCATACACATCACAGTGGGGCCCATAAATGCAAGTCAACTTTTTCGGACCAATTTTCAAGGTGGAAATGCATTTGAAAATTCAAACAGGGGAAAAGGTAATAATGAACTTTTGTAAGGGTATTTCCCAATTCCCTTGAAATCAAACAGGCCCTAAATCTTTTGGGATGCTCGACCAGTCGAGGGGCTGGCTCGACTAGTCGAGGATCCCTTCGACCGGTCGAAGACCGTTCGACTCGAAGTACAGTGACAATGTATTTGGATTTCCATGACGCTCGACCAGTCGAAGTGTCCTTCGACCAGTCGAAGCCCTGACTCGACTAGTCGAAGGTTACGCAAACTGCATAAATTTAAGGCGGTTTCCAGACTTTTCCAAAGTCGGTGCATAAGTGGAGTTTCCTAAACTATAAATAGGGCTCCCTAGGGCCTTTCTAAAGTATTCTAAGGCTTTCTAAAGGTATTATAAGGGTTTCTAAAAGGGCTCTAGGGTTATCAAAGGGTGTAGCAAGGGTGAGATTTGAGGTTGTTCAAATCGAGTAAGTCCTCTCTCTTTGTAATTTCTATTTTCATAGTGGATTTCTGTCGCTTTGTGCCATGGTTTTTTCCCAAAAGGGTTTTCCACGTTAAATCTTTGTGCTCTCTTGTGCCGTGTGGTTTGTGCTTTAATTTATTTCATTGCTTTATTATCCCATAATTCTGGTGTTTTTTGGGAGGCTAGATCCTAAGGTTTTGTGCAACGGCCCCCAACAAAGTGGTATCAGAGCGAGGTTGGTTGAACAGAGTGAGATCGGTTCTAAATTATAGAAGGTGGCTCATCAAGGATGATCAGTCTCAATGGTTCTAACTGGACCATATGGAAGTCTAAGATGGAGGACTTGCTTTATTGCAAGGACTTGTATTCTCCAATTCAAGGCATATCAACAAAATCAAAGGATATGTTAGATGATGATTTGAAGAAATTTGACCAGAAGGCGGTGAGGTTTATTAGACAATGGTTGAATGATTCTGTATTCCATCATGTGTCTATGGAGACCTCAGCCGCTAGGTTATGGCTGAAATTGCAAGGGTTATATGAAAGGAAGACAACCGGCAATAAAAATTTTCTGATAAGACGACTTGTGAATCTCAAATTCAAAGATGGTAGTTCCGTGGCTAAGCACATGAATGAAGTCAACAATATATTGAATCAACTCTCCACTATGAAGATGGTCCTGGACGATGAATTACAGGCTTTACTATTGCTTAGTTCACTACCTGATAGTTGGGAGACATTGGTGGTGCCTCTAAGTAACTCTGCGCCAGACAGAAAGGTGTCCATGGAACAGGTAACCAGTTGTCTCTTCAATGAGGAGACAAGGAGGAAGTCTCAGGGGTCTACTCAGCAAGAGGCCCTTTTGACACATGAACTGGGGAGAGGAAAGAACAGAAAGGGCGGGAAGGCCCGAGATAAATTAAGAGGCAAGTCAAGTATTAGGAAGGATGTTGAATGCTGGAATTGTGGCAAGAAGGGCCACTATAAGCATGAATGTCGTAACAATAAGAGCAACAAGAAATGAAAATGAAAAGAAAAAGGAAGATGAATCAGATTCCACTGCGGTCGCTTCAGATGGCGACGTTGTAGTTATTCTTTCAGCAGATCATGATATTTATCTCACAGCTACGAGTCAGGACACCGACTGGATGATAGACTCGGGTACCTCTTTTCATGCGACTCCATATAGGGATTTCTTCACAAGATACAAGCCAGGTGACTATGGGACTGTGAAGATGGAAAATTCTGGCGTATCGAAGATCGTAGGGGTCGGTGATATTTGTGTGAAGAGCGATGTAGGCTACGCATTGGTTCTCAGGGATGTGAGGCATATCCCAGACCTTCGCCTCAACTTGATGTCAACGGGAAGGTTAGATAATGATGGCTATGAAAGCCGATTTGCTGGTGGGCGCTGGAAGCTCATTAAGGGTTCGTTGATCGCAGCTAGAGGAAAGAAGTGTTGCACCCTTTACAAGGTAAGTGTCAGTGTGTGTAAGGGTGGGTTGAACGTAGCGGAAGATTCAGCTATTGACATGTGGCACAGGCGTCTAGGCCACATGAGTGAAAAATGGCTTCATGTACTAGCGAGGAAGCAGCTCATTCCAAACGTGACAGGTATACCTCTCAAAACCTGTATTGATTGTTTATCAGGGAAACAACATAAAGTTTCATTTGTTAAATTTGCTTCTCATGTTAATAAAGTGCATGCATTAGATTTGGTTTATTCTTATGTTTGTGGTCCTATGAGGACAAAAACCTTGGTTGAGGCATTGTACTTTGTCACTTTTATAGATGATGCATCTAGGAGGGTTGGGTTTATGCTTTGAAATCTAAGGACGATGTCTTTGGTGTGTTTAAATTGTTTTATGCTATGGTCGAGAGAGAGACAGTTAGATCATTGAAGTGCATCTGCACTGACAATGGTAGTGAATAAATCGGTGACTTCCATGAGGATTGTAAGTCCCTGGGATAGGCATGAATAGACGGTTCCCAAGACCCCCAGCATAATGGCGTGGCTGAGCGAATGAATCACACCATTGTAGAGAGAATCAGATGCATGTTATCCCATGCAAAATTGCCCAAGACGTTCTGGGGAGAAGTAATGCACACGTCAATATATTTTATAAACAGGTCTCCATCAGCCCCGTTGAATGGAGAAGTACCTAAGAAGGTGTGGACTGGACAGGATCCATCGTATAGTCATCTCAGGGTGTTTGGATGCATGGCATCCGTTCACGTACCAAAGGACGAGAGGTCCAAGCTCGATATGAAGATCAAACAATGTGTGTTCTTGGGGTACGGTGATGAAAAGTTTGGTTATAGATTGTGGGATCCGACTGAGAAGAAGCTCGTCAGGAGCAGAGATGTGGTATTCTTTGAAGATGAGTGTATAGAAGACATTGATAAGCTAAAGAAGAACCAGCCTAGTTCAGGTGAGCTAGAGGATATGGATCCAATTATTCCTCCTGTGGTGCCTGATGATGGGGGAGTACAGCAATGTGCAGAGGACGAGGGAGTTCCTATAGAAGATGGACCGGGGGAGTAGCCCCCACCTGATCCACCTGTTGAGCCATAGGTGAGGAGGTCATCTAGGGACAGACAACCGTCCAAGAGGTACTCGCCACATGAGTATATTATGCTCACTGATGGGGGAGAGCCAGAAGATTATTCTGAGGCCCTAACCGATGAGCATAAGGGGGAGTGGTTGAAAGCTATGCAAGAGGAAATGGAATCCTTACATAAGAACCACACCTATGATATGGTGAAACTGCCTAAGGGAAAGAAAGCTCTGAGCAATAAGTGGGCATTCAGAAAGATGGTTGAGCAGAAGAATTCACAGACGAGGTTCAAGGCCAGACTTGCGGTGAAAGGGTTTGGTCAGAAGAAAGGTATAAACTTCGAGGAGATATTCTCACTAGTGGTGAAGATGACATCCATACGAGTGTTGCTTGGGTTGGCGGCTAGCATGGATCTGGAGATAGAGAAATTAGATGTTAAAACTGTCTTTCTCCATGGTGACCTGGAAGAAGAGATCTACATGCACCAACCAGAGGGGTTCGAAGTCAATGGCAAAGAGCATATGGTGTGTAGGCTGAAGAAGAGCTTGTATGGGCTGAAACAAGCTCCACGACAATGGTACAACAAGTTCGACTCGTTTATGTTAAAGCATGGATTTGACAGAATGGAGTCAGACCACTATGTGTTCACGCGCAAGTTCTCAGATGGTGATTTCTTAGTTCTGCTATTATACGTTGATAACATGCTCATCATGGGAAAAGACATCAAGAAGATTGACAGGTTGAAACAAGAGTTGGGCAAGTCGTTCGCGATGAAAGACTTGAGCCCAGCTAAGCAGATCCTAGAAATGGAGATAACCTGTGACAGAAGCAGCAGGAAGCTTTCGCTATCACAATAGCGATATATTGAGAAAGTCCTAGAGCAGTTCAATATGAATGCAGCGAAGCCGGTCAATACTCCACTGGATGGTCACTTCAGATTGAGCGACAGGCAGTGTCCCAAGACGAAGGCAGTGGTGGATGAGATGCAGAAGATACCCTACGCATCAGCTGTAGGAAGTTTGATGTATGTCATGATGTGTACGCGCCTAGACATAACATATACGGTTGGTGTTGTCAGCCGGTATCTTGCCAATCCTGCAAAGAACATTGGGCAGCGGTGAAATGGATACTGCGATATCTAAGAGGTCATCCAAGTTAAGCCTATACTATGGTGACGGAAAACTTGTGTTAGAGGGCTACACAAATACAGATATGGTAGGTGACATTGACTCTAGGAAGTCTACATCGGGGTGGATGTTCACGTTTGTAGGGGGAGCGGTCTCTTGGCAGAGCAAGCTACAGAAGGTCGTAGCATTGTCGACAACAGAGACCGAGTACATTGCAGTCACAGAGGCATGTAAAGAGATGTTTTGGATGAAGAGGTTCCTATAGGAACTTAGCTTGAAGCAGGAGCAACACGTGGTCTATTGTGATAGCCAAAGTGCTATACACTTGAGCAAGAATCTAAGTCAGCACTCTAAGTCGAAGCACATAGAGATTCGATATCACTGGATCAGGGATACTTTGGAATAAAAGGCGTTACAACTTGAGAAGGTCTACACAGACGATAATGGGTCTGACATGATGACCAAGGCTTTGCTCAAGGGCAAGTTTGAGGTTTGTAGAAACCGGACTGGCTTGAAGAAGGTGAACTCCTCCTGAGTCAGAAAGGGAGAGATTCGATGGAGTTTTCCTCATCGATTCAGAGGAGAGATAGTACAGTAGGGTGAAAATTGGAGTGTTTCACCGCGCTGCTCGACCAGTCAAGGGTGGCGCTCGATTAGTCGAGGGAGGCTCGACTCAAAGTCCAGCGACCAATTGAATTAATTCCTCCGAGGTGATCGACCAGTCGAGGGAGGTGCTCAACCGGTCGAGGACCCTACTCGGCCAGTCGAGGTTACGCAGATTTAAGTCTGGATCTTGTGCGGACTGTGGAAATCTGAGGTGATTTCGCAAGAGGTGTGAAAGGGAGTTGCCTAAACTATAAATATAGGTTCCTAGGGCTTTTCTAGGCAATGCAAGGGAGTTTCCTAAAGCTTTGCAAGGGTTTGCTAAAGGGTTTAGGGCTATCAAAGGTGTGTGTGTGTGTGTGTGTGTGTGTGTGTGTGAGAGAGAGAGAGAGAGAGAGAGAGAGCTTGTGGAAGGGAGGTTCTACTCATAGAGGTGATCTGTTGTGCACTCGACATCTCAGCGCTTCTACGTCCTTGTGATCGGTGAGATCTCTCCTTTTTTCTTTTATTCTCTTATTGTCCATCCACTCCAGTGTGAGTGAAGAAGGTTTGATCTAAGCAGTGTGTGCTTGTGATCGCTTGTAACATTCTACTTCATAGTGGATTGTTGATCTGGACTAGGTTCCTTGGTTTTTACCTCTTTGAGGGTTTTCCACGTAAAAATCTCTTGTATTGTGTGGTTTATGCTTTGATTTATTTCATTGCTTTATTATCCCATAATTCTAGTGTTTTTTGGGAGGCTAGATCCAAAGGTTTTGTGCAACGGCCCCCAACATGACATGGGTCAAAGAGCTCCATTTATAGCCGAATAGGTGCTTGGAATGAGAATCACAAAAACTTACCATGCGGTCACGGGTAGTTCAAACACGAGAAGAGTTAGCATTGTAGATCGTCTGCAAAGAAAGGAATAACAGAAGAAGGAAGATAGTTAGGCCGTGTTTGTTAACACTGAATTTTTGCACTTAACGTGGAATGGGGAAAATTCTCCGTGTTTAGTGGTGTTTGTTAATGCGTTGTTAACGCGGAAGACGGAAAGCGCTAAGTAGTTTTTCACTGAATTCTTTCCGTGATAGGAGTCTGGCTTAATGGTGAACGCGGAATGCGCTCCATGATTTTTCATTAAACAACAATTTTTTGCTTCTAAAAGTACCCCTTTTCAAGTTACTACGGAAATTGTTTTGTTTGCGCAATACAAAATCAACCTTTAACCTGTGAAACTTCTTTATGTCCCACCATGATTTATGTGTTTGATCCACACCGTCCATCAACTTTTTCAGATAATTTAAGGTGTGATCCAATTAAAAAAGCAGGTTCAATGATTAATTGGACCATAAGGTAGGGATTGAACGTCCACTGTTAAAAACTTCTTGAGAGATGGAGAAGTTTCAGATCAAGCTGATATTTGTGTTTTCACTTCATCCACGTCTACATGACCTAATGAATAGGTTGGATGGTAAAAAAAACATCATAGTGGCCCATGTAACTTTGATCTCTTGCATTTAATGCAACTGGTGCATTTTAATGCAACCAAGATTATTATTTGGTGTGGTCCACTTGAGCGTTGGATCTCCCTCATTTTCGTGTTCATGCCTTAAAATAATTTGATAAAAAGGTTTGACGGTTTGGATGTACATATACATTAAGGGGGGCCCGCCTACAAAATTGCACGTTCGGAGCCAGGGACGGGCGGGGGTAGTACACAATCCACGTCCTCGTTAAACACGCCGCCAAAGATAGGAACGGATTGGCTGCTCCCACTGCCACCGGACTGTGGCTGTGGTCGGTGCTCTGTGGGCCCTACCATGATGTATGTATTTCATCCATGCCATCCATTTATTTTTTCAGATCATTTCATGATATGGGACAAAAACTTAGGTATATCAAAATCTCAATTGGGCCACGTTACAGGAAACAGTGTTGAATGAGCGTTGACCATTAAAAACCTTTTGGGGGCCATAAAAGTTTGGATCAAGATGATCTTCATTTTTTCCCTTCATCTGGGCCCGTATGACCTAATAAAAAGATTGGATGTCAAATAAACAGTATAGTGGGCCTTAGGAGGATTTTAATGATGCATATCCAATCATTTTTGTTTTCCTATGGTGTGGTCCACCCGAGATTTATATCTCTCTAATTTTTTTAATGAAGCACTAGAATGATCTGTGAAAATGGATGAATGGAATGGATGAAACACATACATCACGGAGGGGCTAACAGAGCACCGACCACGGTGGCTAGGGGAGTAGTCAATCCGTTTCCGTCCTGTACTGGACGCGGATCCCTGCGAAAGCATTTCGCGGGAAGTTCCTGCACTGGGAACGCAGGTGGGGCCACTGTGATATTTGTGAGAAATCCTCACTGTCCATCCGTTTTGTGAGTTCATTTTAGGACATGAGGCCAAAGATGAACCATATCCAATACTTAGGTGGGCTGAAAACATGATAACTAAACGTCCACAGTTGAAATATTCGTGGGGCCACTGAAGTTTTGAATCATGCTAATATTTGTGTTTTCAGTTCATTCCAGTAGGAATGACGTTATGAACTGTATGGATGGCAGGTAAACAACACTGTCAAATCAGGGAGGTTTCAATGGTAGGAATTTCCCATCATAACGTAATTGTTATATCCAAACCGTTCATCCATGTTGCGAGCTCGTCGTAAGGCTTGAGCTGAAAAATATGATAGATCTAAAGATAAACTGGGCCACACTTACAAAAAGTAGTGGGGGATTGAACGTCTACCATTGAAACCCTCTTGGGGTCACAGAAGTTTCGGATCAATATGAATTTTTTATTTTTTATTTCCTCTTCGTCCATATTTTTTATATTATGAATAGATTAGATGGAAAATAAATGTTATAGTGGGCCCTACAAATTTTTTTAAGGTGAAAATCATTATCCCACTGTTATTCTCTAGGCTCGTTGAGCTCTGAGTTATTCTAACGGTTTAAAGGAGATTAAAGTTTGTGGGGGAGAATCTGCATCTGGTGTAGCACCACTTCATATTTTTTTTTTTTTTCAAACATGGGATAGGGGCAAATGTGTCAAATTAACATATTTTAGATATTTCATATGTTTGTTACCAAACCGATTATTTCAAATTTCGTACTTAATTTTCAGACTTCAACCATAATTACCAAACATGTTTTTTGGCTTCAGTTCAGGTTCAGGCTTCAGACTTCAGTTTTAACAAACGGGGCCTTAGTGTCAGTTAGCATCTTCTTCCATCGGTCGAAATGAAGAGGACGGAGGTGCATGAAATTTCAAGGGCAGAAAACCTACCGTGAAGTCGCCCGAGCAGAGATGAAGACGAGCAACAAAATGAACTTCCTATATTTTTTATCGAGTGTGGTAAGTACCAATTTGGGTGCGCGTTAGGACTACCACAACGGTAGAGACCTCTCATCTCAGCCTCGAGAACTGTTCTAGATTTCTCTTTGTTTTATGATGGAAATCACAAAGATATCCCCCTGCAATGAGTGTAAATACCTGGCTGAAAGTTGCATGTAATTACGGTGTCTATCAAATAATAGACATTTGCAATAATTACTCATTTATGCCTTATTACAGGCATTTTCTTCCATTTATAGGAAAACAAACACTCCTTAAAACTTGGTGGCCCCAAAGAAGTTTTTAACGGTGAGTCGTTGTTCACCATAGTTTCCTTCGATGTGGTCCACATGAAATTTTGATTGGATCATTTTTGGGCTCATATATTAAAATGATATGGAAAAATGTACGGACAACGTGCATAAAACACGTACATTATGGTGGGACGCATAGAGCATTGTCCATTAGCTATTGGCTAATTACCGCATTAGTAGGCAATTTGCATCCGTAATTTTAATGTCTCTATTCAACTATGGCATAAGAGTAGCCCACACCTTTTCTCTCATCTCTTAGTACATATAGCCGGCAACCACCCTTGTTTTCGTTGTCCATACTTTCATAACCTCTTTGCATGTATTTAATGTAGTAGGACAGTGGAGAAAGAGGTAGGTGAAGATCATCGTCATCTTCCCTGTAGTAAGCAATGAATCCAAGGGAAAAAAATAAAAAATAAAAATCTTAAAACTTTAATGAAATTGATAATAATTAATTATTCCCTTTACAACCCATGATATTGGCTTATATAAGAGCGGACTTCTAAACGTGCTCTTATTAAAAATTACAAAGACATGTTAACCAAATCAAACTTGTGAAAGACGAAGTCCATTGGGTCCTACCTATCTGTCTCTAGCTAGGAACGGGCAGATCTGCGTGGGGTCCATCGTGATGTATCTGTCTATCCATGCCGTCCATCCCTTTTCTCATATCATTTTAAAATATGAGCCCAAAAATGAGGCAGATCGAACACTCAAATGGACCACACCAAGATCTTCCTCATTTTTGGGCTCATACCATAAAATGATCTGAGAAAATGGATGGACAGTGTGGATAAACGGATACATCACCGTGGGTCTCCACATAGATCTGCCCACTAGAGACGGACGTACACAATCGACTTCTGTGAAAGACTTGCAAAAACAAAGACTTTAAGCTAGGAATGGACTTTTCAAACTCTAAAACAGGAGTTACTTAGGGTGTGGTTGGATGATAAGTTACTTAACATAAGCTATTTATGCCTCAGGTACTTTATTTTAATTTTTACTCAATCAGTTGATAACAATGTTTAGTAAGTATGTTTTTAAAACACCTCATAGGAAAAAGTCTGACCTTGTCTTATTGAAACACCTGGTCTGGTAATGCCATAACTATGGGCCCACTTTAATATATATGTTAGATCGATATCCACTCTGTTCATTTACTTTGCCCGTTCATTTTAGAGTATTGGCTCAATAATGAACCAGACCCAAATCTCAGGTGGACCACACCATGGGAAAAAATGGTGATTGAACGTTCACCATTAAAAACCTCCAAAGACCCACTGTATTGTTTATTTCCTATCCAACTTGTTGATAACGTCACGGAGACTGAAATGAAGGGTAACACAAATACTGGCTTGATCCAAAACTTTTGTGGCCTCCAAGAAGTTTTTAATGGTGGGCGTTCACTCATTATATTTGGTATGGTATGGTCCACCTGAGATTTGGATATGCTTCATCTTTTGGAACATGCACTAAAATGAGCTGGCAAAATGGATGGAAGGCATGAATATATAACCATACATCAAGGTGGGTCCACACGACCTGACTCAATAGTTTGTCCCTATTAACCTAATATGCTCGGCTACTCTTGTTGGAGGCAGATTGATGGGTCTAGGTTGACCGTGATGTTTCTTAGAAATCCACAGGGGCCATCCATTTTACTAGATCATGTTAGCTGATGGGCCAAAAAATAAAGCAGATCAAAAGTTTAAGTGGGACACATTGAAGGAAATAATGGAGATTGAATTACCACCATTGAAATTCCCAAAGCCTACGCTGATTATATGCCATCCAAACAGGTCATAAGGTCATTTCCACATCCATGAGATCATATGAAGAAACTGGTGTATAAGTGGATATTTCAAAATTTCAATCTAGGCATCGTGACTATTTCAATATTGGAGGCTCAATACTGCCGTTTCAAGTAGTGTGGCCCACTTGATTATTGAATTTGTCTCATATTTGGGCCCATAGCCTAAAATGAGCAGAAAAAATGATGGACATGATAGGTTTCTCAAAAACATCATGGTGGAAAACTCTGGTTTTTTAAGGTGCTGCATTGGGATGGTGGGATTTCAATAGTAGTGTTTCAAGCTGCCTTGATGTACTTGAGTTTGGGATCTTCATTATATTTGGGCCTACTGATTAAGAGCAGTTGAAAAAACTGGTGGATAAGTTCGATTCCCAAAAACATTATTATGGGCTACACAACAATGGGTACAGTTTCAATGGTTGGCATTTAATATCACTATTATAAGTTGTGGCCTACTTGAGTGCTAGATTTACATCATATTTGGGCCTACCACTTAAAATGAGATGAATAAAATAGTTAACAGAGTGGATTTCTCAAAAAACATCAGCTATTGATTTCCTATCATGGCACATCCATTCATCATGATTAGACAGCACTCTTCGTAATGGTATTTTAAGTTACTTTTTGTAAGTTAAAAATGAAATTTTTTTTTAAAAAAAGTTATTTTATTTAATAAGCTACTTATTTAAGTTGATTAACTAAACTTAATTTTAAGAAAAAGTAGCATATTAATTTAAATATGTATATAATAATAATAATAATAAAACCTTATTTGGTTATCCAAACAAGCCCTAAAAGTAATAAAGTTTGACTTTGATCTAAAATTAGACCCCTTAAAAGCAACCCTTATTATGTGAAATGATTCCAAGGCCAATGGATTGACTGGCCGGAGGTCATAGACCACGTCATTAACTTTTCAATAATATCTTATAATAACGATTCTGATAACCGGTCGCCAAGATGTAGTCATCGGAATCTATAGTGGGGGTGGGTAGTTTTTGTCCAAGTTTGGCTCATCCAGCCGATCCTGGTGCTCCATCGAGTCATCAGCGACAATTTTCTAGAGTAGTCCACGTTTCTTTCTCTTTCGCTTTCTCTACACGTAGCTCAAATCCTTTTACATCAACTCTCTTTTTCCTCTCTCCACCTTACACTTGTCATCATCCCACTAGTATTTTTAAGTGGTTTTAGATGATGTAGACCAAACTCTTGATGCTCTGTTGGCGCATTGGGGTGGTACTCATTTTCAAAAGGCACCAGTACAGCACCAGAAAAAAAAAAAAAAAAAACGTCTTTCCAAAGCTTGCAGTCCATGATAGTGTTGGGAAATGCGGAAGATGAGCCCTCAAGATCTGACGGTCTACACGAAATTTGGAACCCTTACAAAGCTGAAGAACAGTGCTCCAATGGCCCGCCTATCTACTACTGGAGCAGATCGAACTATTCACACCTCTAATCCTACGGTATATAGTGGCCCCGGATTGCTATGGATGGACCAGATCGTCCTAAGGACAAGCCAATATGGACAGACTATAGGATACTCTCTTCCTCTCTATATTCTTTCCGTGTTTCGTATGAATCAATTGCATTTCATGAGAGAAGCGCACTCCTTATATAACAGAGCAAGGAGAGTTTAAGTGGGATTGGGATAAGGCCACATCATCCGGTCTTATCCCTATCTCCTATCATAAATCAAATTCAAAATTGAATTTGAAATATAACAGAAGAGAAAAAAGGCCGTAAGAAGCCAAAGCTCTTGGGACCCACCCACTAGTGATTGCTCACCAGTGGGCCCCACTGGCCCACGTCCAACATCTCCCACTCAATCACATTGTGGGATAGTCACATAAATCTGTCCAATTAACTTGCCTTATAACAATCAATTACCAAACATCGCGATCAAAATAATCAGAGGCGTGGGACCAGCTGGATCACCATAATCTTCTCACAGGTGTTTAAGTACTAAGTGACCACCTAACTAGTACTCAATAACCCAAGCTTTGCAATGTCTGTCCTAGTCCGCATGACCACACCGGATGGAGTTAACTCCCGATCTGAAGTACTCGGCCAACATACGCACTTATCCAACTTATCGAGTTATTCTGAAAACTTGATTTTTCACAAACTTCGACTAAAAGTAATTCAAAGCAATACTTATATATATATATATATATATATATAATATATATATATATATATATATATATACTTTTTTTAAGAAAAATACTGTTTGCAAAAGTGTAATTAAAAAACAACTCGATACTGCCGGCGGATAAGTCTTCAAGTGCGTATTAATAGTTCTAGAAACTTGGTGTAGCTGTCATGGGATCTTCCCCACACAAATGTGTAATTAGGAATTAATCAAGCCGCTTTCCTAGTGTAACCGAGTCTGGCCAATCAAGGACCTTTCGTCATTGTACACTAAAATAGCGACACTCAATCTCATCCTCATATACACAAGAGGAGGGTAGCTAAGGACACAAAGAGTCACCTACGGGACTGGCTACTCGCACGTTGCAATGATTAGATCGAATCAAAGCAATCTGTAGGTAAAGGGTCCCTGCATGTGGCTACAATCCACATCGTAAAGTAGACAATACTAGGTGTATGTCGGGTCTACAATACGCAGGTTGTTCTACATGAGGTACGACTCATCTCATAACCCCATAACCTGGCTTTAATTTCAGGCCATAACATTGATCGCATGTAAAGGAATGGTGCGATTATGTTATTCGACTTTATCAGTCTCATCTACAAATCTTTATAGGATTGTAGGCGGATACGACTCACTCATATCCTCATCCTTTATTATCCACAATAAAGGGAAGTTCATACCTCAATGTATAAACATGACCCCAAATGTACCTCTCTTGTACATTCAAGGTTGGTCAACCCGTGCGAGTGGGTGACCGGCCTGCCGACAAAAATAGAAATCCTACATGATCTCAAGGTAAATGCTGATGATCTTCATACCTAGTTATATTAGTGTTCAATACTGAATAAATGGAATGTATTATTCATGAAAGATCAAAGGTATTACATGAAAGATCAAATGTATTACAAAACAAGTATATCAGTCAAGCTCTCCTCAATCCCATCTGCCTGACATGAACCTGAAATAGATCTCTAACTATAGGTTTCGTCATGGGATCAGCCATCATCTCCTTGGTAGGAATGTAGCTAAGGGCGACGTTCTTGTCTCTTACTTGATCACGGACGTAATGATACTTGATCTCAATGTGCTTTGATTTCTGGTGGTGTTTAGGGTCCTTTGCCAAGTCAATAGCAGAAGTATTGTCAATCTTCAGCGATATTGGCTGACGAACACTCGGTACAATACCCAGACTCAATAGAAATCTGCGAACCCATACACACTCCTGAACTGCAGCACAACATGCAATGTACTCGGCCTCTATAGATGAAAGAGCTGTGGATGTCTGTTTCTTACTCGACCAAGAAATAGCTCCTCCTCCGAGTAAGAATACATACCCTGAAGTAGACTTTCCCTCGTCGGCGTCATTACCCCAAGCAGCATCAGCATATCCTTTGAGCTGGAGGCTTGTGCTTTCATAACACAACATTAGGTCTTTTGTTCCTCTGAGATAGCGAAATATACGTTTGACGGCTTGCCAATGAGACTGTCCCGGGTTACTCTGATAACGGCTGACTATCCCAACTGCATAGCTAATATCCGGTCTGGTGCAAAGCATAGCATACATTAAGCTCCCTACTGCGCTTGCATAAGGTACTGAGGACATAACCAATTTCTCGGCTTCAGTCTGGGGACACGATTTCCTGTCTAACTTGGTAGCTTTATCCATAGGGGTTTCAACAGCTTTTGAATTTTCCATCCTGAACCGCTCTAAGATCTTTTGTATATAGGTTGCTTGAGACAAACCTAAAAATTTCTTTGGGCGATCCCTGATGATTTTTACCCCAAGGATAAAGTTGGCTTCACCGAGGTCTTTCATCTCAAAGTTCGAGAATAGCCAATCTTTAGTCAATGTCAATAATTGCATATCATTTCCAGCTAACAGGATATCGTCTACATATAGAGATAGTATCAGAAAAGATCTTCCAGACCGTTTCATGTATACACAATGATCTTCTTCACTCATTGTGAATCCAAAAGTGGTGATGGCCAAGTGGAACCTCATGTACCACTGTCTTGAAGATTGCTTCAGCCCATAGATAGATTTCAACAATTTGCAGACTTTCTTTGGATACTTTTTGTCCACATAACCCATGGGCTGTTGCATGTATATCTCTTCATCTAAGTCACCATTTAAGAATGCGGTCTTAACATCCATCTGATATAACTCTAAGTCTAAACTTGCGATAATGGACAAGATCATGCGGATTGAGGAGAACTTTGGCAACAGGTGAAAGGTCTCCTCGTAATCAACGCCTTCTTTTTGTGTAAAACCTTTAGCAACTAATCGTGCTTTATACTTGTCCACTGTACCATCTACCTTTCTTTTGATCTTTAGTACCCATTTGTTACCAATCGCTTTGCGATTGGAAGGCAGATCAACAAGTTCCCAGACTTTATTTTTCTCCATGGAAGCGATCTCTTCGTCCATAGCATTCACCCAATCGGCCGAGTTAGAAGATAATAATGCATCCTGATACGAATCAGGTTCATCATCATCAACTGCAACACAAGAGAATGTTTGCCCCTCAATATCGAAGTATCTTCGGGGAATCAATCATCTTTCGCTTCGACGTAACTCAGGAGCCTGCTGAGATGTCCTCCCACTGTCCTGACGAACTATAGGAGCATCATCATCTTGAAAAGCAGAATTCCCACTCTCCTGAGATACATCAGGTATTTCAAAAAGTTGTATTGGAACCTTTTGCTTCTCTCGGCTTGAGTATCTATCTCCAACGAAGGTCACGTCTCGGGATTCTATCTCAATCCATCGTCCATGGTCCTCATAAACTAGAACATATCCCTTTGAATGCATAGGGTACCTAATGAACACGCATTCAATGGTTTTACTATCAAGTTTACCTCTATGCGGAGTAGGTAGCAAAACATATCCCAAAGATCCCCAAGGGCGTAGGTTGGCTAGAGAAGGAGTTCTCCCAGACCACATCTCATATGGAGTCTTAGGAATAGATTTGGAAGGGACTCTATTTAGGACGTAGACGGCTGTTAACAGTGCGTCTCCCCAGAATGTGGTAGAGAGATTGGCTTGAGCCATCATCGATCTAACCATGTCCAATAATGTCTTATTCCTTCTCTCTGCAACACCATTTTGCTGTGGTGTGTAAGCCATTGTGTACTGCCGAACAATGCCAACATTTTCGCAATATGATTTAAACATTTCAGACGTATACTCGCCACCTCTATCAGATCGAAGGATTTTGATCTTTTTCTCAAGTTGATTTTCCACCTCAGCTTTATATTTAAGAAAACAATCAAAAGCCTCAGATTTGATAGAGGTGGCGAGTATACGTCTGAAATGTTTAAGGAGAGTTTAAGTGGGATTGGGATAAGGCCACATCATCCGGTCTTATCCCTATCTCCTATCATAAATCAAATTCAAAATTGAATTTGAAATATAACAGAAGAGAAAAAAGGCCGTAAGAAGCCAAAGCTCGTGGGACCCACCCACTAGTGATTGCTCACCAGTGGGCCCCACTGGCCCACGTCCAACAGATAGTTCTGTAACAAGAGTATATGTTTTAAGGAGAAAAACTTATGCACTATTAAAAGACATGACAAGGTCTTTTTATATTAAAAGACCAACACTTGTATTATTCCACACTCTTCGTATGAATTGCTATTTTCTATACGGGGATAGTGGCACTTAGATGTGGAGTCATGTTGCAATGATCCAAACCATCACATTATGGGCTCAAACTATCTTTTGGATCACTGGCCCACAAAAAAAAAAAAAAAAAAAAAAAAAAAAAAAAAAAGTTCAAGAAAAATCTCATATTTTTAAATTATATATATATATATATATATATATATATATATATATATATATATATATATATATATATATATATCGGTTACGCACCGGTTCACACGTCATACGTGCAAACTTTCCTATCAACCGTCGGATAAGGTAGACAGTCTGGATGAAGGCGTTCTTAGTACGAGCTTGAAAGAACGAGTTTTCTTCTCTCACATGCCTCTTCACCCTATTCTCTAACTCTTCGAAGGATGTGGCGGAAACATTTTTACATGAAATTCTTCCGCTGGGATGTTGGGTGGATCCCACCAAGATGTTAGTGATAAATTCACGTCGTCCATACATTTTTAAAAATAATTTTATGGTATGAACCCAAAACTGAAGTAGATTAAAATCTCAAGTGGGCCACACAGTGTTGATTGAACTATCACCATTAAAAACTTCCTGGGGCTACCAAATTTTTGGATCAAGCTGATATTTGTTTTTTTTTCCATCATCCAAGTCTTTATGACCTAATCTACAAGTTGGATGTCAAATAAATATCACGGTGGGCCCTAAAAAATATTTAACAGTGAATCATTATCGTTGCTTCCTGTAGTGTGGTCCACTTGAGATTTGGATCTGCCTTAGTTTTGAGATAATGTCCTGAAATGATAAGGAAAAATGGATGGATAGGTGGATTTCTCAAAAACATCATGGTGGGCCCCACTTAGGTTTCTAATGTGCAAAAGGCTTTCGCAGGAAATCTCATTCGAAAAAATCACGCTGCAGATTTCTAGCAAAAGCCTTTGGTAGGAAATTCCTACGCTAGAAACCTAAGTGGGACCCACTGTGATGTTTTTGAGAAATCCAATCCGCCCATCCATTTTATGAGATCATTTTAAGACGTGTACAAAAACAAGCCGAATCCAATACTCAAGTGGGCCGAAAATGTGAAGATTGAACTTACACAGTTGAAATATTCATAGGTCACATAAGTTTTGAATCAGGATAATATTTGTGTTCTCAGCTAATCTGAGTAGGAATGACATTATGAATGGTATAGATGGCATGTAAACATCACCATTGACCCCAAAGAGGTTTCAACGGTAGGAATTCCCCTACCCCTTTTCCTTCAGTACGGCTCAATTGAGTATTGTGTCCTACTCACTTTTGGTCTCAATTCCTAAAATGAGCTCCAAAAATGGATGAACGGGATAGATTTCTCACAAACATCATGGTGGGCCCCACTTAGATTTCCAGCAAACTTTACAAATTAGGTGTGTCATTAGGGGATGCGAATTAGATACTGACAGATGTTGAGTAGCTGACGATTGGATACTGACAGAGGCGAGTAGCCACACTCGCTATTGAAGTGACATCACCAAGTTCTGTGTGCCCCACATGATGTGTGTGTTGTATCCCCATAGTTCAAACATTTGGAGAGATCATTTTAGGATATGGTCCAAAGAACGAGGTAGATCCAAGGCTGGGGTGGACCCCACCATAGAAAACAGTGGTGAGCGTGATGCCCACCGTTGAAACCTTCAAAAGGTCCACCATAATTTTTATTTGAGATCCAATCTGTTCACGTGTTAATGCAGATGAAAGAAGGGAAAACACAAATGTTAGCTTGATCGAGAACTTTTGTGGCCCTTAGAACTTTTTAATGGTGGGCGTCACTCTCCCCACTATTTTCTGCGGTGGGGTCCACTAGATCTTTGGATCTAACTCATTCTTTGGATCATGGTCTAATATGATCTCTCCAAATGGATGGGCGTTGTAGATACAAAACATACATCATGGTGTGGCCCACAAAACTTGGTGATGTCACTTCATTAGGGAGTCTGGTTACTCAACCTATCAGTAGCTAATCCACGCACGTAATTAGGGAGGTGAGGGATGCATATCCCATCCTACCTCCGCCCATTTATGGGAACATGCAGTAGCTTCAAGTGGCCACCGTGATGTTTTCTATGGTCCTATCCACACCATCCATCCATTTTTTATTTATTTGTTTTTTATCATTTAAAGCTATTAGCCCAAAAACATGGCAGATCCAAGATAGATGTGGGCTACACAGTGGGGATTAAACCCTTACCGTTGAAAAATTCATGGGGGCCAAAGAAGTTTTGGATGGAGCTGATATTTGTGTTTTCTCTTCATCCATATCTATGTAAATTTATGAATAGGTTGGATGGCAAATATAAATCACGGTGGGCCCTAGAAGATTTTCAACGGTGAGAATTATTATCACTGCTGCTTCCTATGGTGTGGTCCATTTGAGCCTTGTATCTATCTAAATTTTGGTTCTATGCTATAAAATGATGCTGAAAAATGGATGAATGGTGTGGATAAAACCCATACTTCCCGATGGCCACTCAAAGCTCCTGCTCGCTCCAAGCTGGGTTAGGGCGGGGTAGGACGCATTAAGAGTAATTTAGGGTCCTCTGTTGGCCCCACTTGAGATTTGGATCTACCTTAGTTTTGGGATAATACCCTGAAATAATAAGGAAAAATGGATGGACGGTGCGGATTAAACCCATACATCACGGACCACTCAAAACTCCTGCCTATTCATACATTTTTCCTAATCATTTCAGGGAATTATCCCAAAACTGAGGCAGATCCAAATCTTAAGTGGACCACACCACAGGAAGCAGCGGTGATAATGATTCTCATTGTTAAATATTTTTTAGGGCCCACCGTGATATTTATTTGACATCCAACCTGTAGATTAGGTCATACAGACCTGGATGATGGGGAAAAAAAAAAAAACAAATATCAGCTTGATCCAAAAATTTGGTAGCCCCAGGAAGTTTTTAATGGTGAGAGTTCAATCAACACTATGTGGCCCACTTGAGATTTTGATCCACCTCGATTTTGGGTTCATACCATAAAATTATTTTTAAAAATGTATGGACAGCGTGGATTTATCACTAACATTTTGGTGGATTTATCACTAACATTTTGGTGGGACCTACCTAGCATCCTAACGGAAGAATTTCATGTGAAAATATTTCCGCCGCATCCTTCGGATAGTTAGAGAATGGGGTGAAGAGGCATGCGAGAGAAGAAAACTCGCTCTTTCAAGCTCGCACTAAAAGCGCCTTCATCCAAACCATCTATCTTATCCGACGGTTAATAGGAATGTTCGCACATAATGACATGCGAACCGGTGCATAATGAGCGTTCCTATATATATATATATATATATATATATATATATATATATATATATATATATATATATATATATATATATATAGTATTTTGCTACATGTGCAGCAGATGCCACCAATGATCTTCAGGTGCTCCACTTGTCAAAGTGTCACTTGCCACCGTCATCACCTTGCATCCCTCCTTTGCCAATGTGCGTTTGTGCTAGCATGCAACATATGACATCGTCCAACTTTAAGCATTTCACATGTGCCAAGTACTATTATCCAACTTCAAATTCCCCACATGTTCAACCAAGTTCATTTGCAAGTGTGCGTGCCTCACAGGCTAAAATGTGGCATATGTAATATGCATGCACTGATCTCCACCTACAAGCACCCCAAACGCACCCAATGTGCCACATTTGCCACAATCCATCTTCAACTTTGCACATGTATCACCTTTCCATCTTCAAGTATATTTTTCATTTTTTAAAAAAAAGTTTTTTTTCCAGGCAACAATATAGAATTTGAGGAATTTTTTTTTCAAAACCCTAAAAAAATGTTTTTTTTTTCCACGCAATAATATAGAAATTGAGGAATTTTTTTCAAAATCCTTGGGAAAAAAAAAAAAAAAAAAGAGGGGAAAAATATATATATTTCCTTTCCACATTATCATAGAAATGACGTTTCTGGGAAAACATAAATTCCTCCATTTTATTTCCACAAATCCATGTAGGTGAATTCAATTGCTTAACTTTGAATGACAAATAAAAGAATATTACATTCTTTGAACCATGCAAATGGCTTATCAATGACCCACAAACGGTATAAAAGATGGCTCAAATTTCTACATGTACTAAATGTATGCACATTATCAAGTGTCCATATTCATCCAATACCTATGGGGTCCACTAATTGAACATGTTGGATGACTGTGTGTACATATGCCACTCTGAACTGTTGGTGAATGTCTGATTATGACCCACAAAATTCTACCAGAGTATACTGCGACTCCCCCCTTTAAGAAACTATAAGATTAAGCCTCACAAAAAATGTAAATAAGACTTAAAAGGGGCCCTAGAATTAGACCCAAAAATAAAAATAAAAAATTTACGAATCAAAAGAGATTGCACTTTAAAGATTACCACTTGCAAATTGAGAATATCTATTGTAACAGGAAATGGAAAAAATAAAATCAGAAGAGAATTCTTCACCAGTGCCACTGATTATTCTGCACCTGAACTGCAGCAATCAAACTTAAATCCATTTACGAGTCAATGCTGATCATTTTGCCCTCTCGCAAAAATTGCAACAGCTGTAAGTAGTCTTGTTAGCTACAACTAGATCCAAACATTCACATGGAAGACCCAATTCACTCATCTTTTCTGTTAGAATTATTTATGAGAGGCAAAGTACATAAATCCTTCTTTCACTGAAAATGGCCCTACCATGCAGCAAAAACAGCTAACCCCCCTTTTTTTGGCAAAATCTATATCGGACACTATAATGTCTACCTTTCCAGCCTTATTCAATTTGTGTGTGTAATTCCTGCCAACGGCCCCCTATGGGCCCTTCCATCATCTTCTGGGCCAACCAAGTGAAACATCCATCCTGTTTATCTATAAGGTGCCCCACGAGCCCCAAATTCATTGGGGAAAAAAAATCTGAACCAGCCATCCAGAAACTAATTCCATGATGTCTCTCATTTGTAACCAATCATGTTCAGTTCCCACCCACATTCTGGTTCTTTCCGTTTCACTGGCATTACAACAGCATCAGGCTGCCAGGAAGACTTCATCCGCTCCTCCTCTAGACCACTGTGACCTTGAAAGAGTAGCTGCCTCAAGCTTCCCACTCCCCTACTCTCACTATCCACCGATGTCATGCCTGAATTCAAATCAATTCCTGGCCTAGAGATGCCGATTCCACTCAAACCTGATTGCGAACTCATTAGGTTCATAAGAAAAGGCGGTCTGGAAAAGTCCTGGGGAAAGGCAGCTGTGGAGCCCATTACTTGTGGTATGACAGTGGCTCCTCTCGAGTCCAAATATGGGTTGGAACCACCAGGTCCATAAAAGTGTGGAGGGAGGGGCATGGTGAGCCCCATCGCAAGGCCATTGTAGCCAAATGTTGCAGGTGACGCAGGTTCATAAGCCAGCACAGGTTGTGCCCCTGAACCACCACCAAACCTTGCCAAAGTAAGACCAACCGTGGAAGATTCCACGCCCTGCTCGTTCGCCAGAAAGGACCGAGTTCTATTGACATCCATTCTCGATCCCATGATTGAAACAATGGGATTGTCCAATTTCAAATTTTCATATCCTCTCACATCTTGTGACAACGATTTATTGAGGCTCTGCTGATGATCATGAGAACTGCGGGCATCGAAGAATGAAGGGTTGTTATTTAAATCAAAGTTTCTCAGGGAAGGGTGTCCCAGTGATGAGGCTGAAGCAGGAGATCTGCTGCAATTGCTATTTTGGTGGTATTGGAACCGACCCTCCACCTTCCAATCTGATGATGGATATGGGCATGCATCCTCATTGTCACCAAGACGGTTAAGGTCCAAGTATAGCCTGTCTGCCTTTCTTGAATTAACCTCAACAGATGAGTCACCCAAGGGAAGGCCTGATGACGGTAAGATGTTTTTAGCTGATATCAGATCAACCGCTGCATCATCGTCGCCCTCGGCCACGTTGAGATCGATTTTGAGGAAGTCTTGTCTCTGCTTTGAACAGTTGCTGCCGGCCTTTATCATAGACACATTTTCACCATCTGGGGTTCTTTGAGGGAATGCTGGATGGAAGGAACTTGTTGATGTAGACCGCTTCCACCCCAGTTCCCCTTCAAAGTGCAGAGCAGCAGCAGCTGATCCAGAAGGTCCTTCCAAAGCAGAAGAAACAGGGATGGTTGCAGTTGAGGTGATCGGCTGATTAGTAACAGGAACTGCTGGGAATTCGATTTCCTCAGCATCCTCGTTCAGGTCGAAATTGCATCTGCCTTTGTCAATCTTATCAACTGATTCTTGTGCGACAGCAGTGGAATGAGGCGATTCTGAGCCATCCCTATAGCCTTCTTGCTCAGTACTAATGATGTTTGAAATTCTTAAGCGCTTCACTTCACCAGAAGATCCGTCGTCAGCAAGGTCATGTCCGCTCAACGATTCATTCTCATCTAGTGGTTCCATCATGGGTTCATCCTGCTTGATTTTGACAGAATCAGGGCTACCAGGCAGCATGGTTTCTCCCTCCGAGCTTTTCTCTGAAGAAGAGGTGCAGAAAGTCTCTATATAATCAACAACTTCTCGCTCCACTTCTTTAGCAACTTGCCGAGCAACTTCCAATGCATCATCCACCCCATAATCGAATTCCATTTCCAATTTTTCCTGACGGCCCATCTCATTCGATTCTTTGGCATTCATCACCGCTTTAAAGATGTTGCTACGGATGACAGGACCCTTTCTTCTCCTCACCTTCAAATCTGACTTGCTAACCAGCTTTTGATCGTTGACACCTTTCTCCAAACTGTCTTTCCTCTTCGAGGAAGTTTCTGGACCTGACCCACTGCAACTAGCAAAATCCAGCAAAACCTTATCATAAAATTCGCCATCTTGCCCCATAGATTTGCGCTTGATTGTGCTTCTTTTATAGTTTGATGGCCCGCTCTTATGCTGGGGCCCAAGTATACCATTACCATGCAGAAGATCAGCTGACACAGGGTTCCTTGCACAAGATTCACCCTCATTTTCATCAATATTACATGATAGAGGTCCTGTCACACATTTCTCAACATTTGCAGGAGAAGAGGATGAAGAAGCAACTTCTTTTAGTCCGGAAGAAGTAGAAACAGCACATGTTTCTTCCTTGCTGACTCTGCATGGGCTACCTTCCTTGATATTCATCTTAATATTCATTTCCTTCATGTCATCATTGATATCTTTTGTCTCCAAAACATCAGAAGACCTATCGTCTGTTTTTCCATTGGTTGGAACTAAAGAATTGTGTAACGCAACAGAGTTTGTCCCTTCTCCAAGACATTCAGAGGATCTGTCAGCAACAGACGAGCTTTCCTGAAGAGTGTTTGGCAATAGAGAGGAGCCCAAAGCATTCACGTCTCCTGGAGACCCATTTGCACTTGCTCTATTTGATGTGATCTGAGGCGGATCTTGGTTAGATGTTGGGCCACTTGCATCATCAATGATCTCTGGCCAGGAAATATCTGTGCTTCTTGGAGCACTTGAATGCTGCATTTTACTCTCAGCAGGATCTACCTCACAATTTCCTTCCTCAATACCTTTGCGAGGAGATACTTCAAGACCAGGGGATTTTGAGCATCCACCCTCTCCAGCTATTTTCATGTCACTTGAGGACTTGGCATCATCTTCATGACATGCCCCACCTGTCTCCATATCCTGGTGATTTGGATCTTTATCCCTAGCCTGATTCCATCTATCAAACAAAGTTCTTGCCCTCTCCTGGACTTTCAAGCTCCTGTTGCCAAGGAGATGTTTGACAGTTTCCACAATTCCTGAAGCAGTTAAGCTCTCATCTAGAGGCAGCTTCTCAAGTGCTCCTAGCACTGCACTGATTGATTCTTCCACAGAACTATCACTTGTGCCACCACAACACTTTTGAGCTTCCTGGAGCCATTGGTCGAGAAACCTATGCCCGTCTAACTGAAGAAAATGATTAAGGCAACCATTGTTCTCTGTCGCTGATAAGGTACTTGCTACAATTGACCATTGTCTGGATGCATTACCTACATTCTTCATAATATTTTCTCTCTGCCTCTGCATAACAGCAACCAGCTCTTCGACTCTAGCAAGGTTTGTGAGTCCATCTTTCATCTCAGTTGGGGTGAAGAAATCTTCTAACGACATATTGCCTTCATGCACCAGCTAGGTACTTCCAACACGCTAATACTCTCATCATCTGCTGTTTCTGAAATACACATCTTAAATTTGATGAGTTGGCTAAAAAATATTAATGTTAATTGATAACTAATATCAAATAATCCTGAAAGCAAAGGATAAGGTGAGGTGATCAACAAGTTTAGTGAACAACAAGATATTTCACATTCCAGGATGAAAAACCAAGCACTGATTATTTTAGAATTCATGTAGTTGGTGTGTGATGGATGCAAGCTATTGAAGGTCAAACATAGAAATGAAATTCATGAGCACCATGAGCAGATACGAGTTCCATTACCAATCAAATCATGTCCATGCAGTTCTATTATCACATAGATGTTTATTCAGTTCTAGTGCCAAACAAATAGCGTTCATTCAGTTCTATTACGAAACAAATAGTGCTCATTCTTAAGAAAATCTGACTGAGCAACATTGATGGGGACATCAGAGGACCTACTCAGATGTACCAAAGACGGAGACGACTACTCACATCAGCGCAACTTTCTTTGTGGATGGGTAACGAGTTCCAGATGGGGCCCTCCGGGCCATTTTGAAGACCCCACATGCATTGGACGTGCATCAGGAAGACCCCACCTTGGGATGATGCATGTGGGCTGCTTAGGAGACTATTTTAGTCATAGGATTTCTATTTCGTGTCGATCCGACCGTTGGATCTTGTCGATCAGGCCATTGGGTCACCAGATCTTTTACATTTGGACCCCTTGGATTCTGATCTTGCTTTCTTTATGTTTTTTGTTATTTTTAGGAGTTATTTGATAGTTGAGATTGATAATATATGTTTTAGTTTTCTTATTTTGGACGATGGGCCACTTCACTTAAGTGAGTGGCATAGCTGTAATTATGCTGGATTTGAATTTCAAATTTTTTATTATAAAAGCACAGGGGAGGTGGAGTTCCAACCCTAGTGGTGTTATTGAGAAGAAAGAAAAAGAAGAGAGAAACTCTCTTATGTGAATGAATTTTCCTCATTGCTTTCTAGGGTTTTTTTGAAAAAAAAAAAAACCTCCATTCTAATTAAATTGTGGAAGGGTAGAAACTTGTTTGGTGGTGGATTCTCTAAGATACATCCTTCCTCTTCCTCTTCTTCGAAAGGTAGTCTTCTTCTTACATCCTTCTCCTCTCTTCTTTGAAAGGTATTCTTTTTTTCTTTTTATCTTCTTCTTTTTCTTTTCATTACAACCTTCTAAACCCTAGATCTTCAATTTCCTATTTTCCTCAATTTCTAAAAACCCTAATTTTAAAATCCCCAATTCCCATGAACCCTAATTCTCCATATTTTAGATTTTCCCCTTCCTTAACCCTAATCATAAAACCTACAAATCTGTCCATTGAGTGTGGAACGTGTCTATGCTAAATTGGAAGTTCTATTCTTCCATCGATCCTAGTTTTAATTGATTTATGTGATTTCTTAACATGCGGGCATGTGATTTAGGTTAAATCAGATTTTATTTCATATTGTTTACTCTTAATTACTTGGTAGGTTAGCATATTTTGTTAATTGAATTAAGTTATAGACTTTTCATAATCTCCATGTTGCATGCTAGTATTAAATTATGTGTCCTGCATCAAATTTGGCGTCAAAGCGCATAGGTTTAGCATAGGACTTTTGTGTTGCATCTAGGTTAGAGTCACATCTAGGGTTAGCAGAGCATTCATTGCATATAAGATCATATTGCTGAATTTTTGTTTGAGTATCTTATTGCTTAATTTTCAGTTCGCGGCCCCACTTATTCCATTGCTGAAATTTCAGCATAGTAATTTCTGGTTGTCACATTGCTGAATTTTCAGCTTGTAATTTTCGAATTACACCTGTGTTGAATTTTTAGTTTGGCACCCTCAGATTACTATCTTGTTGAATTTTCAACATAAGATTTGAGGATAGCGACTTGCTGAATTTTCTGGTTAGTGTGTCTGGCATGATCTCTAGGTTAGTACTATCATTGTTATCACGTTGTCCTAGGACCTAGGGTTTCCTTTAGAGAGTCCTTCTATATGCCCACTCATTCAGGACATGGTTTTGACCTACATCTCACTATGAATCTAGAGCAGATTGACGAGACCCTTACGCTATCAACAACCATCTGACGGCTATTGAAATGCATAATAGGACCACCACAACTCAATTGACCGTGATAAATGCACATGCCAACCGGCTTGAAGCCTCCCTTCAAGCAAACCCTGACACTCGGGAAGATGTCCAATCACAAATCAAGGATCAAGTTGAGACTGTGCCACTTGCAATTATTAGCCGCGCCTTAAGCCAAATTGTAGAAAGTGATGATTGGTGCAGGGATTCAATTTTCCACACTTATGTCAAGTGTGGTGGCAAAAACTGCAAGGTGATCATTAATAGTGGCAGTTGCATCAATGTGGTATCTACTCGCACCGTGGACTGCTTAGGTATGCTAGCCGTTCCTCACCCTCAGCCCTATCGAGTCTCATGGGTTGATGCATCTTCAATTTTGGTTTCTCGGCGTTGTCCTATTCCCATCCAGTTTTGTTCCTATATGGACACGTTGTGGTGTGATGTTTTGTCTATGGATATAGGCCACATCATTTTGGGCAGGCCTTGGTTGTATGACATGGACACAACACTATTCGGTCGCTCGAATACATGTTCATTTCTGTATGGAGGCAAAAGGATTGTCTTGAAGTCTCTCCCACCCAAAAGCATCCCTAAAAGAGAGGGCGTCAAGACATGTGGTCTTGAAGATGTGACGAAACTCCAACTTGAGTCTCTTCCTATAGTTAATGCCAAAGAGTCTGAAAAAGAGACTAAAACTGATTTGATGTTGTATGCACACATGGCAAGTAAGGTCACACCTAAGATTATTATGGAGATGTTACCTGAGGTCACACCCAAGGGTAGTGTAGAGTTACCATCTGAAGTGAGTCCAGTATTGGAGGAGTCCAGTGTTGTTATTCCAGAGAGCATAACGGATGAGTTTACACCCGTACGGGACATTCACTCATTGACTCTACCAAACCTTCATCATGATCAAATGAGTCCTAGGGAGGAAGTGAATTTGGAAAGACAAGTAGATGAGCCTAAGACCCCTATAGATTGCATACCCACATCTATGTTCCATATGCCTTTAGAGTTTGCATATGCATCTACACAACATACGCATGACTTGCATGTGGAGATTAGAAAAAGAATCAATATAAGTGATGAAACATACAAAATGATTGTTGACTCATACCATAGGTTTAAAGAGTTTGTTATGGGTGATGAAGTCATGATTAAAATATGTTTAAAAAGGTTTCCACAGAGAACCATAAAAAAATTACAAGCCCATAGCGCGGGACCATATAAAATCTTGAAAAGACTGGGTTCGAATGCTTACTTAATAGATCTTCCACCTAACATGGGTATCAGTTCCACGTTTAATGTGGAAGATCTTGTACTGTTTCATGGACATTCCCCTAACCCCTACATGAACTTTGATGATGATGCCCCTGACCTGTCCCAAAATCCATGGTCATTACCTGACCCATCTTCTCAACCTTTACTATCCGTACCATCCATACCTATGAGAAGAGAGGAGATGAAGAAGTGGTTTCCACACGACATGGCGGTTACCAGGAGTACCTTGTCAAGTGGAAGGGTAGACCAAAATCAGACAGTACGTGGATCACAGAGGCAGAACTTTAGCGACGAGACTCAGATCTCCTCGAGCATCATTGCAGCTTTATTTCGCCAGAGGCGAAATCTCCTCAGCCGAGAGGAATTGATGGGGACATCAGACAACTTACTCGGATGTACCAAAGACGGAGATGACCACTCACATCAGTGCGACTTTCTTTGTGGATGAGTGACGAGTTCCAGATGGGGCCCGCCGGGCCATTTTGAAGATCTCACATGCATTGGACATGCATCAGGAAGACCTCACCTTGGGATGATGCATGTGAGCTACTTAGGAGACTATTTTAGTCATAGGATTTCTATTTCGTGTCGATTAGACCGTTGGATCTTGTCAATCAGGCCATTGGGCCACCAGATCTTCTACATCTGGGCCCATTGGATTCTTATCTTGCTTTCTTTATGTTTTTTGTTATTTTTAGGAGTTATTTGATTGTAGAGATTAATAATATATATTTTAGTTTTCTTATTTTCGACGATGGGCCACCTCGCTTGAGTAGCATAGTTGTAATTATGCTGGATTTTAATTTCAAATTTTTTATTATAAAAGCACAGGGGGGTGGAGTTCTAACCCCAGTGGTGTTATTGAGAAGAAAGAAAAATAAGAGAGAAACTCTCTTGTGTGAAGGAATTTTTCTCATTATTTTCTAGGGTTTTTTTTAACCTTCCAATTAAATTGTGGAAGGGTAGAGACTTGTTTGGTGATGGATTCCCCAAGGTACATCCTTCCTCTTCCACTTCTTCAAAAGGTAGTCTTCTTCTTACATCCTTCCTCTCTCTTCTTCGAAAGGTATTCTTCTTCTTCTTCTTCTTTTCATCTTATCTTCCTCTTTTTCTTCCTGTTACAACCTTCTAAACCCTAGATCTTCAATTTCCTATTTTCTCCAATTTCTAAAAACCCTAGTTCCAAAATCCCCAATTCCCATGAACCCTAATTCTCCATATTTCAGATTTTCCCATTCCTTGACCCTAATCATAAAACCTACAAATTTGTCCATTAAGTGTGGATTGTGCCTATGCTAAATTGTAAGTTATATCCTTCCATTGGTCCTAGTTTTAATTGATTTATGTGATTTCTTAGCATGCGGGCATGTGATTTAGGTTAAATTAGATTTTATTTCCTATTGTTTACTCTTAATTACTTGGTAGGTTAGCATATTTTGTTAATTGAATTACTTTATGGACTTTCATAATTTCCATGTTGCATGCTAGCATTAAATCATGTGTCCTGCATCAAACATCCTGTAAAGAAACAACAACATTATCGACAATGAAAGATGTGACCTAATAAGTTCAGCAGGTGCTATTCTGAATGATTATTAAGGTAGAAGTTAATCCATGCTATGGATCTGATTGCCAGGACCACATGGAGACATTACTTTGTGCCCCTTTTTTTCTGCACAGGGTACATTCATTGATCTTATCATCACAGTGATCTTAGCCTTTAACATAAGTCATAACAATTTGGAGTCCACTTTTAAATGGTAGATTTTCACAAGCTTTACAATCAGCTGTCCACCAGACATCAAACTTCCTCTTTAACCAGACTCTTGGAATCAAGACTTGGCATTGGCTCATATTCACACCACCGACATGCCAGTAGAGTTCCACCCAGTATTGGTCGTGGGCAGTGTTCGAAATATCGATACTATTGGCCGATATATCGGCCGATATTATCAGTATCACACCACTGCGAAACGAAACTCCTCTGATAACCCTCGGAAGATACCAAAAATCCAAAACTTCAGATATCGTGCCATACATCATCGATATCGCCGATACAAACCACCTCGATCTAACAGTTCGAGCTTTTTTTTTTTTTTTTTTTTTTTTTAAAAAAAGAGAGGAAAAACTGGAGGAGGGAGGATTTCGGTAACGTGATTGGAGGTCGAATTTGGTGGGTTTCGATTTCCCTCTTTCTTTTTTCTTTGAATCCAATGGAGATGCATCACAATGTAACGGAGATTTCAACGAAGGGATTTCTCCAACCGAGATTTCAACGAGAAATTGGGCCTATTAAGGTGAAGATTTGAGATTTTTAGGGTTCCAGAGCTTCCAAAACCCTCTTCCCTCTTTCAAAACGCAGCTTTGCTAAATCCCTTAGATATCCGATTGCGTATTGAGTTACTCGTACGCTTTATCATACCGATAAAACTCCGTGGGCCCACTGTGAATGTATGTGGTTTATCCACACCATCAACTATTTTTCCAGCTCATTTAAGGGGTTGATCCCAAAATTGAAGCATATCCAAAGCTCAAGTGGACCATACCATATGAAACAATGGGAATAATGATTACAACCGTTGAAACCTTGCCAGGCCCACAATGATGTTTATTTGTCATCCAACCTGTTCATAAGATCACAGAATCAGGGATAAAGGGAAAACATAAATATAAGCTTGATCCAAAACTTCCATGGCCATCAAGAATTTTTCAATGGTATATGTTCAATTCAGGTTGTTTCCTGTGGTGCGGTCCATTGGAGCTTTAAATATGCTTTAATTTTGGGTTCAAGTCCTAAAATTACCTATTAAAATGGATTGAAGGAGTGGATAAAATATATAAATCATGGTGGACACCATAGTGTTTACTAAGTACACAAAATAAAATGCACCTGTAACTCGTGGGTGGATTGATGCTACGTGAGTAACAACATAGTTGGTGTTACGCTTGTTATAGGGCCCACGTTGATGATATGTTGTAGACCCTATCCATCCATTCGTTTTTATAGCCCATTTAATGATGTAATCCCAAAAATCAAACATATTCAAATTATCAGGTGGACCACACCACATTAAACAATGATTAATGAAAACTTACCATTAAATGATATGGATCTGCTTAATTTTTCTAGTGCGGTCTACCCAAGATTTGGATCTACTTAATTTTTGGATTAATATGCTTAAACTATATGAAAAAATAAATGGACGGCCTAGATAAAATATATACAGCAAGTTGGACTCCACAGATCCTGTGACAAGTCTGGCTGTTGTACCACATAGGTTGTGTGGTGCGAAGATGAGCGTTGACACTCCAAGTTGTACAAATGGTTCAAAGGAGATCAAAGTTACATGGGCCACACAATGATGTATTTATTATATCCACCCCGTTCATCAATTTGGCGAGATCATTTTAGATCAGGAGCCCAAAAATAAGTCATATCCAAAGCTCAAGTGGACCACACCACAAATAGTTGTGGGACAATGATTCTCTCCATTAAAACATTTGTAAGGCCCACCATAACATTTATTTTCCATCCAATCTGTTCATAAGGTCACACATACCTGGATGAAGAGAAAAAAAAAAAAAACAAATATCATATTGATCCAAAGCTTATGTGACCCCAAAATGATTTCAATAGTAGACGTTCAATCCTCCATTACATTTTGCAGTGTGATCCACTTAATAATTGGATTTGCCTTATTTTTCGGCTCAAGCATTACGACTAGCTCGCCAAATTGACGGGCGGTTTGGATATAAAACATACCTCATGAGGACCCACATAACTTGTTGACGTCAACACACAATCATATTGGTGGTGTGTGGTACACCAGCTAATCCACTTCCGCGAATTTCCTGGGAAAGCTTTTGGTAGGAAGTTCCTACGCTAGAAACGTAGGTGAGGCCCACCATAATGTTTGTGAGAAATCTACTCCGTCCATCCATTTTGTGAGCTCATTTTAGGACTTGGGACCAAAAGTGAGCAGGTTCCAAGACTCGAGCGGGCCGCACTAAAGGAAAAGGTGGGTAGGGAAATTCCTACCGTTAAAACCTCCTTGGGTCAACAGTGATGCTTAAATACCATCCATAACGTTCATTACGTCATTCCTACTGAGATGACCTGAGAAGACAAATATTATCCGATTCAAAACTTTTGTGACCCCACGAATATTTCAATTGTGTACGTTCAATCCTCAACCAATCTCTATCATTGATATGTATATTTCTGAATTTTAATTTTTTTTGCTTTTCAATGAATTGGTTGTGTTTTCATACATGTCTTTGATACATTTATAAATGCCAAGAACTCAATTTAAATATAGTTGTATTAGTTCAGTTAAACATCGCATAACATAGGACCATTTAGAAAGGAAATTTATTATGTGCACTTTTTTTTTGAGATGTTATGATTTAAAAGTGTGTATTAAGGTCCTTTTTAACAATCCATGAAGTTTCATTGAAAAATTCAACCATTTTCCCAATGTTTCCCAATGTTTCCCAAAAAGTGCGATAAATTATGTGATACAAACGATATATCTCATGCGATAACGGATACATATCTGCATCCCAAGGGTGCGATACATAGCGCGATACCGATATTTCGAACATTGGTCATGGGAGACCTCTGGCGCACACGCCCCAAAGAGAGAGCAAGCACAACAGGTTCATGGAGGGGCAGTTGCGAGGCAAACCACCAAGCACGAAGCAACCATACAAATAAAGGGGTCATACTTGAGCAGTCGGCGGCACAAAATAGCAGGGAACCCACAGATACATGTTTACCAACACCACTTACATGCCAACAAGGCCACGCTGCATAGCGCTGCCCCGTCGTAAACTATTGTTTTCAAATAAGTCACATTTGACTTATAGAAAGCTGGTCAAGGTTAGTGAGGAAATTTGTTTCCAAAGCTAATTCTATAAGGGGTTTCAAGCTTGTTTTCTAAACCATCTAGAGTGCCACACTAAGATTATGTTGTAATTGAAGGATGCAGCCTTCATGAATGTTTTCAACTGAAATATAGGACACCCATTTCCACAATCCTATAAATTAGCAACGTTGGGTTTGCAAAATTCAAGGTAACATAAGTTGTCAAACAGTGAGAGAGAAAACTCTCCTGCAGAGGTTATGCTGGTCAACTAAATAACAGATTCACAAGATAATCAGATCAAGCAAAGCTTCTACGTTAGTACCAACTTATAGAAGTGAAAATCAGAGGAAAGGCTCCAAACTATCTCCTTCCATAACTTGATTGAGAACCTGGAAAAGGCTCGATGCGACAAAATGTTTAAGGAAAAGATTTTCTTTGGCCTAATTAAATTAGGTCCAAAATGTGAGCATTGATTGGTTAATCAGTTTCCGTCATTCATCATTAAATGTCACTCACCCCATCATATATTAACAAGAAGCCAAGGCATGCAAATAGAACATCATTAGAATAATCAGTCCTAGAGCGGGACGCCGAGTCGAACTGAGTCGAGCTTGGCACAGCTCAGCTCGGTTTGGCCAGCAGCCAACCCCGGCTCGAGTTTGGCTCAGCTCGGTCCTCGATCCTGATTGGCCAGCTCAGCTCAGTTCGGCCAGCAGCTCGGGCCAAGTTCAAGCCGAGTTCGAGCTCTAACTTTCGAGCCGAGTTGATTTGAGCCGCTCATTGTGTAGGGACCACAAGGAGGATCTCAATGGCGGGTATCTTCAACCGATCAGCAACGAGTGCGTCTCATTAGAGTCCTTGATCTGCTCCATTTTTAAGGCCATGTACAAACATGATATGGAGAAGCTGATGGTTGGATTAGATCTTGCAACACATAACAGTGGACCCCACATAGCCCTGTCATTGCTACCGAACTCGACTCGAGCCTGAGGCAAGTCATGACGCAGAAGTAGCACCTATGTGGAATCGGTGCAGAAACGGAAACTGGGAGAGATCTTCTCCAGATCTTCTCGGTGCAGAAACTGAAACTAGGAGAGATCTTCTCGGTGCAGAAACGGAAACTGGAAGAGATCTTCTCAGTGCAAAAACAGAAACTGGGAGAGATCTTCTCCTTCAAATTCTCTAACCCAGAAACGATTCTAGCCATCCATCTTAGTTCCTTAGTGCACAAGCATACGCAAAGACAGCCCGAAGCCATGTTTCACGGTGCCTTCAACGGCCGCGAGCGGCAACTCGTCGAAAGCGTTTTCTTCCAAACCCAGGAACGATTCTAGCCATCCATCTAGTTCCTTAGTGCACAAGCAAATGCAAAGACAGCCCGAAGCTGTGTTTCACGGCGCCTTCATGGGCCACGAGTGAAAACTCGCTGAGACCGTTTTCTTCCTAACCAACTGATCAAAGGGCGCTCAAATACACCATGTAAGTACGTCATCTTGCTCGCAAGAACGCCACACCGAGTTGAGTTCGAGTGGTGGTCCGAGCTGAGCTGAGTTGAGCTCGGGCCAGCTCAGACTTGGCTCGAAATTTTTTCGAGCTCCAAAAATCAGCCTGACTCGGCCCGAACCCAGTTTCGAGCCGAGTCGAGTCAAGATTTTCCGAGTCAAGTCGAGCGAGTTAACTGAGCTAACTCAGTTCGTGTCCGACTCTAACCAGTCATCACTTGTCAGGGTTCTTCAACTCCCATCAAGTTTGACCTCCCAAAAAAATAAACACGCATCTAGTTTGGCCAAATATAACTGTCAATGGATGCAGCACAACAGCAGGGTTAAACTAGTAAGGCAGGTGTAACTGTGAAAAGGATCTTCTATAATGACAGCACTACAATAACTAGTTATGCAGCTTCACTAATCATTATCAAGCCAGAGAAAATGTTCTTCTCATGATGCTCAGACATTCTTCTCGACTCCACACAAACGTTGGATTCAAGGTAAACAGCTACATCCCACATCATGCTTTAAGCTCTAAAGAACCTGGAAAGGCTTCCTCTATAGATTCCTTATGATATCCCCCAAGAGATGCTAACCATTGCAGATCACCTTCAAAACTTACGGGTGGAAATCGACTTCATGCTCTTGGAGTCGTATAGCTGTTTGTTGGAATTGGAACCACACTCTGCTTTTTGGCTCCACCCTTCTAGTTTCTCTTTTTGGCTTCACCATTCTCGTGTTTCTTTTATTATGGCTTCACCAGTCTACTGTTTCTTTCTTTTTGGTTTCACCCTTCTAGTTCTTTTTTGTTTTTTCCTGCTCAATATATAGTGCTCCATTTCTAATTTCCTTTAATTGGATGACACACGCACACACACAATTAGATCACACATGCACAAACACACATGCACACAGAGGGAAAGATGACTGCATGCAATCAACAGTATGGGAGCCTCCCATTCCGTCCAACAGGGTGCGCCCACTGTAATGTGTTTCAAATATCCACCCCGTGCATTAGTTGCACCCTCTGTTTTTTAGGCCAAGGGCCAGAAAATCAGCTCGGTCCATAACTCAGGCAGGTGGGTCATACTAGACGGAACAGTACAGAGGGGATGGCTAGGGTAGGTTTCTATGTGGGGTCCCCAATGATCTGTATATGCCATCCGACCAATTCATTGTGTTTAATTGTCACGCCCCCAACTCCGGAAACATGGTTAGAACTAACCCTGGACTCGAGTTAACGGGTCATAACCTTGGGAAAAATACCTTAACAATCACATTCACGATACACATTCACATTTCAATCACAAACATATAAGAAACCGTCATAAATTTATTTAACTTAGTATAATGTGCTTTCCAAATCCACAACCAGGACATCAAATAAAAGATAAATACTAATAACAACAATCATAAGACCATCATGGTCCGAACCGAGAATCAAAATAATCATCTAAACTAAAACACTTGTCCGGCCACTCTCTGATCTTCCTGACTTTTTCTTCATCCTAAAAGTCAATCAATTAAAGGGGTGAGCTTTCCACAACTTAGTGAGATAGCTCCTCAACAAGTGAACTATATGATTTTCAAAGATAAGCCAGGAATTTAAATACGAAAGATATAAGAATTTAAAATAAATGGATGCATGATGTAAATGCATGCTTATTTTTCACAGTACTTAGTGCAGTTTTCTTTGTGAACACCAGGGCCAATTTTATTACAACTAACCAGGCAAAACACTCTCAATCCATATACTAACATTTCTCTAGTTGTACAGCCAGGAGCCTTAAAATTTAGTTACTTGGATTACACAAATGAGTCTAAACTTATAATGTGGGGGCATTTTCACACCGAGCTCGAGTGGGGTGGCCTGTGGGATGCAGGTGCACACTCGGGGTGGGCGGCCTATGGAACCCATGGATTTGGGGCCCGTGTGAGGTGGAACCCATGGATTTTGGGCCCACGAGGGTTCGGCCGAGGACCTAACCCATGGATTTGGGGCCTGGGCTATGAGATAAAGGGATTAATTCGTCATGCTCTATCAATTCGAGCTTTTAGAGCAAGTGGTTAATTGTCCTGCATCAACTTACTTCCCATCGGACAGCCAGAAGTCAAATCCCTATTCGTCGTTGTTTCGACGTTCCTCTTCCTAGCATGGGTGACGAGTGTGCGGGCATGTTACAGTTCCAATTCAAACCGAACAATAATGACCCCGAGCGCCAAAGTAGGCAGACACTAGGTATGACCAAAGTCTTAGGAGATTGATCGCCTATTCGACCACTCGCTCAAAGTGTAAATTGATCAGGCAATAGTCAAAGGGTGGGGTTCGTCCTCTGATAACGGGTTTCTCCTTGCCTTCCGTACGAAGGGACTTTCTTAATGCATGAATAGCAGAATGCAAAGTGATAATTTGATAATTCGACCACTAAAGAGTATTCAGATTCTGGCTATCGACTACTGTATTTATGTTACGGATTATACTAGAGAAAGCAAGTGCAATAAGTAAATGATTACTCTAAAAGAAAGGAATTACTTAATAGAAGCTGCAATTACACTATGGAATGTAAATTCGACAGGACAAGATAATTGAAAGATAATTTGAAGATAATTGATTTGTTTGGGTTGGTGTGGGACAATTTTCTTGTTAACATTTTCTTCTATTTATAGTTTTGGTCCAAGCATTTTGGATCCTTCTCACGATCTGACGGTTACCATAACCATTTTTTGCCCATGCTCTACTTCAAGATTCTTCCCACAATCTAGTCTTCCTTGAGTCTTTAACCCCTATTCAGCATTCATGGTGACTCGACCGCTGGCTGACTTAATCATTCGGTCGCTTGAATTCGGTCGCTCCTCAATGATTACTTGTCATGTGCAAAACACATGATAACACTCACTTGAAATTCGGTCGCACATTCTCATTGCCATCTTTTGATCGTTAATCTTCATACACGTGACCCACAAGAATCTAACCGAAACAGGATCCGGTCAAATAGGGTACAAACAATCCCGACATGACCTATAACCTAGATTCGAAGGGAGACCCTCATTGGTACCACTTAGGAGCGGGAACTTTCAACCCCGAGGACCTCAAAATGTTCCCCTCTTTTTTAAATCACTCAGAATAAGTCCTCACTACTCTGAATCAATCCTCACCCTCTCATCTAGCATCCATAAATGATTATGATGAATGCGTAACATAATCACATATGCCATTTTACAAACATAACTCTCCAAGTATACCTTCCAAAATAGTACTTTCTAATAAAAGATATTTCCAATCATGACTTTCTAAATATAGAATAATTGTGTGATGTATGCATGCAAGATGAGATGTCAATGCCTACTTGAATCAGAACCACTCACCCAGATCGACTCGTAATTGTGGGTAAAACACCCTTCGGTACGTCCATAGCGCTTGACGCACTCTTGTTTCTTTTCATTTCAAATCTTCTTAGGTAAACATTTGGTAAAGTATTTCTTATGATGTTTCCATTCTACCATTTCTATTTTTGGAAATTTTATATAAATAACTTTCCTAATATGAACTTTCCTATTTGGAAAACTTTTAAAATAGAACATTCCTAATTAGGATTCGAATCTGACAATTTTAATAGGAAATCTAGCTTTATTTGGTTGAAATAGAATGGACCAACTATTAAACAAAATG
Organism: Magnolia officinalis; assembly: GCA_021015155.1. Taxonomy (NCBI): domain Eukaryota; kingdom Viridiplantae; phylum Streptophyta; class Magnoliopsida; order Magnoliales; family Magnoliaceae; genus Magnolia; species Magnolia officinalis. The sequence continues at coordinate 66,830,119 of JAJHSJ010000004.1, forward strand.
GGGTTTATCCAACAATCTATCTTATAGCAACTTAATCGTACTAATAGCTCACCCTTAGCATGTAAATTCCAAGGGATTACTGGTTTGATCTTATTCTAAATTCTTAAGTTTTATTTACACTTGGGTTGATCATTTTAATCAAGGTCGATCGTCACACAGGCTTGAATCGGGCCCGACAGAAACTAAACCACGGGTCAGGTCAAAAGGAAACTCTCTCTTCCTAAGGGCTCAACAGAACTTATGATGACCGCACAAAGGGGTTGATTGGATAGTCCTGGTCTGAGCATCCAATCGGCCCACAATTTGGGCTATTTTGATAGACCAATCTTAGCCGTTGATGCTCGATTTTTTTTATGGCCTTAGGGGTGAGATTAGGTCTAGATTTAACAACTTAGATGACCTATCTAATTAATTCATTTTGGGCCATCTACAAATCAGATCCAAAGGTGCACACTTATCCTTGAAAACTAAAGGCAATCGCGGTCCAAAAGTGGTCCTACTCTTGATCGCTTCCTGGAGTCCAAAGGTCGGCCGTTGCTGGTCCATCTTGGGGTCCAAAAAGATCATAATTATGACTAAAATAAAGATAAAACACATTGATCTAAGCATTTACAAGAACTAAAAACAAAAGTAGATTTCCTTCGCAAATTAACACTTTCCACAAGGATCAAAATAACTTGATTTCTTCAATGATCAAAACCTATATTTTTCTTGGAGTGTTTTGGGTCATTAGTGGGCCCCACTTATTGATCAAAAGGGTGGCCCCAAGGGCCTCCACAATGCTGCCTGAAAATGGTCCATTTTGAGCCCTCAAAGGGGACTGTAAGTGGCCCCACACACTGCCCAAAACATGGCAGCATGGGCCCCACTTGCTGGTCTTTTTTGGACCATAATTTTCCAGTACAATGGGCTCAACTAGGCCCCGCTTGGATCTCAAAACATGTCGGCAAATTTAATCTCACAAAATGAATAATATCAAAGGCATTTATCCAACAATTTTCACAAAATAAAAGGATTTTATAAGGAGAATATTATCGACTTGTTGGGGGATCTTGCAGCCATTAGTGGGCCCCACTTTTAATCCAAAAGATGGGCCCCAAGGGCCTTCATATCACTGGCCCAAAACCAGCTGAACACAGGACCGCGAGTGGGCCGCACACGCTGCCCAAAATGAGGCAGCATGGGCCCCACTTGCTGGTCTCTTTTGGACCGTTAATCTATGGCACAAAAGGGATTGGCGGGCCCCACTTTGGTTCCAAAGTATCCCAGTAACTTCAATTCTACCGATTTCTACTTTTGTCAAAAGATCAGGTCCGATCTAACCATCTATCAAACCAACCGTTGTACGAGCTGTTCATAGGGTGTATGGGCAATTATTCAAGGATTTTTAAGGGCCTTGATTTGCTTGGTGTTGGACCTTATAACCCAATCATCAGATCAGCCCCCGAATGGTTCAATTTCGGGCTGTTCTTAGACCCCAATCACAAAACAATGTAAACCATAATATAGAAAATTTTAAAGATTTTTATAGGTGGGGCTACTTACCATAGGATGGGGATTAGAGGCTGGAAGGTTAAAAGCAGTGTTGAGGTCCAACCCTCTCAGTTTTCCCATTTGTCTGCAGGTTAAAAGTAGTATTGAGGTCCAAAGTAACTCCCATACCCTTTTGAAAACTTTTCTAGAACTATGACGTAAACCTCAAGTCCCTATCACATACAATCGACATTGGAACTCCATGCAACTTCACGATTTCATCTATATATAACTTTGCCAACTCATCCAAGGTGGAGATAGCACGCATTAGAAGGAAAAGCACAAACTTAGTAAATCAGTCCACTATTACCCAGATGGCGTCATGATGGCGCCATGACCGTTACGTGCCCAAGGCAATCTCATTAGTGACATGCTCTCACTTCCACACCGGAATCTATAATGGCTGCAGCACTCCTACCGGCCTCTAATGCTCGGCCTTGACTTGCAGTACGTGAGACATAAAGACACATATTCGGCAATCTCACTCTTCATATTCTGCCACCAATACTATCTATGTATATCCTAATACATCTTGATTCCTCCAGGGTGGATTGTATACTTGGTCCGATGAGCTTCATCCATCACTTCCTTCTTCAATTTTGCTATGTCTAGGACGCACAATCTTCCTTGAAATCTCAACCCTCCATTTGCACCAGTTTTCCATTTTGGACTCTGATCATTTGATGCCTGCTCTACTTGTTCTTAAATCCACATGATGTAGGATGAGTGAAACTAACCTAGGATGCAAGATGTGAGATCAAATACGCACCAATTTCAGCATTCAACATATAAAACCAAACATATCCACATAATAAATTCAAAAAATTCATATTTGTAACACAAAGGGCTTAGGCTATCACATACGCGGTGCACGAAAATATAAAATATTACAAGAGTGGCCCACTTGGAAGTAGGAACTTCCAATCTAGCGCATGTAGTACAACAACCACGTAAGAAAACAATGGCGCCAATAAAATTGGGTTTGGGGAAGGGATTTGTAATATAATATAATATAATTAAAAAAAACAGATTTTCGTTAGGGTTTTGGAGTTTAGGGATTGAAATGTGGGATTTTTTTGGAATTAGGGATCTATGGATTAGGTAGGGTTTGGATGGGAATCAATGAGGGAAGGTACCAAAAGGGGGGCCCGCACGTGGCAACCCGTACGGACGCACGTGCGTGCGTGTCCACGTATGTATGGGCAAGGGAAAAGGGAAAGGAGGTGGATTGGGTAGGGTTTTGATGGGTTTAGAAGAGATGTAAGGGAAGGAGAAGAACAAAAAGAGAAGTGGAGTACCTTGTTGGAGAAGAGAATGAGGAAGAAAACACCTTGGAGGAATCCACCACCAAGCAAGCTTCTACCCTTCCACAATTCGATTAGAAGGGAGGGTTTCTCACAAACCCTAAAAAAAGAGGAAAAACACCCAAGTAAGTCCTCTGATATCCCCATCAACTCTGCCCGGTTGAGAAGAATTCGCCACTGGCGAAATGAAGTTGTGGTAATGCTCAATGAGGTCAGGATCAATGCATTGAAACTCTGCCTTTGTAATCGAGGTGTTGTTTAACTCTGGCCTGCTTTTCCACTTCACAAGGTATTTTTGATATCCTCCCTGGCAGGTAGAGACTGCTTGATGGTCCAGAACATCCTCGATCTATTATTTCCGTCTAGGTAGTGATGGAAGAGAAGGTAATAAGTGGGAAGTAGGGTCTGGTAAAGGCCATGGACTGGGAACGGGGTCGGGGACACCATCATCTGGGGTATGAGAAAGGTCTGCAGGAGGGCTAGAAGATGGAGGTGTGGGTCCGTCACAAGGCACAAGGTCCTCCATGTTGAATGTTACACTAATGCCCATGTTAGATGGAATATCCACCACATACGCATTAGGGCCCACTCTTGTCAAAATTTTATATGGACCAGCACTATGGGCATACAATTTCCTCATGGTTCCCTGTGGGAATCGTTCAGGCCTGATGCAGACCATGACGTAGTCACCCACCTGAAACTCCTTAAATCTACGATGTGAATCTGCATAGATTTTATAATGTTGATTACTAACATTAATGCGCCTCTTGATCTCGCTATGCAAGTCATGAATATGTCGTGCAAATGCTTCTACGGACTCAGATGGCCTATGTGAGACGGACATGGGTATGAGATCTATAGGCACTCTAGGCTTGTACCCAAATATTATCTCAAATGGACTCATTCCTGTGGACCTATTGATGGAATTGTTGTATGCAAACTCGGCTACGGGCAAAACTACATCCCAAGTCCTAATATGGTCTCCCACCAAACATCGTAGCAGATTCCCTAAACTGCGATTGACAACTTCCGTTTGGCCATCAGTCTAAGAAATGTATGCTGAAAGGAACTGCAACTTAGTTCACATCATGTGCCATAGAGTTTTCCAAAAATAACTCGTAAACCGCACCATCTCAATCTGACACAATGGTCTTCGACAAACCATACAAACGAACTACCTCCCCAAAGAATATCTTAACCATGTTAGTGGCATAAAATATTTTGGAACATGGAAGAAAGTGAGTCATTTTCGAAAAACGGTCCACAACTACAAAAATGGAATCGTGCTTTTTAATCATCTTAGAGAGCCCAAGCATGAAATCCATGCTAATATCAACCCATGGGGCATGGGGGGCTGGCAAAGGTGTATATAAACCAGTGTTCTGCTTCCTCTGCTTTGCCAGTTGACAAGTCTTACATTGCCTTATAATGTTAGCTACGTCTCGTCTGAGACTTGACCAATAAAAGTGCTCCTCTATAAGGGCAATAGTCTTATCATGCCCAAAATGACCATCTATCCCTCCAGCATGAAGCACCCAGACAAGAAAGTCACGAAGGGATATACAGGGTATACACAATCTATCGCCTCTAAACAAAAACTCACTGACCAGGACAAACACACTATTACTCCTAGACTGACCATCTAATAACGATGCGTATACTTTTCTAAAATCTGGGAAACTAGGATAATCTTCCTCTAATCGTTCAAACCCAATGACCTCGATGTTCATGGATTGGAGTAACATAACCCTATGACTCAAAGTATTGGCAGGTTTATTCTCAACCCCGGCCTCGTGCTTCAACACAAAAGTGTATTCCTGAAGAAATTGGACCCATTTGGCACATGGTGTGCCGTAAAGGCCGTTACGTAAAGGTAATGGTGGCAACCGTTACACATTACGGGATCGTAACGGCCGTAACAGTCGTTATGAAAAAAAATGATCCGTAATTGTCGTTAACGGCACGTTACATCCCCTATAAAGGCCATAATAGCCTCATAATGGTCTATTACGGGACATATACAGGTCTTTCATACTTTTTAATCAACATTACGAGGCGGATACATGTTTTTGGGGATTTTTTTCAATAAATAAAAAAATAAAAAAGAGAGACCGTAACGGCCGTTATGGGGCCATAACAACCGTTATACCCCGTATCGTAAAGGTAATGGTGGTGGCCGTTACGACCACCGTTACGGTTACGAAACACCTTTGGCATGTGTCGGGTTCAACTTCTTTTGTGAGTTGAGATAGGGCAAAGCCTCATGGTCAGAGAATAAGAATAGCTCATGAGGTAATAAATAATGTCACCAATGACGCAAAGACTGTACTACCGCATAGAATTCTGTCATAAGTAGAATACTTTTGTTTCGCCTCATTCAGCTACTTGCTAAAGAAAGAAAAATGGTGCCCTTCCTGACTAAGCACTCCACATATACCTACACCAGACGCATCACAAGCAACCTCAAAAGCCTTGGAAAAATTCGGAAGTCGCATGACAGGAGCTTCAGTTATCTTGACTTTAATCTCCTTGAATGCCCTAGAGGCTGCTTTAGTCCACTGAAACTCCCATTTTTTTATGCAATCGGTAATAGGAGCCATGATGGAACTAAACCCTCTAATAAACCGCCTATAAAAGGTGGCTAAGTGATGCAGGACAATTAACCACTAGCTCTAAAAGCTCGAACTAATAGAGCATGGCGAATTAATCCCTTTATCTAATAGCCCAGGCCCCACATTGCATGGGTTAAGACCTTGGCCGAACCCCCCTCGTGGGCCCCACATCATATGGGTACTGCCTCACATGAGCCACCCACCCCGAGTGCCCCCGCATCCCACAAGCTACCACACTCAAGCCCGGTGTGAAAATACCCATGCATTAATCACCTCTGATGATGAGTCTCGAACACGAGACCTCCCACTCTGATACCACTTTGATGAAGGACAATTAACCACTTGTTCTAAAAACTCGAACTGATAGAGCATGGCGAATTAATTCCTTTATCTCATAGCCCGGGCCCTACATCGCATGGGTTAGGTCCTCGGCCGAACCCCCTTCATGGGCCCTACATCACATGGGTGCCGCCTCACACGACTGGGGCCTGCCTCACACGGACCGCCCACTCCAAGTGTGTCCCCGCATCCCACAGGCTACCCCACTTGAGCCCTATGTGAAAATGCCCCTTCATTACTAAGCGAAAGCTACGCACCGTGAATATTACACAACTCAGGCCAACTAACTAATAGCCTTAACCTTCTCAAGATCCGAGGACATGCCCTTAGATGACACGATAAACCTAAGAAGAAGACACTACCAAACAAAAACGAACGCTTCTCAAGGTTGGCATACAACTTCTCTGCCCTAAGGATCCTACACACTTGCCTCAAATGGTGGAGAAGTTGTTCCTTAGTCATGTTATAAATAAGGATGTCATCAAAGTACACAACTAGAAACTTCCCCACGAAGGGTCTCAACACCTGGGTCATCACCCGCATAAATGTACTTGGGGCATCGGTTAGTCCAAAATGCATAAATGTACTTGTACAACCAATCCTTCGTCTTCAAGCCAGTTTTCCATTCATCACCTGGGTGAATACGAATCCGGTGATACCCACTCTTGAGGTCTATTTTGGAGAAAATTGTGGCATTGATCATCATGTCCAACATATTGTCCAGAGGCAAGTATAGGAAATCGGTACTTAACGGTGATCTTATTGATGGCTCTGCTATTCACACACATACGCCACATGCCATCCTTCTTGGGCATTATAAGGGCGGGCATTGAACATGGATTCGTGCTCTACTGAATGAACCATTTTTAAGAAGCTCATCAACTTCCTTCTTGAGTTTCGCATGCTCTGTGGGATTCATTTTGTAATGAGGAAGGTTTGGGAGAGTTGACCTGAGGACAAGATCAATGGCATGTTGGATGTCCCTCATAGGTGGAAGTTCATCCGGGAGGTCATCAAGAAAGACATCATTGAACTCCTCTATCACCGAAATCACCTCACTAGGCAACTCTACACCAACCTGAGGGGTAGCCTCTCTAGTCACGAGGGCATACACCTCTGAATCCTCCCTAGTCTCTCTTTCGAATTCTTTTGCATTGATGATGTGAAGAGACTTAGGCTTGGATTACCTCAAAGTTCTAGGATCACCCTTCCTGGCGGTCTCCTCCTTTTCCGGTATGCTCTTGGATGGAAGATGACTCAATCTAATTTTCTTGCCCTCAAACACGAATGTACAAATATTTGAGCGACCGAATATTATAATGTCCAAGTCAAAGAACTAGGGCCTACCCAAGATGATGTGGCCAACATCCATGGGAACCACATCACACCACAGTGAATCCTTATACGACCCAAACTGGATGGGGATACAACATTGTTGTGAAATCGGAATGGAGGACTTATCAACCCACAACACTTTGTAGGGCTAAGGGTGAGACTCGGCTTTCAAGCCCAGTCAACTCACAATGGTCGAAAAGACCACGTTCGCACAGCTGTCACTGTCCACGATTACTTTACAATTCTTTTCTCCACACTTAGTACAAGTGTAAAAGATCGTGTTCCTACACCAATCATCATTTTCTTTAGCTTAGGCAAAGGCGCATCTGACTACTACGAGAGTGTGGGTCTCTTGCTCATCAAACTCCTTATCACAAGCACTAATATCAGGCTCATGTTCCTCTACATGGCAATTGCCCTCGGCATCCTCATTTGCCTCATTTATTATTAAGATCTTTACCTCTTTCTTTGCTCGGGCATTCTTTTGCAAGGTGACCATAACCATTGCAGCGAAAACATTGCATGTGCTCGCTTCCCTTCAAACTAGTGCTGACTAGACCCTTACCTTTAACATCTCTGTTATATGTGGGAGCACCAGTTGGGGCTTTAATCTGGCTCCCAGGGTTAGATTTGGCTCCCTTAGGAGCAACCCTGCCACTGAAATCAAGAGATCCAAACCGCTTCATGATCAGTTGCACTAGGTATCGTTCAAGCTCCTCTACCCTAAGATAGGCCCCCTCTAGTGTACCAACATCATGAGGGATGAGCTCACGCCTAATCTCGGGGTGCAGGCCCGTCCTAAAACGAGACAAGGTCACAGCAAGGGACTTGTCGACATCATATCGCATCATGTACTGCTCGAATCCCTCAATGTAATCCGATACATGCATTGACCCTTGCCTGAAGAACTGCCACTGATCCAAAAGGCGATCACGGTAGGAGAGTGGGACATTTTTTTCTCTAAGTTCTTTCATCACAACTCATGATGTAATGGGTTCATCCCCACGCCGCTCAGCCTTCCGCTTTGTATTGGTCCAGAACAGCTTGCCTTGACCCGTCAACTTCATCTAAGCAAACCTTGCTCGATGGCAATCTGACATGTCATGCCACTCAAAGAAGTGGTCCATGTCAGCTGGCCAATCAAGGAAATGCTTTGGATTCAATAGACCATCAAAATTGAGAGCATCGACTTTGATGCTCTTCATAACTTGTTCCTCGGGGTCGCAATGATCCCGCAACTTTCTACGGGGCACATGGGCGCGCAGTCCTACATGACCTACTCCCTGACCAAAGTTTTTATAACGATCCCTAGTGGATTCTACTGGGACTGGACCTTGTTCAATTAGGTCCTCATTCGTTGGCTCTCTTGCCTAAGACTAGTGGTCGTCCCCAATGACGGGGGTATCGTGAGAGGTAGCCTCTAGCCGCATGATACATTGGTTGTTGGTAGTCAATTGTGCAGCAATGGTCCTATTGTGCGTCTCAATGGCCATCAGCCAACAGTTAATCTTTTCGCGAGCCTGGCAATCTAATCCAGGTTCATGGTGGGGAATAGACCAAAACCACGACCGTATTACGTTTGCGTACACTAAACGACCCTAATGAAAGGTGACCTAGTTATATGTGTACTATATGATGAATGCGATGCAAAAATCATTTTTTCCATCTATGGCCAAAATCCAGGATTTTTACTAAACTTAGCATGTGCCACCTCACCATGAGGGGGCCTTGATGCATATAAAAAGAGGTTCACGCCACCCGCTACCGGCGTGAGGACTCTATAGAGAGAGAGAGAGAGAGAGAGAGAGAGAGAGTAGGGGTATGGCCACCCTTGATCGTGTGTGGCCGCCCTTAATCCCCATCATAAAGTAGACCACACTGATAAGAATCTTTAAATTTTTCTATGTTATATTGTAAGTTATTTTGTAATTGGGGTATAAGATCGGCCTGAAATCAAACCATTCGGGGCTGATCTGATGGATCCGGTTATAAGGTATGACATCTAGCAAATCAAGGCCCCTATAAACTCTTGGACGATGGCCTAGACACCCTATGAGCAATCCATAAAATGGTCGGTTCGATGGACGGCTAGATCAGACCCGATCTTGTGATAAAAGTAGAAATTGGTAGAGTTGAAGTTATTGGGGTACTCCAGAACCAAAGTGGGGCCCGCCAATCCCTTTTTGTGTCATAGATTAATGTTCCAAAAGAGACCAGCAAGTGGGCCCACGCTGCCCCATTTTTGGCAGCATGTGGGGCCAGGGTACTCTAGAACCAAAGTGGGGCCTACCATTCCCTTTTTGTGTCATAGATTAATGTTCCAAAAGAGACCAGCAAGCAGGCCTATGCCGCCCCATTTTGGGCAACATGCGGGGTCAGTCAAGCACTCAGGTTGGTTGAGGCTAGTTTTGGGCCAACGATATGAAGGCGCCCTTGGGGCCATCTTTTGGAACAAAAGTGGGGCCCATTAATGGTCCTAAGATCCCCCAGCAAGTCAACAATATTCCCTTTATAAAATCCTTTTATTTTGATTATTAATGCAATGTGAAAATTATCGGATAAATGCCTTAGATATTATTATTATTTTTAGATCGAATTTGCTAACGTGTTTTGGGATGCAAGTGGGGCCCAACTAAGACTCGTACCAGAGAATTATAGTCCAAAAAACCAGCAAGTGGGGGGCCCAAGTTGCGACATTTTAGGCAACATGTGGGGCCCGCTTGCGAATCCCTTGAGGGCCCAAAAGGGTCCGTTTTCGGGCAGCAGCATGAGGCCCTTAGAACCACCCTTTTGATCAATAAGTAGGGCCCATTAATGGCCCAAAACACTCTATCAAAATACAACCTTTGATCATTGAATAAATCAAATTATTTTGATCCTCGTGCAAAGTGTTAATTTGCAAGGAAAATCTACTTTCTTTTTTATCTCTTATAATGCTTAGATTAACATGTTTTATCTTTATACTAATGATAATTATTATCTTTTTAGACCCTTCTCGGACCCCAAGATAGAAAAGCAATGGCTCACCCTTGGAGTCTAAGAAGCAGTCAAGAGAAGGACCACTTTTGGACCATGATCACATTTAGTTTTCAAGAATTAATGTACACCTTTGGATTTGATTTATTAATGGACCAAAATGGACTAATTGGATAGGTCATTTAAGCCCTTAAATCTGGATCTAATCTCACCCTTAATGCCATTAAGAAAATCGAGCGTCAACGGCTAAGATCGAGGCAACAAAACGGACCAAACTGTGGATTGATTGGATGATCAGATCAGGACCATCCAATTAGCCCTTTTGTGCGGTCATCATAAGTTCAGTTAACCCCTTGTTATGAACCGAGAGTATCTTTTTGATCTAACCCGTGGTTCAGTTTCTGTCGGCCCCGATTCAAGCCTGTGACAAATAATGTAACGTGGGCAACACGTAAATGTATGAATGACCCTAATTAAAATGATCAACCCAAGTATAAATAAGACTTAGAATTTAGAATAAGATCAAACCTGTAATCCTTTAGAATTTGCATGTCGAGGGTGGGCCATTAGTATGATCAAGTTAGTCCAAGATAGACTATCAGAGAAACCTCGTTTTATCTAATAGTTTGCCCATTCTATTTCTCAACCGAATAAAGCCAGATTTCCTATCATAATTGTCAGAATTGGATCCTAATTAGGAACTATTTTAGAAAAGCTTCCCAAATAGGAACATATTAGGAAAATTATTTATAAAAAGTTTCCTAAAATAGAAATGGTAGAACGAAAGCATTATAAGAAGACATACTTTTCCATACGTGTACCTAAGAAGATCCATGACAAAGAAACAAGAGCCTGTAAAGTGCTATGGACATTCTAAAGGGTGTTTCACTTACAATTATCAATCGATTTGGGTGAGTGGTTCTTCCATGCATATATTGCACGGTTATTCTATATTTGGAAAGTTCCTATTTTAGAAAGTTCTATTTTTGGAAGGTTGTGATTGGAAATATCTTTTATCAAAAAGTACTATTTTGGAAGATTTATACTTGGAAAGTTATGTTTGGAAAACGGCACATGTGATTATGTTACGCATTCATCATGAACATTTTATGGGCACGAGATGAGAGGGTGAGGATTGATTCAGAGTGATGAGGATTTATTCTGAGTGATTTAAAATAGAAGAGAACATTGAGGAGTCCCAGGGTTGAGAGTCCCCGCTCCTAAGTGGGTACCAATTATGGTCTCCCTTGGAATCTAGTTTATAGGTTATGTCAAGATTGACCTCTGGCTGTCCAATGGGAAGTTTATACTCCTTTTGTGGAATCCAGATTGCTAAATTTTAAGGCTCCTAACTATCCAACTTAAGAAATGCAAGTATGTGGATTAAGAGTATTTTGCTTGGCCAATTGTGATAGAATTGACCCTGGTATTCACAAAGTAAACCGCATCGAGTATTGTGGAAAATGAGCATGCATTTACATCATGCATCCATCTCTTCTAAATTCTTACAAGTATATCTTTCGTATTTAAATTCCTGGCTTATCTTTGAAAATCATATATAGTTCACTTGTTGAGGAGCTATCTCACCGAGCTGTGGAAAGCTCATACCTTTAATTGATTAACTTTCAAGATGAAGAAAAAGTAAAGCAGATCAGAGAGTGGTTGGACGCTTATTTTAGCTTATATGATTATTCTGATTCTCAGTTCGGATCATGATGGTCTTACGACCGTTGTCATTAGTATTTATCTTTTATTTGATGTCGTGGTTGTGGATTTGGAAAGCACATTATCCCAAGTTAAATAAATTCATTATGGTGTCTTATATGTTTGTGATTGGAATGTGAATGTGTAAGGTGAATGTGATTGTTAAGGTATTTTTCCCAAGGTTATGACCCGTTAACCTGAGTCCAGCGTTAGTTCTAATGATGGTTCCGAAGGTGGGGGCGTGATAACAATCCGCTTGGATGAAGAGACAGACAAAAAATAAGACCATTCCAAAACTCATATGGTAGACCAAGACACATCAGGACTAAATGGAAACGAGTATCCATGGTCTTCAAGTTTTTTTTATGCCTCCCACAGAGATATCCCCCTGAGATGTCTATAAAAAGGACGTATCCAAAATAAAAGGAAATATGACGAAGAAGAGATTATCTAAAAGAGGCTTAGATCAATTTTATCTTTTCCGGAGATTCTTTCTGTAAGGTGCAACTTCCACTACGGGTTTGAGGCATATTACCCTTTTGGTAACAAGAGTCCATTGCGCTCATCACGCGTCCCTATCTCATAGTCAATTCCACAGTTATCTGATGACTAATGAAATGAAGGCACGTGTCACCCTCATGTAAACCTCCCTCAATTTGACTGATTATCCAAATCAAGGGTCATGCATCCTAACTTGGAAACATCTCAGTTGTTCATTTAAGCCCACTTCCGTTTTATCCTATCGCACGAGGTTAGTTTACCCTTCATCCCTGGCTATTATCGATGATCAAGGGCTATTTGACCACCTTATCCATCCAGTCCAACATCTCCCACTTGACTAATTGGCCCGATATGTTATCAGTCATATCTTAGACCCATGGAGAATGTCTTCTAGAATCTTCATCAATCAATCCCTTTGTTAAGGAGTGCAATAATGGCTCCTCCATTGTGTATATGGCCACACAACTCAATTTTCTTTTACTTGACTAGGAAACATCTCTGAAGAGGAGTACATGTCCTAAAGAAGATAAGCTAACATCTAATTCCATTACGAAAATCGCATCAGAGTATCCTATTTGATATAAGTAACAAATTGGTAGATCTACTCCCACTATTCAAAGCATGTATACATGGCCAAAAATTTATAACTATGTTAAACATCTATTGTAGCTAAACAATTAGAGAAACCCATTAACGGCCCTATCACCCTTAACAAATATATCATTATTACATCAATGGAAGCTGGACAAAGATCACATGATTATTTATAGCAAGGCTAGATTGCATCACCACAAATCTATCATATCTAATTAGATTGGTTTAGAAATGCTATCACAAAATGTGCATACATGTATAAAGGATCTACACATTAGTAACCACCAAGCACTTCATGCACGTCTCATGACTTTCACAAGCCTAACTTTGTCCATAATCAATCATGCACATGAATTTGAACAACACATGCTTTATTCATATAAATTATAATACATGCATTTGCGCACTATGTGCATTTTTGTGTAAACTTGTGCATATGAGCAATGTTCAAAATATCAATATCGCATTACGTATCGATTATCGCATGGGATATATCGGTTGTATCACGTAATGTATCACTATTGTTGGAATCATTGGGAAACATGGGAAATTGGTCGAATTTTTCAATGAAACTATGGTGATTGTTAAAAAAGACATCAATACACTTGTAAATCTAAACATTACAAAAAACAAGTGCACATAATAGGTTTTCTTTGTATGGTGTCCTAATCCATGCGTTGTTTAACTGAATTGAGGCAAGTATATTCAAAGTCTATTCATATAATTTATAAATGTAAGAAGATATGTGAAAACACAAGCAATACAGTCAAAAGCAAAAGAAGAATCATTATATCAGGTTACATACATGTTCGATCTTATATTTGGACACAAAGATTGCAACCAATTTGCGAGAAATCTGAAATTTTTGATTTTTTTCAATTTTCCACAACTCGACCCATCTCCTTCAAATCTCGAAATCAAAGCACTAAATCCATGACTTTTCATGCATAACATGAAAAATCATAGATTTGTAACAATTTGAGACTAATTTAAAACAATTTACGGAAAAAAAATAAAAATAAAAAATGCTCACCAGATCGAACATGTGGGATATATCCCACTACTTATGGGTTTCATATCGCACAAGTGGGATACAAGATATATCGTGGGATATATCGGTCGATATCGTCAATACTTCAAAACATTGCATATGAGTAACACATACACATGCACAACATGCGCACTCGTTCTTGAATCTCATGTATTTATCAACTATTGCATCTTATACACATATCTACGTGCATTCCCATGCATATGTGCATTCGTATATAATGTGCCTACTGTGCACATTAAATAGGCCTATTATATGTTCCTTCATACAAACTCAATTGTAATCAACCTTTGTAATACTGTTAGATAGCGCTTGATTGTAATCAACCTATGTAATAGTCTATTACATAGCTCCAATGGGAGCTTTGTGCTCTTATTGCCAATCCCAAGCCCGGATAAAGGAGGTTGTGGTAGGTTGACAGCCAACGTCAAACTTATGTCATAGCTTCCATCTTTTGAATCCGAATTATGTGTGTGTAGTCAACCCCAATTAATTGGGATAACGATTAGATGATGATGATTTATTCCCCCATACATGGGGCCAGCACATGCTTATGATGATCATGTGTGGAGATCACGCCGACAAACATTGGCTCGTGTGCCCATATTTGTTTGATTGTCTATCTACCATTAACTATCACCTACTCGTGTATTTATCATATGGAAAAAAAAAAAAAAAAAAACAAATATATATATATATAGGGAGGATCCTGACAGAATCATATAATTCCCTTGACATGAGTCTAGCTGGTTAACATGATCACCAAACCATCCGCTGAGAGAAATAATTCATACCATCAACCAGTGTTTTAAATAGCGGTAGCGTGATGCGTAGCGCTCAGCCCTCTATAGCGTGTAGCGTAAATACGTAACGTGTAGCTCATCTTAGCCCTCTATAGCGTGTAGCGTAAATACGTAACGTGTAGCATAAGCTACATTATGCTTCTATTTTTTAATTTAAAAATATGATAAATATAATAAATAGTGAAAAAAAAAAGGAAAAAAAATATAAAAATGCCTAAAAGATGATTCAGTTTATCAATTATAAGCATGTTCAAAAAAGTTATTAGTTATCATTTATCAAAAGCCAATACACATATATAAGCCAAATCAAATAATTATCACATCAACAACTTTCAAAGCAAACCACTTTAATTAATAATGTCTAATTGAAACCACAAGTCACAATTATGAAAAGAAATAAAAATTTCATAGGTTAAAAGTATCAAGTACAATACAAGTGTCACATTCCTCAACATTAGAAACAAAGAAAACGTGAAAAATATAATAATAAAATAAAATAGTAAAAAAATATATTGTAGCTTACGCTACGGACGCTATGCGTAACGTAGACGCTACAGGGGATTTACGCTATTTGAAACGCTACGTAGCGTACGCTACGGGCGCTATTTGAAACACTGCCATTAACACATGCATATGTGCATTTCATGGACGAATGCAAACTGATGCATCTTAGCGCGACTCGTGTACATGCAACTATATGAAACATGTCTCATGAAAGCAGAATCAGTTTGGCAACAGATGCACAAATGTTATACATTCAAACATATGCATACATGATCCACATGTTAGCGCATGTACACGTGGTGCACATGCAAGTGCATGCTACATGCCACACTCATGCATACAGTCCAAAAGACAGTTATCTAAACATGCATATGGCCTAAGATATAATCATCTTAACATGCATACCGATGCATTTATTGATCATGTCATGCAACTTGCAGCCATCTTTCATATATGTGGCTCATCGTATGATCATATATTTGCCCTGTCAAACAACTAGCCGACTACGCATGTAACCTCTTATGCCTCCATCTTCTCATGCAAATATCCTGCCATACTATGAATTTACATGCACATCAATCAACTAAACACACATTCAGCCCATTAGTTTTCTAGAACTTAGCCCATCAGAAAAACTAATCATGCACTAATATTAATGGGCTAACAATGACGATACCCCATGTCAACATGGAAAACCACCGGCAAAAAGGGGGCCATGGTTAGTAACATACTTCAAGCAGACAAGTACACTGTTATGCATGTTAACTTCCACCAATGGCCTTATCCAAATATATCATGGGCCAGAAACATGTCTGATTAATGATGCAGGACATGAAATTCAAATATGATGTGCGAGATTTTAGGCTTAAGATCACATTAGTTCAGAAACAATTACACAAATTCGATATCCCACATGAAAGTCCAAACATTCAATTGAGGGGAATCTATACGGGTCCAAGCCTACACATGTTAGGGCTGGATCAATAAAAATTACGAACCAAACGATACTCAAAGATAAGAAATAATCATCCACACAAGCGCAATAATCAGTCCCTAATCCAAGGGATTCACTAATTTTAACTCAAGGAACCCTAGAGTGAAAAAAAAAAAAGGACAAATAAATTTAGGATAATACAATCTAGGGTTAGGGTTTATGAAAATAGGTATGAAAATGGAAAAATAAGAGAAAACCTGAACCGGGAGACAAATCCCGCGAGCGGACAGCAGGCCAGGGCCTAACGCACATGCGCAGTAGGCTGGCCGCACGTGCGAGCGGGTCCCACACCTGGAAACCGATTCCATGGCCCTGGTCGGCCAGGGGTGGGCTATAAACCCCCAAAGTTTCAAGCCGATCTGAGCTACGGGCTGTGCGCGGTGTTCCGCTGAAGTTTCAGCCCTCCTACAGGACCAGATTCTGAAAACTGGCTGTAGGGAGAAGATCTGCTGCAAAACTGATGGATTTGAGGCGAGGATGGCTATAGAAAGTAAGATATATGTATGGAAGAATGTAGGGGCGGATGGGGATAGATGTGGTTTCACACCATAGTAGTTAGCCCTTCAAAAAAGGAGGGCTTCGCGCCCACTTGAATTTTTCCACAACTCAGAAACTCAGAGAGTAGAAAAAAACTTGCAGGAATTTTTATTAAACTTCAATGAAATCCAAAGAACTACAAGGGGTGCCTATTTATAAGAAAACCCTATACCCCAAAACTAGCACCATGTACGCAACCTATTACTTGGAGATGGAGTAAACTAACATAAAAACCAATCAAAAAAATCTAAAGCATTCACGATGTTATAAATAATATAAATAAACAAAACCTAAAGTATGAACTTAATCCAACTAGTGGGCCATGATCATGAGATCCCATGATGGGCTTTACTTGGCTATCGGTCCACTCTCTTGAACCAAAACTTCGTCTTCTAACTAGGAGGCCCTCCTTGAACGTCGTCATCTAGCCAGATCAACAATGGGGCCCTCCCTCCTTGCTTACGTGCGTGGGGGTGACGTGCGTACGCGTGATGTCCTCATCAATTAATGTGGGGTTTATATTTGGAGATTAGCCAAGGAATGTGGAACCAACCCTACACAGACCCTTGATGACATAATTTAACTAAATAACGAAAAGAAAGAGAAAGACGGAATGGACTGACCTAATTTGATTAACTACCCAATATGAGTAAAGCTTCTAGTGATGTGGCGGTCCTACCTTGATATTCTCTTACTTGCCTGATTTGTTACTTACTGGGTTTGATCTGCTCCCATCTAGATCAAGGATTCAACTAGATCAAGCATTCATCTCGGGTTAGGGCTCGGGTTGGATCAGGTCATTGGTTGACAGAGCTTAAAGTCAGGTTGGGCTCAGGTGGATCCCCAACCCAATCTAACCTACCCAAGTTGCTCCCTAATTTTGTAATGTGTGTGGAAGATGTGACAAATAGGGGGAAGATAGGGGGTCTGATGTCGAAGATATGATTGAAGATTTTGGGGCTATTAATATATTTGTTTTTTCTATTTTGACGCCAAATCTTTGTTGATGAGATTTTTATCATCTTGAATAAATTATTGATTGATTTGTGAGAATCGAATGCCTACCGTTAAAAACTTCTCGGGGCCCTTAGAAGTTTTAGATCAAGCTTATATTTATGTTTTTCACTTATCCATGCCTATGTGACCCTATGAACGGGTTAAATGGTGAATAAACCTCAACATGGGCCGAGTAAAAGAATCAACTTTCAACGGCGGACAAATTAAGTCCATTGTTTCCTTTCATGTGGGCCAATTGAGCATTGGATCTTCCTTATTTTTCGGCTCATGCCTTAAAATATTTTAATAAAACAGATGGACGACACGGATATATCATATACATCACAATGGGGCCCACGGATTTAAGTCAAACATTTTTAGACCGGTTTTCTAAGTGGATTACTCACTCATCTTCAGACAAGTGAAAAAGTAATAATTACCTATTTACCAGGAATTTACCAGTATCATGGAAAATCAAACAGGCCCTATAAGTTCAAAGGATGACATTGGTTTCCAACTCGAGGATAAGTTCTTTTGAAGCTGGGAAGAATTGATGCATCCAATACCACACACGAGGAACAAAATGATGCCTAGGCTACACAAGTTGTTCAATAGAAAGATCAAGCCATCAAAACACATATCATGCCCAAAGCAAGCCCATCCAATAATCTTGATCATGCATTAAACCTATCCAACTGTCCAGATTAAAAAAAAAAAAAAACAGACCATTTAATTAATCTGAACTATTTCAAATATTCAAATTGATCGAATCATGGATCTAGACTTGATCCAAGGTCAACTGATATGTGGACCCAATAGTCTGATTGGTTTATGCGGCCACTGTATCAATACAATTAGAGTAGATCAATAGAACGCACGCGTCTTGGAGTTAATGACATATTTTGGTTATTTCCTAGTTTATAGTCTCCTTATTTCCATCTTAGACAGATAATCTTTTGAATAGTTGTCTACTTTCTTGTTTTCATGTGTCAAACTAAGTTTAAACCAAATGTAGGACTATTTTGAGGATCAAACACAACTTTTTAATGGGATTCAATGAACTGAAGCAAAGTGGACCATTATAGGAAACATCACAAGGGCTAAAAAATCACATGTTTTTCATTTTTCCATCTTCATTTTATTGTACTTATATATTGCGTTCCCTAATCCACCAAATCATGCCTGACCTATGTTCGATTGGGGCCTATTTGGTCAACTTTCAACATGGCAAGTTCAGACAGCATAATTACAAAAGAATATCCTGTTACAGCATCAAATGCATGTCAATATATATATATATATATATATATATATATATATAGACCTCACTCTTTCTAGAAATTTACCAATAACTTTTGAGATTTTTCTCCCAAAGGAAAAAAGTTTTGGTCATTACAGGGCCATATTGGCAGATAAAAGGGCCGTATCAACCGATACGATCCATATCAAAATCAGCCCTACTAATACTTCGCTTTGGACTACTTCTCATTGAATGTGGGCAGTTTGTATTTCGCCTTACACATCCAGTTTTAGGCCCACGATCCAAGGCTTAGGGCATGTTTGGATCTTTGACTACCATAGTAATGTGGTGGAAAACTCACATCATTACACCTTACCATTGTTGGATATAACCAGCTGTCAAATCATGGTAATCCTTCGAAATCACCCCAGAACTTGGATTGGTGGAGATGTGTTGACATGGCATAGTTCCATGGGCCCCACCATGATGTATGTGTTGTATCCACACATCCATCTTGTGAGATCATTTAATGGAATGAAACGAAAAAAAAAAAAAAAAAAAAAAACAAGGTAGAGCCAAAGTGGAAATGGACCACACCACAACAAACATTGGGGATTGAACACCTAGCATTGAAAACTTCTTGGGGTCCACAGAAGTGTTGGATCAAGCTAATATTTGTGTTTCCGTTCATTCAGGTCTGTGTGACCTTATGAACAGGTTGGATGGCAAAAAAACATCCTAGTGGGCCCTAGGAAGGTTTCGATGGTGGGCGTCATTGTCCTTACTGCTTTCTATGGTGTGGTCCACATGAGCTCTAGATCTTCCTCATTTTTGGGTTCATGTCCTAAAAGGATGGTGTAAAATGGATGGACGGTGTGGATATAACGCATATTGAAAATTTTACATCCACATGTATCCTGCCACGGTGGAACTTTACATGCATATCCATGGTCAGAAGTGAAGCTGCAAGAGTGGTATTGCATGCAGGCTGCAGCGAATACCCTGTTTTAGTTCCAACTACATTGGTAATGATAATCATTACCCATTTACAGCACATTATGGTAGTGGACCATGCCACAAGAAACGCTGGGAATTCAACGCTAACCATTGAAACATTTGTGAGGAAATTGTTTTTCTTATGCACGTCTACCAACCATGAACTTTTTTATATAAGCAATTCTCAAGAAACAAATCTAGAGAATTGTTTTCTAAGAATCAATTCTACAGATGCTATAAGCAATGCCAAACAGGCCCTTAAATTGAAATTTAGGACTACACAAATCTGCTGACTTTTCAAGTGCATCCTATGCCATCCTAAAATTTTCCCAAAGTAAATAATATCTGACTCCAAAGAATAGTAATTTCACGTAATAAAAAATGACTAAGCAAAAGGAAAAATTGTCCAACCAGAAGCTACATGTTTTTACATGAACCCACACCGACATATTATTAAAGAGCCCGACCACATTAAAGAACATTAAAGAAACTAACTTCAAGAGCTTGCCTTTCATAGGCCATGGGCACTAATTCAGGGTGGGGCTTTTTTTTTTTCCTTTTTTGTCTGGTTCACTTTTACATTATTTTAAACATTTCCAATCTTTTTTTCTAAGAATGATTCTAATTCTAAAAACAACAGAGTAGGCACAAAGCATCACATGATAAATATATAAACGACACATTACGGTATCTTTTCCTAAATGAAATCCGGCCAAATAATAGATTGAACCTAAAAAATAATTTTAAAAAAATAGAAAATATGAAATTGTAGAAAAAGAGACCTGAATGTAATACAGCTAAAATAACTCAAATTGCCGGATATGAATAAAAAATAAATTCCTAACTATAGATGCATTCATGTCGAGAATTAACTTCACATATCATCACTTTATTCTCTAAATAAATTACCAATCAAACCGACGTGCAAAAATTAAACAGAAAGGAGAATGAATTAAAACCACCGCTTACTCGAAACCACATCAACCATGAAATATCAAGCAACTCAATCAGACAAATTCTCTCTGCTAATTTCTCCACTAAGTAAATGAATCAAGAAATAATAAAGCAGAACTCGGCCAACAACACCAAATCAATATAAAGATGATGATATCAACATCATTCCAAGAAGACACAACGAAAGATGAAAAATAGTGCAGCAGAAACCAAAACCCTAAACATAACAGTACAAATTTCAAACATTCGACACAAATTCCAACGAATCTCTACAAATAAATAAATAAATAAATCTGGAAAATCTGGGAAAAAAAATCGAAACGAGATGATGAAACGCTGAAAAATGAGTAATCGAATTACCAAAAAGAAAAATAAAAAGGAATCAACAACCAAAGAGCGTAGAATTAAAACCCTAGCTCCATCTAGATGTGGACGCGACAATAAAAAATAAAAAAGAAAAACGAAGAAGAAGAAGAAGATTCGAGAAGAGAATTAGACAAATAAAAATAAAAATTGTCAGAAAAGTCGAAATAAAAGAATTTAGTGGGATATTCAAGGGTGGAAAGGAGGCGGACGTTACCGAGCCAAGAATGCGCGGGAGCTTCTTAAACTTCACCCCCAAGGTCCAATCCTTAACCTACAGAAGCTTCGGTTCTTTCCTTTTTCTTTTTCTTTTTCTTTTCTTTTTTTTTTTTTAAAATTTCCTTTTTGTTTTCTTTCTTCTATAGCTTCAGATCAGAGGAAACGGAACCTTCATTCCTTTCTTCTCCTCGTGCTTTTTTTTCTTTTCTTTTCTTTTCTTTTTCTTTTTCTTTTTCTTTTTCCTTCTCTCCCTCTGGTGTTACACGTGCCGCACGCGTCAGTTTGTCATCCGTCCCGACGCAACTTGACTGTGGTCGAAGGTTTCGTGGTTGGCTGGAGATGGACCGGCCTTGCCGTCGCTTTCGTGCCCTCAAGAAATAGGCCTACGGTTCTGTGCTCGTTCGGTACAGCTCATTAGCTTTGGAAACTCGTATACCCGACTGTCAGCGCGCGCGTGGAGAGCGGCAGAGGATTGCGTCCGGGCGCGGATTGGGTACGACCCCGCCTTACATAATTAGAGACGGACGGTCATGTTGGGACTCCGTGAGGCCTATGTATGTTTTATCTACGCTATCCATCCTTTTTTTTTGACGTATCATTTTAAGCCGTGAGCAAAAAGAGAGGCCAATTGAATGCACTAGTGGACCACACACACCAAGCAAGGGGATTAAATTCGTACGGTTGAAAACTTCCTAAGGCCCACGGTAATGTTTGTTTGCCATCATAGACATGCATGAAGGGAAAATTTAAATATCAGCTTGATTTAAAACTTCTGCATCTCTCTTCAGAAGTTTTCAACCGTAATCTTTCAATCTCATTGCTCCCTGTGCTATTGTCCACTTGAGCCTTCAATCTCCCTAAAAGTTTTAGACTCATGGCTCAAAATAATTTATCAAAATAGATGAACGGCGGATAAAACATATCGTGATGGCCCCGTAGGTCCCCTCACAGGACATTCGTCTCTAGCTAGGTCCGCGTCCAGGTGGGGGTTGTACTCAATCTGAGCCCATTGCATCTTGCACCGTTTATGAGTTTTATCTACGCCATTCATTCATTTTTCCTATCATTTTAGAGTTTGAGCCCAAAAATGAGGTAGGCTCAAGTGGACCCACAGTGGGAACCA
This sequence comes from Magnolia officinalis, assembly GCA_021015155.1. Taxonomy (NCBI): domain Eukaryota; kingdom Viridiplantae; phylum Streptophyta; class Magnoliopsida; order Magnoliales; family Magnoliaceae; genus Magnolia; species Magnolia officinalis. Next base: position 66,852,797 of record JAJHSJ010000004.1, read on the forward strand.
TTAAAAACTTCCTTAGGGCCATTTTTTGATCAAGTCAAAATTTATTTTTTCCCTTCATCCTAGTTTGTTTAACCTTATGAATAGGTTTGGATGGAAAATAAACATCACGGTGGGCCTTAGGAAGGTTTCAGCAACGATGTCATAACCTATGGTCGGCTAAGCACCTTATGGTAAACTAAGGAATCAAAGATTCCCTACCTTGAATGACTCATGCTGTCACGCCCCGAAATTTGGATACAGAGTGTGCACCCTCAGACCCGAGTTTCGGCCCATGACACGTACACCAAGTGTACTTAATTCATTCTCCGTACAATTATTTAGAGGCACAATTTAATAAATCTTAAATTCACATCCAATTTTAGCATCTATTCATCCATGTTTGTATTATCTTCCTATAATTTCCATCATCATATATTCAAAACCACATCAGGAATCATCTAAACAGGACTCATCGAGTTTACTCATTTGAAATTTCATTCAACAAAAAATAAAACAAAATTTAAATTTAAAGTCATTCTAAAACAAAAATAAAATAATAATAGGAAACAGATGTCCATTTAATTGTTCTACTGGTCCAACGACATAAGCTCGTCTTCAGTTAAATACGGCCACTGATCCTGTGGATCATCCACTAGTTTGGCTTCATATTCTTACTCTTGAGTCGTTTTATCTGCTTCAATTCCATTTGTACGGTTTTTCCATCGATAAACCGTCAGCTGGCCAGGCCCAGTGAGTGAACCCATCATGGTTCGTGTACAATACAACTAAAATAATACATACAAGTAAAGCATAAAAATCAGAAATCCAATACAAATAATTAAAGCGTATGCTATGAATGGTATTGATGATGCATTAAGTGGGTATAAATAGAAACCGTCCACTTGCTTGAGTTGGATATCGACAACCCGCATCTGCACTTGGCAGGCTTCTACCGTTGGTAGGCATGGGCAAGGCCCGCATCCCCCCCATTGGGCAGGCTTCCACATATAGTGGGCTTCTAGTGGGTACAATGGGTTGTCCCCTAGGTAATCGTACAAGAGTATTAATGATGTCAGACATGAATGTTTGATGCAGCAGTAATCATATCAGCAGTCAAATACATCTCTCCTTATGAGAGGTCTTTCACATGTTCATAATCCAAGAATATCTCAGCACAAATCAGTTTATAAACAATTTAATCAAGTCATTCACAACAACAAATTATTTTAATCATATGGAGAGGAAACATGTTGGGATTACTCACCTGATGATTTAGAGAGGAATCCGATGAAGCGGATCAGAAAATACCTATAAATAATTCATATGCAGTACACCATAATATTAAAAAAATATATATTAAACTCATAAAGTATTTGATTTGTTTTGATTACTAATTAAGGTCTTACATGAGAGTGATACTCAAGTAATATACGTAATAGATAGAGTTCATCGTATCTATTTCGGCTCAAAAGACACATGGATGGCTTGGATCTTTTAATAGCATGTCATAATGATACATAATTTAGCCTATGTATATTTTGTCATAAACATGCATGCAACTTATTTAAGTTTTACCGTGCATCAGAAGGTGGAGTTACATTATATGATATTTATCTAACATACATTTATTTTTATGTGAGTCCTACTTACAGGGATCTGGATTGATTATATGGTTACCATTGCTATATTGACCTTTGAGAAAAATTTCCAATCTAATATGAAATATGTGGGACCTGTAATAACGTAAATGATTATTGTACAACTATTATTATTTTCTTTCTGTATGGGTCACACACATTTTAGATATGTCCTAAATTTACACTCTTAACTCATAATAACCTTCCAAATCAAATGGATGGATTGGATACAATGTATACATCACTGTGAGTCCACAATCTGATGACCCAAGATAGTTTCTAACGTTAAAAGCCGCACTTGGTTTCAACGTTGACAATCAAACTTTATTTTTTGTACTTATTTATTTATTTAATTTTTTGATAGGTCCCATGAAAATTTAAACCATGAATGAGATAGGTAATCTCCTCATAAAGGACGAGCTTAAAAATCTACTCGAAATAACACTTTTGTGGCCCACAAGAATATTCAAATGTGCCCATTTAATTTTCACAGTTTAAGGCGATGTGATCCACATGAGTTTTCTTTCGAATAAATTTTTCAACCCCAAGACTTTTAATTAGTGACAAGATTATTAGACAGTACGGATTTGATACATACATCAAGAAAGCCGCGCATATAAGGTCCATAAATCCGAACTAATTCCGGTAACGTAAATAGCCCAATTTCACTTTTGCACGCTGGAGTATTTTTTACACTCACTCTATATTGTTACACTTTTGTCATGATGACCCATACATAATATGTGTGCATAAGATCTATACCATTCACCATTTTACTAACATAGTTTTAGGACATTGGTAGAAAAATGAGGTAGATTCGTTATTCTAATGGATCATACTACCATGAACCAACACTGACCGTTCTTCCACCATTAAAACATATGCATTTCTTATTTCAAACCCTCCTAAATTTCTATATAAAATCCAATTTGTTCATTGGTCCACTCAATTATAGTTTAATGGTCAAAATAATTGGTATCACCATCGGAACTCCCTGTGACCCCGATGGATATTCCAACGATGAGTGCCTAATGAATTCTATTTTACATATTATGGCCTATCAAAATGTTAATTAAGCCTAATTTTTGGAGGTTTTCCATATTTTGGTCCTTAGAACCTAATGGACTGAATTGATCGGACCGTATATGCAAAATAACTCCAATATGTAATTCAAGTAAAATAAACAAAAAGAACTTACGTGTTTTCTTTTAATTCTTGTTACATGCGTAAAGTGTTCCAATGTGCATCGTGCATATGCGCACATATTAATATATGTGCACATGCATTGCACCCATGGTAGATCTACGTCGTCCATCACATAAACCCAAAGCATAATAACATATTAAAATAAAAATCTAAATTAAAATAAAATAAATACTAACTCGTGCAAGCCGTTCTTTCACTAATTTCTCTCATTTTATATTTTTTCTTCTTCTTATTATTTTTTTACTATTTTTGATAGGTGAGAAATGTCCATCCTTATAAAGAAAAGAGAGTTGCTCGGATAAGATGAATAAGATAACGATAAAGGATGTTACAACCGGTTTGATCTCTTTTTTAAAAAAAAAAATATAAAAATTTAAAATTTCAAAATTTAAGGAACGCACAAATTGAAGTTGTTACAATTTTAATTTCCATTGATATGTGGGGTCCATCATGTTGCTTATGAGAAATCTACTCCGCCCATCCACTTCATTATATCATGTTACGTTATGGGCTGAAGGATGAGACAAATATAATATTCCGGTGATCTATATGATAGGATAGGAAACTCTCAAGATTTAATATGGATTGTTGACGACTTCTTGGCTAGTAGGTGAATGGCCCAGATCATGCATATGTTGGCTTAACAGATGGTGGACAGTGAAGGATGGATTGATATTGGACTAGGTGGACGATAGGTAGTGTAGTCTTGAAAAAACGTGGTTTGCTAGGCGTCTTAAAATGTTGTAGTTGTACATGGAGATGGATGAGTCTTATATCATATTTCTAATAAATATTTTCAAACTTAAATATTTTCTATTCAAACCGTTTATTTAGAGTGAAAATTTATCAAAGATTACCATTTTACGTGCTCTACAAACAGACCAAGTTTAGGCCTTGATCTCTCAGGGATGACCAAGATACCTATTTAACGGCTTACGTCTATTTATAACTCAAAACAACGTCTATCGACATCCTATATAAACATTAACCAGTAGTTTTGATGTATACCTTATGATCTACCTAATGAATGGTTCATTTAAATATTTAGATGGTCCAGTTGGCAGATCTGACTGTGATGAATGATCAATTGATGATCTAAATTTTAAATAATTAGATGGTTAAAATGTTAATCATATTTATGGGTTATTGTACGGTCATTTTTGTAAATGGACACGTATAAAGTAGTTTTTGAATGCGATCTATGTTAGAAATGTATAATGTTAGATTCAAGTTATTAGTTCACATGTGTAAAATACGTAGATCATGATTTTGACGGTAAATTAAGCATTTTCATAATTGACAAATAAGGTGAACGGACTAGAATGTTAATTTGACATTTATACGAGTGGATATGAAGTTCTAGTAGCTACTTTACTTTGATCAAGTGGTCCAAATTTAAAGTGGTTGGTTAGATATCCTCATCTAGTGGTAAATAGTTAATTTAATGGTCGGTTTGATGAACGGGTGAGAATACTAGGGTATTCAGGGGTTTATCCTATTAATCAATAGTCGGTTGACGTAATCTAGGGGTGAAAATTATTTTCTATGGTTGAGATTCAAGTTAAACTACATAAATATTAATGGATCTATAAGTGTACAGATGAACAAGTGTAAAAGTGTAATCGCACATCCTTACTTATAGGTAAACTCGAACCCAAAATTTCGGGTTGTTACACATGCAGTCGACCTACACCCGGAGATCCAAAGGCCCTAGTGAGGGATAAGGAATGGGTTAAGCACACTTCTTTTCCTGAACTGAATTTGTTAGGATTTGTGCTGCGGAATCACACAAATCTAGATCTAGGATAGTAATCCATTGGTACCAAACAAACACAAAAGAGTACAAAAATTTAACATGGAAAACCCTTGCGGGAAAAAACCACAGCACAAAGCGACAGAAAATTTCACTATGAAAGCACAAATTACAAAGATGGAGGACTTACTCGGATTGAGCAATCCTCAAACCTCACTTTCTTTCCACCCCTTGAAACCCTAGAACCCTTCTAAAAATACTTAGACCCTCTTAGAATACCCTGGAATACCTCTCAATCCCACATACACCCATTTATATAGGTTTAGAAAGAGGTAGAATCGGAATAGGCAACAAAAATCGCAGAATCTACATTCCCGCAAATGAATCTGCGTAAACCTTCGATGACATTGAAGAACAACCAAAACTGTCCAGCAACCAGGGGTGAAAAATCTCAAAAATACTCGATGACATCGACTGGCTTCGATGTCATCGAACTGGCTTCGATGACATCAAAGCTGGTTCGATGTCATCGAACCATGTTAACTGACAGATTTAAGACATCTGTTTACAACAATCTCCACCATGTCTTCAATCTTTAAACATAGCTCATTGACCTCTTCTCTTATCTCTGCCTCGTATCATAGCTTCATCAACGCTTCTTGTGCATACTTCGTCCTTCTTTTACGCCATCGCCAAGCCCAGAGAAGTTACACAGAACTTGAACTTCTCTTTAGGAATAACCTTGGTAAGCATGTCTATCGGATCTGAATCCGCATACCCGCAACCACCTTTACTCATGTCTTTCCAAAAGTAAGATGTAGATCTTTTGTACCTCAAATGTATCGAAGTAAACATCTCACCGCCATCCAATGTTACTTGTTGGGGTATTTACTCATAACACCAATTGCCTGTGAAATAACCGGTCTAATACAGACCATGGCATACATTATCAACCACATCAAATAAGGCTCATGAGACATAACGTGCTTTTCCTCATATATTTTGGGACATGTCCTGAGGAAAACTTGAAGAGAGTCATGTAGGGAACGCTCACCGACTTTGTCTAGTCCATCACATACTTGATCAATACATACTCAAGGTATTCTGCTTGAGATAACCAAAGCCTACTCCTCTTATAGTCTTTATGTATATCAATGCCAAGAACCCTCTTTACAGCCCCCTATCCTTCATCTCGAATGTCCCACTTAACCGAGTCTTTAGTACGTTGATTTCAGATATGTCATGATTGGCGATCTACATGTTATCAACATACAATTCCAGACTCACCATGAAGGAATCAAATTTTATACCACTGCCTAGGCAACATGTCGTATAACGACCTCCTGCAAACCTTTTTCTCAGCCCCTTTAACTTCGAACCACTCTAGTTGCTTCATGTAGATTTGCTCTTCCAATTTCTCGTACAGAAGTGCAGACTCCACATCCATCCTTCAAGCTCGACATCGCATTGGCCAACCAGCGCCAATCACGGATCTAATAGATACCTGCTATACCGTCGGCGCGAATATTTTTGAGAAGTCGATCTCTTCTCTTTGAGCATAGCCCTTCGCTACCAACTTCGCTCTGTATCTATGTTGTATCATCCTAAAGATCCACCTGCATCCAACTGCTATCTGGCCCACTGGAAGCTCCACCAGCTCCCATGTACCGATCTGGTACAACGAGTTCATCACATCACCCATAGTCACCTTCCACTTCTCAGCACCAAGCTCACTTAGAGTCATCTGAATAGAAGATGGATCCCCGCGATATTGGAGTCGTCCGTGTACCTTGCCAATCACCTGCGATTATGCCATGTGATTCTTCTCACAGGTGGCTGTTTCACCTACTCTGTATCTCTGACCGCGCGTCTCAGCCTTCATGCCTTGCCCACTCATGTGGCCATGCCCAGCATGTCACACACGTATAGAGGTGGAATCTGCTACGGCCATTAGAACTTCACCTTTTGAAATGCTCCCGATCAACTTATAAACATTATCGAGTCGTTGCGCTTTCATAATCACCCGTGCCCCCTTAGATACTTTAAGGACACCATCAATACTTGTGAACCTGCAGCCTATAGCCTCAAGTGCACCGAGAGAAATCAGGCTCCTCTTCATGTCAGGAACGTGCCTCACCACAGTCAGGGTACGCTCTTTCCCATCAAACATCTTGATATGCACCGTACCAATAACCACAACATTACAAGTACTGTCATTGCTCATAAACACTTATCCACCATTGCGCTCTTTATAACTGGTGAACCAACTTTGATGAGGAGTCATGTGAAAAGATGCCCCTGTGTCTAGAATCCACCCGTCCTTACCATCATTGTAAGAGTGTCTGATCGTAGACACAGACAAAACATCACCATCACATCCACTCGATCCATCTGACGTGGCAGCGTTGGCCTCCCTGTATGAAGCCTCAGAGCCTTCTCTCTTATATTTAGGATTTGTACTATCCTCTTCACATGTCATTCCATCCCACAATTCTAACACTTTAACTTACCTTTGCCTTTGCCCATGGACCTAGATCTTGACCCTGAATATCCTGTACCTTGCTCAGAATTCTTGTTCCTCGTAATCAGTGCATAGAAAGATGTCTCATGCCGTTGCTTCGCTTTCTCATGACCTTCCCTTGAAGAGCTGAGATAATGGTGTCGACAAGGGTTTTATTTACGGTGCAAATCATGTCCTTGAATGACTTATACGATGCCGGAAGAGAATTCAACAACATATATGTTTGTTCTTCATCTTTGATCACTTCCTCCATATCCAGCAATTTACAAACCAATTTATTAAAGTTGCTGATGTGGGCCTCCAGATCTCCACCCTCTGCCATCTTGATGGTATACCACTATGACTTCAAGTGTAGGCGATTTTCAGAGAATTTTTTTACATAGACATCCTCTAACTTCGCCCATAACTTAGCCGTAGTTTTCTCCCTCATGACATTGTAGTGAACCTCATCCGTGAGAGATAAACGGATGGAGGCTAAAGCATTACTATCAAGGGTCTCCCATTCTTCATCCTTCATAGTCGGTTTCCGCTCCTCAAGAGCCTTAGCTTCGCCTTGCTTGGTTAATAGGCTAATCATCTTAACCTTCCATAACTCAAAATTATTTGTGCCTGAGTACTTCTCAATATCAAACTTGGCGTTACCCATTATTACCAATCCTTTAGATTCAGATCTGTGCCCCAACGATTGCTCTGATACTACTTGTTGGGATTTGTGCTGTGGAATCACACAGATCTAGATCTCGGATAACAATCCATTGGTACAAAGCAAACACAAAAGAACACAAAGATTTAATGTGGAAAACCCTTGCGGGAAAAAACCACGGCACAAAGCGACAGAAAATTCACTATGAAAACACATATTACAAAGATGGAGGACTTACCTGGATTGAGCAATCCTCAAACCTCACATTCTTTCCACCCCTTGAAACCTTAGAACCCTTCTAGAAATACTTAGAACATCTTAGAATACCCTAGAATACCTCTCAATCCCACATACACCCCTTTATATAAGTTTAGAAAGAAGTAGAATCGGAATAGGAAACAAAAATAGCAGAATCTGCGTTCCCGCAAATGAATCTGCGTAAACCTTTGATGTCATGGAAGGTCCTTCGATGACATCGAAGAACAACCAAAATCGTCCAGCGACTAGGGGTGAAAAATTCCAAAAATACTCGATGGCATCGACCGGATTTAATGTCATCGAACCATGCTAACTGACAGATGTAAGACATGTTTACAACAAAATTATGGTCTTTGCTTTGTAGGATTTTAGAGATTTTTTAAGGATTATGGAGCTGTAAGGACCGTCAATTAACCACAACCATGATCACAGAAATGATGCACTCAACGCCAGTCATGATTGAGGAATCAGTGATAACTTGAACGTAAAGATAAAATTAAGATCAATCCTTAGTTTCTAATGAGCGGAGATCTTTCAATATGGCAAGGTATAGAGAATACACAGAGTAGGATCAACCAATAATTAAAATAAATGCAAGCATTTGGGTGTATGGGAAAGAATATATTACAGTGGAAAATGAATGAGATAAACGATAATTGGTGACTTACCCAAAGTGTTACACCCGTTAAAATTGTGAGAGATGAACGAAGAACCCGGACACACATTAAAAATGTAGTTCCTTAATCTCAGTGGAGCAATTCAGATGGGATAGTTCACCGAATGGCAATGGCATTTTAAAAAGAATTGATGGACCCACCATCACATCCAATAGTAAGAAGACTAGACCGAATGATAATAGACTGACAGTATGAAACATGACCTCGTGCGCACGATCAGAAGTTGTTTCCATATTAGTGCTCAGTTGTATGGCCCGACACCATAACTCATCATGATTTTAGTAACATCACCGCAGTCTTTTAGGATCGTTTGATAATAGTTGAATTGGTGAGCAAACCTACTAGGATAGTAAAGTTTGCGCCAAAACTCTCTACCCTCTATTAAAGGGAGGCTACTAGATCAGATGTAGATAAAGAATATGCGCTCACTCAGGGAAAGCGAGTTGTCATCAATAGTTTCTTGGTCTTTGGGAACGTTGGAGATAGGGAACTGAAAGAAGGAAATGGATTCCGTTCTCTCAATCTTGTCCACGACCTAGTCATGTTTTCTTAATCATCTTACGCCTTTGACAATGCCAGAGTGGAAGATGATCTGGGTTCACATACGCCTTCTTCGGTTCATCATAAGTTTAAGGGAAGTACAAACCAAGCCACCCTGTGAAGTAATGCTAAGGTGTATGGGCTGAAAACGCTCTGACTGTCAGGCTTTTGCAGTGTGTAGTTACGTCACTGAAGGCACGGTACAGTGAACAGAGGGCTGAGGGAGCCAAGGAGTACTTTCTGCCCTCCGTCATTGCTCCTGCGACACAAATGGAGTTGGTCTGATGGCATCAACCCACTTCAAGCTAGGGAGCACCACACGGTTGAGCTAGTAGGCTAAAAAGACGGTCAGTTCACCAGAAGCATTGTACTTAGCAGGACCCTTGATCTTCTGCCGGAGGCCGTTAAGTTCTTGTGAGTGGTTTCCCACAAAGCTGCAAAGCCAAAAAGAGTAATATGGTTATTAAAAAGGTGATGATGAAATATGTAAAAGATTTAAGTAGAGCAAGAGGAGATAGAAGACCTACCGCAAATCCTTGGTGAAATGAGTGAGCCAAGTGAGGTGCGGGACTTTGCGGATATCAGGGAACTTTGCCATTTCTTTGAAAAGTTCGATGGCGGTCTCTGAGACTTTTTGTTGATGGTTGATGGGCGAAAAATGCATGAACTCCTCGTTTGTAGGCACATACTCGTCGAAGAAATGACCTATTATTAGAAGACCCGCCAACTTATGCAGGTCCCATAGTGTGATGTTGATTTCACCCAAAGGCAGGTGAAATGAGTTGGTTAACGGGCACCAATAGTTGAGGAAGCCCTTGAAGATAATCACATCTTTGCAAAAATAATCAAAGGTGACTTCGATCGCATTCAGGTGGTTGATTTTAATTAAAACTTTTGAGTGCTTCTTGATTATGGCTCTAGCCCATGCGTTGTAATAGTTGTGGGAATACAAGAAGCCCCGAGTCTTGAACTCATCCGTTCCTCATAAAGATTCCTTAGTGCACTGTTTCGAAGTAGTGAGTGGGGAAGAGATGACGGGGGTTGTGACGTGGCATCAAGAATCGTATTGGGGAAATTTTGCCGATGTTTGGCGGAAACCCTTCTCTACTAAATGACCCTCTAAAATCTGTGGCTCCCTCATGGCCTAATGGGTCATGTAGAGAATCTTGTTATGCATCATTTGATCAGTAGGTTCACTATAGAGGATCAAAAGTTGTTGGTGCAAGTTCATGGGGATGATGATCATCTTATCCTTACATGGATTGTTGAACTTGATCATCTCCTGGTAGACCTTTACACAGTCCCATATGTTCTAGAGACACTTCTTGTTAAGCTCTTTGATTTTGTCATGGAGTTGTCGCCCTTTGCTCTTTGGTTTCTTTTTCTTTGTGAAAGTAGGAGGTGGAGTGGATTCTCTATTGGATGGTCTTAAACTGTCTGTTCATAGATTGGCAATGACCTTTACCCAATTCTCTCAATCTGTCTCTTGACCCTCTCAGGGATGTTTTTCTACATCACCCATGATCATGGCCTGACAGATAGGGTCGGCCAAAAGAGCTATGCGGTCTGATAAGTCTATTATCGGAAGGCTAGGCTCCTTGAAAAAAGAGGGGTGTTTGACCGTAGTCTTGACCCTCTTGCTGGGGTTGTCATCAGCTTGAGGGGATTGGAGGTTTTAGGGTTTAGACCTTTGAGAAGGGGTCATATGCTCTTGGGAGGCGCTAGAAGATCTCTTGCCCTTGCCATAAAGTTGGGATGCAATGGAGAAATGGAGTGAAATTTTGGCAGAATCTAGATACTCAAAAAAGTTTTTACTGGAGCAGATGAGTGTTGCGTGGTCGCATAACGCAAGACAGTTGCGTGGTCGTGCAAGAAGAGTCTGTTATGCGGTCGCACAATGAAATGGCAGAGTACAAGTAAAGATTTAGAAGTAAAGTGAATCGAATGGAGAAACGGTTGGCTTATATAACCAACAGGACCTGATAGCCTGTTATGCGGATCTGATCGTGCAACATAGTTTGCACGGTCGCGCAATGGGAAAATAAAGAATTTTTGTGCAAAAAGGGTTCGATACCCCATTTAATTTTGTGAGACATAACCAAAGGAGGATCGATGAGGCATATGTCGGAGCACAAAAAAAAAAAAGAAATTTGACCAAGATTGCTCTATTCCGTGATCGCGCAACAGAGATGAGTTCCATGGCCACGCGATGAAGAAGATGACTACAGGATAGCTGTCAGAAGGGCAGAATGATTTCTTACGCGGGAGACCTGTTATACAATTGTGCAATAAGATTAAGTTATGTGACTGCACAATGAAGGCTTGTTATGCGAAGGCCTATAAATACCACTTCCCTCTTTCATTTGAGGCATTAGCAAGAAAGGAGCACCAAAGAAATCAGAGAGATATTTGAGAGTTTTCAGATCTGAGAGTTGCAGCATTCAGGTAGCCCGCGGTGGGCCACGGGAAGAAAGAAGGAAGAATATGTGAGGAGCAGAAGGCCAACCTATTACGCGGCCGTACAACAGGGACTGTTTGCGCGATCGCGCAACAGGAGTCCCCAACATATTATATGCTATGTATCTTTGCAGACACATCCGAGATTCATCCTCCTATGCACATATTCTATGCATATTGGTGTAAAGCAAGGGTTTTGAACCCACATAACTCTTCTGTCATTGCAACAGGCGTCATATATGTTGAGATATTGTCGAAATTATTATTGAACCATTCTCAATAACACCAAATAAATGTACTTTGTTTTAGAATTAAGGGCAATACAAGGGATGTAATAAGAATTCAAATTAATGAAATAAAATGATTATGATTGTTCATTGATTTTCCTTTTGTATTATTGAATGTGGATATTCCAATCTCCAACTCATGTTTCTGGTCGAAATAGAAGGATATTACTCGATGCGATGAACTAGATTAGGAATCCTACAAAATAGAAAACAGGAAAACCAATGTTATTGATCTATATAAAAATTTTTGGAAAAACTCTATTAGAATTTCTGAAATTTATAACCCTAAAACAAAAGAAAACCCTAGGTTAGAACAAAAATTCAAAAACTAAATCCTAATTTAAACCTAATGTATTCTTAGCGCAGCCAAATTCCTCGGCAACGACGTCAAAAACTTGCTGAATAATCCTAAGTACAGGACTTCACAATATTAATAACTCGGTGAGACCAAGACTGTAACGCCCTGAAAATCGGGGGTCGAGCATAAACTCAACTCCCGAGTTCCAGAACATCACTTATGCAATAAAATGAATGATGATTGAATGTTGACTGTATTCGTGCATTGAACATGAGTGAGATTAAGCCAAAACAACATATCATACTCCAGAGACAGTTAAATTTGCAAGCAGAAGACTGTGATAGATAGATAAAATATATAAACTATGATGAGTCTCTAGAGTGTGATAACATTACCAGGTTAAATAATTACAAGTACAGTTCTAAAATATACCAAATGTGAGGAAGTGTAATGTCTCCTATCCCAAGTACCATAGCCCCATCAATACAATATCAGGTCTTCATTGACCTGCCAGAGAGATACAGAAAGGAGAACTCCTCCTATCATCATAGAAGTAGTCCGGCTCTGCTTCACAAGCATCGCCATCACCTGAAACTCAACAAATCTGGTTGGTGTGTACAACACCGTCCCGTAACATGGGAGTGAGTAGCTAACTCAGTGGAACAATAAAGCATAGGTTAACATGTTATCAATACAGTCAAGCAGTAATGATAAAGCAGTAAAATCAAACACTCCTAACTACTCTTATTAATGCAAGTATGGATGCAGGTATGATGGATGCCCTTACCGACATACTCCCTCATGCGACACCATCTCACGCTCGCGGCATGCTTTCATCCCACAGTGCTCCACATCTTCCAGGTACATGCAATGCATGATGAGCATGATTACCAAGTTTTTAATTAGTCCATTTCAAACAGCAGGATTGAGAAACTAAGGTACCTCCCTTGTATCATTCCCAAACATGATTCATTCTAGGGTCGTCAGTCCTAGTTAATATCAGACGACGGTGTGTTTTCTAGGTCACTGCAGAGGCTGCCAGGACTGTTACGCACAAAGGTTACACCACTCCCCCATCACCCCTTAAACGATTCATCACAATACAGAAACAGGCCTAGTTCATACTCTATATACCGCGGCACACCCTAAGGCGCATTGCGATTTCAGAGTATGCTCGAGGTCACTACAAAGGGCTGCCAAGGCTGTTACGCATAAAGGTTGCACCGCTCCCCCATCACCTTATCAATGTAGGCCGACAACACGAATATATTGTCCCACACCACCATAATCGACTCACGAGTTTGGTTGCTCACTGGTCACTACGGGGAGGCACGTGGCCCCAGCGTAGGCCGACAGCTCGACCACGGTGTCCCATACCACCATGCCCGGCTCATGAGTCTTAGCGGATCGAGGTACCATGGTTAAAAGTAGGGCTGTTCACGAGTCAAGCTAGCTCGAAAAGCTCGCTCGACTCGGCTCGAGTAAGCTCGGATTGACTCGGCTTGAATGGCCGATTCAAGCCAAGTCAAGCTAATTATTTAAAACTCGAGTTGAGTTCAAGCCAAGTTCGACCAGGGGGCATTTCAACTCGACTCGACTCGAACTCGACTCGACTCGAAGCTTGAACTCGAGCTCGACTCTGCTCGATTAATAAATATATTAAATATTATATATATATATATAATATTAATATAAGTTTTAAGTTTAAACTTAAAAATAAAAAAATAAAATAAAAAACAAAGAGTCTTTATCCGACCACACGCACCCCCTTCCCTTTCCCTTTTTCTCTTTCTCTGTCCACTGCCAGCCGCATGCCCGCCCCGATCACCACCATGAGTTTTCATTTCAGCTCCACAATAGTATGATTTCAATCTCTTGAAATCTACTTCTTAGGCGAGAAACCCGAGAAATTCGAGATGAGTTCTTCTCAGATTTGTTAGAGCTTCAAGGAAATCCAATGATCTGATTGGCTAGAGCTCTTTACTTGGATTTCTGATCTGTGTTCTGCTCTGCTTCTTTTCTAGTACTTGGATTTCTGTTGGTGGAAGAAGATCAAGAGCATATCGGTTCTTACAGGTTTCCTCATCCGATTCGAAGCTTTGTTTGGTTTTTTCATCGGATTTTGCTTTGATTCTCTTAAGAATTTTGAATTTTTCACCAATGGAGGATGATCAAGAACAGAATCCATTACTCTCTCACCCAACAAGCTCGAGCTCGACTCGAGGTAAACTCGACTCGACTCGAACCACTAGCTCGACTCGAACTCGACTCGACAGCTTTGGCAAACAAGCCAAGCTTCAATGTTGAGCTCGAGGCCAAGCTTGAGCTCGAGCTCGAACTCGAGTACATCATGGACAAGCCAAGCCAAGCTTGGCCCACCTCGACTCGACTTGGCTCGATGCCCACCTCTAGTTAAAAGGGATTCCACTGGTAAGTTTGGTACCCTAGGTTTAAGCAGCAGCATCCAAACATGGTGAACATACATAAGACAGATCGGGTTGCCTGACGAGCTCGGCTAGCTCGAGCGCACAACAAGTTAAACGACATGAAGTGCATAAGCACTTCGCGTGGCCAACCACTATCGCCAACCGAAGTACGACTCGAGTTCGTCGAACACATCCCACGTGGCAAATGAATCACAGCCACGAATTCAATTCTGGTACCGATTGTCTGGACTATGGACATAGTCCCAAACTCAATCAATTCCCATCCATAGCATGTGGAGTAAAGCATGATAAACAAAGTAATCTCAGCATGCTAATAGGCATGTTATAAGGCATGTTATAAAGCATGATATAAAGCATGTTGTAAAACACTACATCAATAGGAATACAACCACATATATTGCAAGTAAGCGGTTTAAGTAAACAACCTCATGGAGGTAATCATACATGTCCCTAGGGTAGTTGAGAATCCCATCTCAACACCCTCCTAAGGCATCAAATCCAAACACTTACTCACTCAAGCATTTCCGCAAACATTTATCATACACTATTTCAACATACATAGTGTATGTTAACAAACATGTATTAGGGCGAGTCCATCCGGCAAGTAAGTATTTTATGCACACATAATATATTTATACAACAATTAATCATGGCAAACACATCACTAAAATATACATGTATACTGTACTTCTTACAATACAGTATTTCTACATACATAGTGTATATTAGTAAAACATATATTTAGGCGAATCCTTTCGCCATATAAGTATTTTATCCATATATCGTATATCCATACAACAAATAAACATGTCTAACACATTTCCAAAAAAAATACGTATACGGTATTTTCTACGAATACCTAGAATATGTAAAATTCCATATTCTTCATCTTTAATCGAAACAGAAAACGGACAGCACTTTATACATGCGCAATTGCATGCAGATCATGAATCTATCATTATCTGACATTGAAAGCGTTGAATACCATAACTTATACACCTAAAGTCCGTACCTTTGTCGTAGAATCGTAACGGAGTCGATAGGTTTGTCAAGCTTCCGTATTTGGTAGTTTGGTAACCTATAGAATGAGATAGGTTAGCTATTTCACAACCTACAACTGTCTAAACCCCAAAACAGATTAGGGTTAGGGTTTCTTACCTAGAAATGACGCCGGAAACGCCGGAAAAGCGATGAGAATCAGGCGGTGGAGCCCGAATAGCGGCAGGGAAGAGTGGCAGGGAGATTCTCCCACATCTCCCACACTTTCTCTCTCTTTTCTCTCTCTTTTCTCTCTCTCAATCTCAAATTCGTATGACTGCCATGAGAGAGGGTTTAAGGTCCTTATATAGCCTAAAAACTAACCGAAATAGACTTATGTTCAAGGTATACTTACATTATAATCAAATCGGCATTGTTTTAGCTCAAAAGAGGGTTTCTGGCGGGCCTCCTTGAGCCAAAGGTCGGACTTAAGCTCACAGACACCGGATCTACGTTCTATTAAGTTTTCATTTCAGTGGGATTTTCAGATCACGCGTGGCAGGCCAGTTTCAGTTCAATGGTCAGTGGGCCACGATCCGAAATTCCAAGTACATGTAAATGTTCCTGAAATTTTTCCTGACCCGAGGGTGTAATTTGGTTTGATTCTGACGGTCTGGTTGCTTAATACTGATCCGCAAGCGAGTGGTGCCAGATCACTATTGAAGATATTTATTTTGTAAAGAAAACAGAGGTTTTCACACTCCCTCGCTCCGGACTCGAGCGATTGGCCGTGGGACATCGTCTGGACTTGATTTCTGAGATGGTTGTCAAGCCCAGCGAGGCGGTCTTAGTTCCTTAACTTCGTGTTAATCGGACTCCTGACGTGTGGTCCAGATTCGATATGGAGTTTTGAGATGCTCACGAGAGCAGCCGGGTAATGAGACTGATCCTAGATTTTAGGGTAACCTATCGTCAATGATTCTACAAGTTTTGGGTCTTGCAGATCGTATTTAAAGCGATTGGTGCTAATTTCACAGGTACTCTAGTTTAGCACTAGCTAATTCTCGCCTAATTTCTAAAGGATTTAGTCCTGTATGACTGTCTGAGGTGGTACCTGGGCCTTTGTAGTTTGTATATAAAGTGATCCAAGTTATACTACTTAGCTAGTTTAGGATAGTGTCTAGGATGAAAGTGCTTAGAAAAATTGAAAGAACAAGGTAGTGAAGGGTGAGATTTGTGAAGGAAATAGGTTCAGAAGCGATTTTAGACCGTGGGGTTCAGTTCTGACGAATTAATAAGGTGTTAGGAACAACCCATTGCCTAAGGACGTCTAATCCCAGGTTGGCAAAAATCTGGGATGTTACAAAGACTGTTCCACAAGGAATTGTGGTTAAGAACACAATTAGAACTAAACATATTGTTTGGATTTTTATTCCAGCAAAAGAAAAGCGGGTTCAAACTATAACTAAAAATAACTAAGTTTCTAGGAATCCGCACTTAACAAATTCTGAGACTTAATTAATCTTCTTCAAGTATATAACTTAACTAGAACTGGATTCCAATCCATTATAATCAGAAGACAACTCTGTAAATTAAATCACAAAAATCCAACCAGATAAATGAATTGAGATAGATTGATCTCTCGTGAAGATATAGGTAATTGATCATAGGGAATCAAAAGGATCTATTATACCCAGAGTTCATAATAGATCAATCGATTTTACAGATCAATTCCTTCTCCAATCTAGGAATTCAATCAAAACAATCACAATTCAACATTCAAAACCAATAATACTTGAATTAAAAATGAATTAAATAACAAAATTCATCAAGAGGTTCATCCCTTAGCCTTATCTAAGAGATTAGCCTAGCATGGCTAACATCTCTAAGAAAAACAAACTAGGAAAGAAGGAATGAAGAAGAAGAACGATGCCAGAAGAGCTTCGCCTTCACTTGGTATCTCCCCACAACCTAATTCGTATCTTAAAAAGCCTAAAAACATATCCTTATATAGGAAATTTCTTAACTGAATTAAAATTTATGCGGTGGCACGAACCATTGATCGATCGATCGAGATATTGATTGAGCATTCCCAAAAATGTCTAGTGATCGAATTAAAAAATCCGTTATTTGGTTAATCGATCAAACTCCCTATGTCGATCAATCGAACATTACAAAAAGTGTCTAGAGAGTTCTAGTTATAATTCTGAATTCTTTCGAGTCTTTCACTCAATCAATTGAGATGCATCAGGATTACTCGATTGATTGAACCCCATCTTTGATCAATAATGTGCTGCAATTCTTCATTCAATTTACATGTCTTTGGTCGCTTCTCTCAGCTACTTGATTTTCTTTGAATCTTTGACACTTCAGGTTTTCATATTTAGCTCCAAATCTTCAACTCTTAAATGTGTATTCTTTCAGACTTTAATTTAACATTTTATGCTTGTATTCATCTCTGATTTCGAAATCATCATGCATGTAGAAAACACTAATAATTAGATCAATTAAACACTTGAATGCAAAAAAAAACATTGCACTGGATTCAGCGATAGCTTTCAGATATGTATTCTCTCACTATGCGGAGCGTGATACTGTGCATCTTTGGTTGCCTTCTGATGATGATTGGTCAAGAGCCGAATCAGTTCGCAAGTTCCTTTTAGTTTTTTTTACGATGCAACGAAGAAATTTTTAGGAAGCAAATATCAAACAATAAATATGTTTCTGACGGAACTTTGGAGGGTAAAAGATGTTTTACACAAAAGCAGTAATGAACCAGACTTTTTACAATTAATGACCATGGATATGCAATTAAAGTTTGATAAGTATTGGTCTGAGTGCAGTCTGGTAATGGCTGTTACAATCGTTCTTAATCCTTGATACAAGATGTTCACAATTATATTCATATTTAATAAGTTGTATGGTGAGAAGAGTGTCACTGAGGTCAATAAGATTCGTGTTGCAGTTGATGATTTGTATAATTTCTATATGCAAACTTTGGGCGCCACGAAAGACAATACTGCAACCATAGGCCTGTGTACTCCTGAAGTGGGTTATACTTATACTGTTGATGAACAACGAAACATTGAGGTCAATAAGATTCGTGTTGCAGTTGATGATTTGTATAATTTCTATATACAAACTTTGGGCGCCACGAAAGACAATACTGCAACCGTAGGCCTGTGTACTCCTGAAGTGGGTTATACTTATACTGTTGATGAACAACGAAACACGATCGATGATTTCATGTGTTTCCTAGCATTGGTTGAGACTTAAACGTAGACTATATGAAATTGTGATACTTATATAGCCGCTCAACTATATGAATTTGTGATACTTGTGTAGCCCCCTAATGATGTAATTTTATGATACTTATGTAGCCACTTAACTATGTGAATTTATGATACTTATGTGGCCACCTTGTTGAGACTTAAATATTGCATATTTATCCTCTCTAATATCATAAGTTCACATGGTTAAGTGACTACTTAAGTATCGTAAGTTCACATAGTTAGGTGGCCACACGAGTATGATAAATTCATATAGTTAGGTGGCCGCATAAATATGTCAAATTCACATTGTTAAGTGACCAAACAAGTATCACATAGTTAAGTGGCTACATAAGTATCACAAATTTACATAGTTAAGCGGTCACACAAATATCACAAGTTCATATAGTTAAGTGGCCACACAAGTATCATAAGTTCACATAGCTAAGTGGTCATACAATATCACAAGTTCACATAGCTAAGCGGCCATAAAAGCATCATACATTTAGATAGTCAAGTGGTTACGTAAGTATCACAAATTCACATAGTTAAGTTGACAGACAAACATCATAATTTTACATAGTTAAATGACCACATAAATATCACAAATTCACATACTTAAGTAGTCACATACATTACAATTCATATAGTTAAGTGGTAACATGTAACACCTTGGATTTTTGCCAGTTGGGAATTGGATGTCCTTGGGTAGTACCTTTGATTTATCGACTTGAGTGCATGTCCGTGTGTGTATTTTCACGTGTTTGGGACCAAAAGGATTGACCTTGGATCCACAAAAACCATCCGACTGAGTGAAATTTGAGAATTTTGAAGAATATGGATAGTAAGGTTCGGTTGCACCGAGCAAATTGGGGCAACCGGTGTCAGACCCGTAATCTAGCCCGTACCGTTCCGTAGGCTTCTGCAGTCCTCCCGGTCGAATTCCGGTGACCCACGATCTGTAACCTGCGTTTGCGCTGATCTTGAGTCGTATCCCGTATTCCAGAGTCGGCTCGACCCCAGACTTGTACCCTTGCGACTGCGCCATCACCACGGTTCCAACGCCACGTCTCGCACACCAATGCGATACCCAGGCCAGAAAATGTGGGCCCACGTTCAGTTCGAGAAAAACACCGGGCTTTGCAATCCAAAAAGAATCCATCACATCAAATGTCAAGTACACATCCCATCACTCTCATCACAACCACCCTCCCCAAAGTCAAATCTCTCTCTTACAACCCATACCTAGTCAAGTACACCCATCACTCACTCCCCATCACTCAGCACTCACACCCATCTCTCTCTCTCTCTCTCTCTCTCTCTCTCTCTTACAACCTCTCTCTCATCTCTCTCTCATTCTCCAAAGCAACCCTAAAGGAGAGAACCGTCCAAGCTCTCCATGAGAAGAGCTAGTGTGTCCCACCTTCCTACCATCCAATCCCACCCTCTATGATCAATCTCAACCATTGAATCATGTTCTATTGGAGCTAAAGATGAGGAGAAGTCCAAGAAGAAGCAAACGGTGGGTGTTCATCATCTCATTTTTTATTTAGGGCCCACTTGTAATGGGACCCACCTGATGTATGCATTGTATTTAGAGGGACCCATAGTGGCGGGGTCCCTCCCATCTCCACCGTCTCTTTCTCTCTCTCTCTCTCTCTCTCTCTCTCTCTCTCTCCCTCTCTTTCCCTATTTTCTTTTTCTTTTGGTGTATGGCCCACCTTGGTGTATGTGAGAAGCCCCACACCGTCTAGTGGACAAACCCACTGTGATGTATGTCTTCCATCCACACCGTCCAATTGCTCTGGATGGTGCTAGACACCGTGTGTAGGTGCCGCCCTGCCCCACCTTGATGTATTTGTTTCATCCACACCGTCCAGATTGTCTGGACGGTGCTGGACAGTTTGGACGGCGCTGTAGTTGGCCACCTTGATGTATGTGCTTTGATCTACACCGTCCAGGCTGGCTGGGACGGTGTTGGACCACCTGGATGTATGTATTATAGCCACACCGTCCAGCTGGGATGGTGGTAGCCCACATTGATGAATGTATCCTCACCGTCCAGATTGTCTGGACGGTGGAGCCTGCATGATGCATATTGCATCCACGTGGTCCGGCAGGTGGGACCCACGTGATTTATGTATTGTATCCTCACCATCCATTCCAACAAAGGACGGTGGGACACCACCTGATGTATGTGTTTTATATACACCGTCCATTAGGTGGACTCCACTATGATGTATGGGTCTTATCCACATCGTCCAGATGGTTGGATGGTGGGATCCACCCCTGATGCATTTATTCTATATCCACGCTGTCTATTAGGTGGACCACATTGTAACCAGTGAGGGATTGAACGTCTACCATCGAAACCCCCTTTTTGGGAGTGCAGAAGTTTTGGATCAGTATGAAATTTGTTTTTCCACTTAATCTCGGTCTTTATGACCTTATGATCAAATTGGATGGAGAATAACGTTATGGTGGTCCCTACCTTGATTGCACGTGTGGCCCTCCTTGTATGTATGTTTTGTATATCCAGGCCGCCCACTTGTTTGTGCACCCATCAGGTCCAGCATGCAGCTGGGTTGACCGTCCAAAGCGGCCCACCTACTGTGCAATTTACATCCATGCTATCCATATTCATCTGGTGGGGCCCATTTGGGAGGTGCAGGTCCACCTGCTGGCTATACAGGGCCCACCTGCTATGAGGGCCATTATGATGTACATTGGGCCTTTGTGTGAGGCCTATGTGATGAGGCCTGATGTGATGTTTATATGGCCATGAGTGAGGCCCAATGTGATGTTTATGGAGCCAATGTTCGAGGCCCATGTGATGGGGCCCACCTGTTATGTATTTGAGGCTCATGTGCAGGGCCCACATGTTGTGTATTTTAGGCCCGTGTGAGCGGCCCATAGTGATGTGTATTAGGCAGGTGTGAGCGGCCCATAGTGATGTGTATTAAGCCCATGTGAGCGGCCCATAGTGGTATGTGTTAGGCCCATGTGATGTGGCTCATAGTGATGAGTGTTAGGACCATGTGATGCGGCCCATAGTGATGTGTATTAGGCCCATGTGAGCGGCCCATAGTGATGTGTATTAGGCCCGTGTGAGCGGCCCATAGTGATGTATTTTAAGCCCATGTGATGCGGCCTATAGTGGTGTGTTAGGCCCATAGCGATGAGTGTTAGGCCCATGTGATGCGGCCCATAGTGATGTGTATTAGGCCAGTGTGAGCGGCCCATAGCGATGTATTTTAGGCCCATGTGATGCGGCCCAATGTGTTGTATATGAGACACATATGATGAGGCCCGATGTGATGTATAAGGCCCATGCGATGCGGCCCGCTTGATGTATGAGACCCTTGTGTAAGGCCCATTGAGATTGTATGTGGCCCATTATGATTGTATGTGACCCATTATGATTGTAGGTGGCCCATTGAGATTTGTACGTGACCCATTATGATTGTATGTGGCCCATTGTGATGTATTTGTGGCCCGTATGGCTAGGCCCAATGTGGTGTATATGTGGCCCTTGAGTGAGGCTCGATGCGATGAATGTGCGAACCGATGTAATGTGTGATTTCACTATAATGTATGTAATGATGTTTATGTGGGCCACTGTTTGGGAGCGATATCGGTTAAATGTCCACATTGATGGGCAATGATGGTTAGATGTCCACATTGTGACCTTCCCTTGGGCCCATTGTGATGCCCATTCTTGTTTGGAGTAGGCCGTCTAGGCCTATCCTTTATATGAGGAGAGTACACCATTATCATATAACATGCTTAGTATACCTTCATGATCTATGCCCATGTGCATCATATGTATGTTTGATATGAGGAGTGATTGATCATAGTACATGCCATTGGGTAGTTTATTATGGGACTCCATGACAGGAGGAGTTGTCCACACGAGCGCATGGTACGCGCTGGTTTGATGCATGACTGGATGGTATGACTCATTCATCTCGCATTTGTGTGATATGACCACTGTACGTCCTAGCGACATTAGGGCCGTAGCCTCCACAGGCATATCGTGGATGGCCAGATGGGACACCGAAAATCTGTTCTACATGGGGTGCTATAGATATCTTTGGGTGAAATTCCCTAAACCCTCTTTGTTCTAGAGGTTGCTCCAATGTCTAGACCGAGTGGATGTATGAGCACATGAGGGCCGTATACCGTTAGGCTGCGTCTCCCACTGTGTCGTGGTCTGTTGGAAGGGGGTGCAGCCTGACCTACCCGAGAGGAGGGGGCAAAGTTAGGCTGAGTTTGACCAGCTCGAGGAATGGGTCCGCTATTGACGAGCCGGGCTCGATATTGGCAGACGGATAGTGAGGTCTCTTCCACTCACCTTGTTGCGCGCGATGGGGCAACAATCTAGTTTGGAGTGTACTAGACCCCGGTGATGATCCCAGAGATGTACGGTACTGATATGTGGACTTATTGAGCAGAAGTTGCATACTCATTCATTCACTATCCACTCGGGCTGGTGGTGCGCAACTATTTGTTACGTGTACCTTCACAATGGCCAGGATTTCGGTTGGGACACGCGACTAACCTGAGATCAGGAATTTACCACATTGAGTCTGACTATCCAAATTTAGGTATGAGACTGGTTTGGATAGAAGTCCCTTGTGGTGGACCCCATAGCCTGCAATACTACGTACTATCATCCCAACTTCACACTCCAGCTTAGTCATTTCATTCGCATCGCATATTGCATTACATCCTCAGCACATAGCATTTGGTTTACTGTGCTTCTGTATTGCATAACCTGATTAAGGTTGACGGTATTCGTGGACTCGGTATATGATATTTGGCTTAATATGTCTCCGCATTGTATAGCTGATCTACATTGCTTCCTCAGTATATGATATTGGCTTATTATGTTTTTGCATTGCATAGCCTAGATAAGGATGATGGTATTTATGAACTTGCCAGCATCTTTCCGCATTACTCTGATATTGCAACTTGACACTTATCTTGCGCACACACTTTTACCACCCTCTAAGCTTTCTATAAGCTTATGCACGATAGATGCATACAGGTGGTGTTAAGTCGTAGCAGCGTTGAGCTTAGAGCGTGCAACTGTCTTCTGGAGCTTTGATTTTCGATATATGTATTTCCCTTTCAGTACTGTATTCAAATGTTTATATTAGTGGATATATGATGATGATGTTGCATTTGTGATTTGAGTATACTTGTGGTTATGCTTCTTACGAGATAAACGTACGTTGGAAAATCCTCTTTGTAGGATCCCAGGATCAGAATCTAGTGTATGGGCGGTGGGAGCCGAGAATGGGGTACTACGGAGGTTGTCGACACCGGATTCGGCGATTGAGAATTTTGTGAGCCCGGTTTCTGAGTTTGGGGCGTGACAACCGGGGCAGGACTGCTCGGTTGCACCGAGTAAACATTGAGCAACCGAGTAAATTTGGACAGTAGGGTTTGGGTAAACTGAGTGGGACTCGATGCAACCAAGTGACTCTGTTTAGTAATATTCTGCATGTTCAGACTTTGATAGTTTCAGTGCACTGACTTCAAAAATTCATATCTATTTTTCTACAACTCCGATTGAGGTGATTCAAAAGTCAGATTGAAGCTTGATGAGTCTAGTTGGAAAAATAAAAAAACAAAACTTAAATGAGATTAATTTTAGGAAGTTCTGTAAGCTGTACCAAAATTCTTGGTTTCAAACAACTGGTACTTCCGACAATTTTAAAATTTTTTTAGAACTCGAAATGTAATGAAATTTAGTGGGGGCTAAAGTATACTTGATGAAGAACTACTAGAAAAATAATAAAAATAATATATTAACTAAAAGTACCAAAAATATTATATGAAATATACGTATTTAAATTGAAAATTTCTACAACTACACATTGTCGATGTGCTGCGCATATCTTTCTCATCTTAGAGTTTTTATGCTTGATGTCTTCTTAGGATTTTCTTCTAATCATACTAGGAATCATCCTATTTAATTAAATTAATATTTTCTATTTTTTGTATATTTTACTAATTCGGATAACTTTGAGTGTAGTTGAATTATGGTCCTTGATTAGAGTGAGTAGAGCCGAATTACCATTTTTGCTAATTACAAATATGTCACACTATGAATTTAGCTAATCCAAACCCCAGTCATTATGTATGAGAAATCTCGTTGCCCAATTCATTTAAAAAATAGCCCGATTATCCAAATAAGCTCCAGATCGTACGTTAATGGTCGCTAGACTTAAAACTATAGGATAACGACCGTCTTACCGTGCTTGACGTCCATCGTGGATGTCAAGCCGGGATAGTGTTTGGAATCGCTCAACTTGAGTCGAAGGCCAGGTGCATAGGATGTGCAAATGCCCTAATCAGAAACCTGAAAATTTAAGTGAATTAGGTTCTCTACTCTTTTGCGAAGTTGTGATCTTTCGACTGTCAGATCACAACCAGACTCGAGATGCGAGTCAATGATATTTTCATGCTGTATCCATATAGCTGTGGCCCCGATTGATCACCGACAACCATCCATCACAAGTGGGGACCCCTTGGCTAATCGGAGTATCCGATTGCCTCCCGATTGTGTCCAAACATAGATCCTATAGTGGGGCACCTTTCCCCTGACATGGATGAGCTAGTGGTCCCCCCGAAAGGACCCTGTAAACCGAAAACAACCCCCTCCGGGGTTAGTATAATGAATAAAGGGCCATTGGGACCATTTTCATCAATTTTGGCTCTATAAAAGAACCTCATTTGCACTCTCCCTCTCCCCAGATGAATTTTTGCAAAGCCAAAGAGAGAAAGAGGAGGAGAAGAAGAGAGGAATGAGAGAGATGGTGGGGCCCAGTGCCGGATCACACCATCCAATCCTGTGCTCACCGGATTCATGCAAGACCTTATTTCTATTCCCGATCTCATGCCTTCCACGGATGAAATCCGAAGATTTTGGGTTGAATTCTCCACTCCCTTATTATGTAAGGGGTTTCTCTACATGTCTTTCCATCTCTTTCTTCCATTTCTTTCATTTTGAGTCATTAGGGTTAGAAATCCCCTTTTTATTTCCGTCGATTCTCACAAATCCTAATGTTAGGGTTTTAAGTCACAATTATTGATTGGAGCGGTCCATACTCTTGTGAGAGTTGTAATCGAGCTCGACACCATTAAGATTTCAGTTGTGCTCTGATTCTAGATCCCATCGAACTAAGTTAAGAGATCATTCCAATCAAGTTAATTAAGCCATAAGTTATTATTTAATATTTAATTACGACACATCATTAACGATAGTCTTATACTTTAATTTAGGTTGGAGCGTTTTCCCCAAATTCTCAACGCTAAGGTCGCATCCGAGTCAAGGATTTTGACTCTAAGGTGAAGATCTACCGCCAAGCTTCTACTTGGCATTTTAGAATAACTAAATACATTTATTTTCTATTTAATTAATAACATGTTCGATGAAATGCTTGAACGATATGAAACTCTTAATATTAGAAATTTTCGATGTTGAATACTTATAAATGTTAAAATGATTGAATTGTGTTGTTGCGTTGGATCGAGCTTTGTAAATTATCTAAATATGCAGATAGCCCGCCTTAGAGAAACTATCCCATGCTTAAACAGCCGACCAGAGTTGAACACGGACAATCGGCAGTAGTTGGAACTACACGGGATGCTTTGCACCCAATGTCGGTTTGCCCGTGGTCTTCCGTAGTCGATCACATCAATCTAATGTAAGCTCGATCATTTTTGTGTTTAGTGATTGTATAACTTTCAATATAATCTTGGATACCACCATTACCATTTATTTAGTCTACTCATAACCATTAGTGTGTTACAATCCCTATAGACTCATGGGCTGAGCATGGTGGTATGGGACACCGTGTTCGAGTTGTCGGCCTATACGGGGGTGACGAGGCTTCCCATAGTGGCAATTGAACTGATAGAGGTGATAGTATGTTTTTCGAAGAACCCCCGTCAAATTACCCGCCCGATGGTTCCATGCCAGAGTACAATTCGAACTATCGAGCGTGAATGGAATTGGGTGACGAGCTATTTCCTTTGTATTGATTTAGTATTAAGTAACAAGCTCACACATCTAAATTAATTATTCATACTCAGTATTGTGTAACACCCCAGATTTTTTCCAACCTGGAGTTAGACGTCTTTGGGCAATGAGTCGATCATAACACCTGCATTGACTTCTCAGAACTAAATCCCAAAATTCCAAATTTCCTTTTCAAACCATTTTCAAAATCTCACATTTCCTTCAAAATCTCACCTTTCACTACCTTATCCTTCAAAATTTTCTAAGTGCTTTCATATTAGACACAAATCGTGAAGTTTAGGTGATGTTAAATAATTAAGACCGTACCTTGTTGATGGGATCAATAGACACTGGCGAGGAGCCGCCACATGCCACAACGAACCACGTGATCCGGATAATGACTCATGATATAATGGCGGTATCCCAGCTTTGTTAACCTGCTGTATGAACTGAGACTAATAATCACTTAGTGTCACGCCCCAAACTCAGAAACCGGGCTCACAAAATTTTCGATCGCCGAATCCGGCGTTGACAGCCTCCATAGTACCCCATTCTCGGCTCCCATCGCCCATTCGCCAGGTTCCGATCCTGGGATGCTACAAGGAGGATTTTCAACATCAGTTTGATTAATAATAAGCATAACTAAAGGCATAACTCATAAACAACAACAAAAAACTTCATAACATTTCCACTATGATAAAAAACTTTTAAGTACAATGAACATAAAGGGAAATACAATGATAATGGACAAAAAGCTCCAAGATGATTTGCTGAGCGTTCCTGCCTCAGCGCTGCTGCGGTCCAACGTCACCTGCACGCAACGGTCATGCATAAGCTTATGGAAAGCTTAGAGGGCGGTGGAAGTGTGTGCGTAATGTAGTAATACAATTATGCAATATCAGAGTAATGTGGGATATGCTGATGAATCTATGAATACTATTAGCCGTACCAAGGCCATGCGATGCAAAGCATGAATGATGTCCGCCATACCAAGGCCATGCGATGCGAGATGCAAACCAAGCACACCAATCCTCATCTAAGTCTACGTATCAATACAGCTCAACTCTGAAATATCACCGAGGTCTAGTACGCTCCAACTAGATTGCCGCCCAATCGCACGCAATAAGGTGAGTGGAAGAGACCTCACTATCCATCTGCCAATGTCCGGCCTGACTTGTCGATAACAGACCCATTCCTTGAGCTGGTCAAACTCAGCCTAGCTTTGCCCCCTCCTCTCAGGCGGGTAAGGCCGCACCCCCTTCCAACTGACCTCGACATAGTGGAAAGCGCGGCCTCCTGGTAATCGGCACTCGGCGCTCACGCATCCACTCGGTATAGATGTTAGTGCAACCTCCTGGTACCATAAGGGTTTAAGGATTTTCACCTAGGGATATCTATAACACCCCATGTAGAATAAGATTTTCAGTGTCCAATCCTGCCAACCACAATATGCCTGTGGAGGCTATGGCCCCGATGTTGCTAGGGCGTACAGTAAACATGTCATACAATGTGAAATGCATGAATCACACTATCTAGTCATGCAACAATCTTGCCCGTATCGTGCGCTCATGTGGTGCAATACCGCCTATCCGGGAGCCCATAAACAGTCTGCCCGAAGACATATGCTATGATCAGTCACTTCTCATATCAAGCATACATATGATGCATATGAGCATGAATCATGGAACTATACTAAACATGTTATATGGCGATGCATTCTGTCTGTAACAAAGATGGGCCTAGATGACCTACACATTACAAGTATGGGCCTAACGATGGGCCCTCGGGAGAGTTACAATGCGGACATTTAACCATCATTGCTCTTACAATGTGGATGTCAAACCATCATTGCTCCCAAGGCATAACTGCCAAAAACATCATCTCATATATCATGGTAGAATCTCATATTGCAATGGGCCTCATATATATCGCATTCGGCCCACACAAAGGCCTCACATACTTCTCATTGGGCCTCATATGCATCAAATGGGCCAATCAAATGGGCTTCATGTATATCAAATAGGCAGCATCGATTGGCCTTATGTATATCAACTCGGGCCGCACCAATCGGTTCCGCCTAGGGGACTTAGTCCTTCGCCGGGTATTCCATAACACCTCTCAGCCAGGGGTGGGGACACTCGGGCTTAACTGGGAAGGACCTCACCATGTTGTCCGATCGACCAAACCAGGCTCCTACCACTTAGAAGACCTCGAGGGCCGTCAGATCCCCCATCCCTAGAATGCCGAGCACCTGAAAGTTTACTATCCATGACGAAATAGCCTTAAAGGCTCTCAACAAATGTACGCCTTCGAGCGACAAGCCTTTAAGGCTCTCAACAAATGTACGCCTCCGAGCGACAAGCCTTTAAGGCTCTCAACAAATGTACGCCTCCAAGCGACAAGCCTTTAAGGCTCTTAATAAAATTCACCTCTTCTTATCTACATGAACGAGTTATCTACTAAGGAAATGTTGCCTCTTATATGCAGAGGTGGACTAAATGAACTGATCCCTTGAAGAAGGGGTTAGAGCGTTATCCCACGAAAACTTGACAGGGCATCCCCTCTCAGTCAGGGAAAAAGCTAAAAGATGACTTGACTCCCCAACATAGGAGTCAGCTCATCGCCCTACTAACGGATGAAGTGGAGGTTTCTCGCCAATCGTGGGACGAGCCGACCCCCTATAGGTTCGGACTAAACAATGATTAGGCCATAAAGGCTTCAAAATCCTACGAGATGGCATTGGAACGGGCTGACCCGTCAAAGGATCGGCTCGACCATGCCCTAAAGTAAACCGACCTATTAACGAATTAGTTCGGTAATCAACAATCAACAGTTAACATCCAAGAATTAACTACAGATTAACATGTATAAAAGCGGTCATCATCCGAGCGCCCTTTCCAAAGGGTAAAAAATTATCATAATCCAGAGAGTCGAAAAATAATATCCACAATCACCCATGAAAAGAAACCATAGTTTTTGTCAGCCATAAAAAATTGAAAACTACGCAGTTGGAGGGGCTTGGGAGTCAGGAGCTTGGTCCGGGCAGACACCTTCAGCAGGCGTCTCTCCAGCGTCTTCAAGCAACAAATGGTCAAGGTTAAGGTCCGGATACAAATCCTGGACCGCTTCACGACAAGCGTCAAAGCCACAGTCGTAAAACTTAGTGGCTTCGGCTTCCCTCTCCTTTGAGGCCTTGAAGGCGTCCACCGCTGCCGCCACGGCCACGGCCACAGAGGCCTCGTCCTCAGCCCGTTGAGTTTCTATTGCTTGAGAAACGGTCCTGCTCAGTTCTTCTACTGCCACGGCCTTAGTCTGCTCCAAGACTTCGCCCAATCGAGTGTTCTCCTTAGCCACCGAATCCGCGTGAGCCATGGCATGGGTCAACTCGGCAGTTGCAGCACCGCACTGAGTTTTGAAGTCATCCACGACCCCTTGCAGTCGAAGCTCCCTAGCCTTCCCATCCTCAAGCTTCTTGTGCAGCTCACCCTGTTCTAATCGGGGAAAAGTGGCTTCGTCCCACAAGATCCCTGCTTCGGTCTTGAGGGCCTCCACTTCGGCATCTCTCTTTTCAAACTCTCATATTCTCTCCCTAGCCGAACGGAGCTTCGTGACAAACTGAATGAAAACAGAGAAATAAACATATAGATGTCAAGAAATAGAAACTGAGAAGCAGAAAAGCAACAAAAAATACTGTGTAAAAAATGGAAACCATGTCATTCAAGGAGCTTTCTGATTTAGTTAGAAGGCAGACTATCTCCTTCTCTAGGGCATGTTTGGCAGCCCAAGGTGACAAACAAGACAGGTGGTAGCCCGGTTCGAACCTCTCGCCGCTCGTTCCCACCTGGGCCTATCCCATTGCTTCCTCAGCCCCGGTCCGGGTGCCTGTAAAAGCTTGGGCATCGGCCCTGAGATCATTCCCGATGTTGGGAGGAGAAAGTATATCGTCAGCCATCCGGATGGCCTCCTCCCGTTTAGAAGAAGAAGGCACGGCGATGTAAGGCTCGTGGGCTGCAGGAGGAGCCTCCACAGTGCGGGGAGCTACGGTAGGTGGGAGGGAAGGAGTCGGAACAATGATTGCCTGAGTCAGAACAATGATTGCTAGGATTCGGACATCGACATGCGCCATAGTCGGATCTACGGCAATAGAAAGTGGAGCTGCAAAAACAGAAACTGGACTAGAGGGGCCCTCATATCGAGGAGTGGCCTGCCTCCTCCGAACGGTTGTCTTCGTCAGGGACTCGGCCCTCAACATCTCCTCCGCCGTTGGGGCAGCTTTCCTCCTCTAAGAAACAGATGCCATGGCCATACCTGCACAGAGAACAACAAATCAACAACCAAACGAATAAGTTTGACCTCTCCTAAGGAAACGGAAGTGGAACTTACCAAAATATGTTGGGAGAGGTTGGGACTTGCACAGCCCGGACCGGTGAAGGTTGGCGGCAGTGATCGGGTCTGACCAGGAGCGAAGCTCCCCCGATTGCGCCTTAGCGTTGGCAATGCGATTCTTTTAGTCTGAGTCGAGGAGAGGCAGGCTCCTTGGGAAATCTTCAAGGATGAAGATAACTTCAGTCTGACTGGAGTAAGAAAAAGGAGAAAAAGTAAAGGGAGGAAAATTTTAAAGTCCGACCTAGTTTTGAAAATCGAGTGGGGACCCGAGCCATTAGAGTTCAAAGCTCCACCGCTGACGCCTTCCATTCGCCCGTAGCCCAGAACCACTTATTCTTCCAGTCCTTGTTAGAAGATGGAAGGTTCATCACCAACGCCGACCCTTTGCTGCCTCGTGTCACGAAATAGTACCATGGTTCTTGACTGTCGTGCTTGATCAGGTACAAGTTTATCAACTCCTCTGGGGTCAGCTTCGGATTCCCGACTTGACGCTAGATGATGAAGGAAGAAATTAGCACCCTCCAAGCGTTGGGGGTGAATTGCCCGGGAACTAGTCCGAGGTAGGCTTTTATGTCTCGGACGAAGGGATGCAAAGGATGTTGAAGCCCACATTGCAGCGCGTAGAAAAAAATGACGACTTCTCCCTCAGCTGGTGCATCAGCGGTGTCAAGGGGATCTGGGGCCCTTATCTGAATGGAGTTTGGGATCTGAAACTCCGAGCGGATCCACCCCATTTGAGACTCCGATAGCACGATGCCTCTTGTGACTACCTCCGAGGCCCGCCCACTAATTGGCATCTCGGCGACCTCTGTGGTTGTGGTCTGGGGGCTCGTGTGGCTTTTTTTTTGCAGGCCTGAAGAGTACAAGCCCCACCTCCTTCTGTCTTCAAGGTGGGTGGAACAGGGATATAACTTCAAAGGGGTTTTCAGAGGCCCCCCTTCCCATTGTCAGGACTCCCCAGCTCGGAGTCATTATCATAATCCCGAACAGTCTCTAGATCAGACGACATTTTGAATGGAAGTAAAAGGAATTCTAAAAGAGACTCACCGAATGATCACTGGGAATCGCGTTTGCCGAAAATGCTTAGTCGGTCGTAATCGCCTGCCGGAAACTTCAAATCAACTAGAATTGCCCCATCGAAAATTGCCTCCTTTGTCACGCACTCAAATTCAGAATACAAGTGGGGAGAGTGGTTCTGAAGGGAGTTTATATAGGCCATATAGAATTATTGCATTAATGGAGAAAAATAATGGCCGCAGCCGAATCGTCGCGAGCCGACTCCAGAACACACGTGGCCGTCCGCTATTGGCTCGGTCCCTGCTAGATGGTACGTTTCTGACATCGAACAGCGTGCTCCGATATGCGTAACAGTGCCCAAGCAGGGGAATTATCGCCTGGACGCTTCCCCGGGCACACGTGGCAACTTATCATAGGCTCGACAATTATTTGGAATCATAACCGTCGCCACATGTCCGCTGAAGGATGGTCTGTAGGCGGGAAACCCTGAGGACGTGACATTTCAAAATTCCAAATTCATGATAATATCAGCATGCGTAGAAGGTTCAGCAGATGAGGCGGTTGATCTTCCGTGTGGTTACTCTCCGAGTCCGTAGCCGACCTCAAAGAGTAAGAGGCTTCTGTTATGGGAAGATCCGAGCCCCTTATAGTTCCGAAGATTAGCATCTTCTTAGTCCGGTCAGACGCAAGAATATACGAAATGACGAACACTACCAAAATGAGTGACGTCTGAGCCGAGCCCTGGTTCGGGTATAGTAGGCTTCAACCGATGAGTGACGACCTAAACCAAGACCCCATCCTCGTCCTCGTCCTCATCTTTATTCGAAGAAGGATCTCCGAGCCGAGGGCTCGTCCTCATCTTCATCTTTCTGTAAATGTCCTGAACGGAGATCAGGGTGAAATTTGAGTGCATCATGCGCCGAACTTGGAAACTACCATAAGCGGACGTGACCGGTTACTTCGCCCGCAGATGCGCTTGACATAGTACACGATCCTTGGATTGCATATAATATCTCCACAATCCAAAAATTCCCCTGATTGAGCGAATCGTGCCGCGATTAACGGATCCATACCATCCGACAATCAGTTATGAATACGATGAGACCCCACTGCTACAGGTACGCAACATCTTACACTCTCCCTCTACCTCTCAACTTAGACCCAAATTCCCTTGTCCTGACTTAGGCATCGGAGGGTCCCCCGGCTTAGCCAGGGTCTCCTTTGCTAATCCTTTGTGTAGGACTAGGGTCCCCTAGAAGCACGCCACACGGAGGGGAGGGTGATCCAGATTTTGTTATCAACAACTACCATTCCCTTTAGTTCGGCCCATTCAGGAGCCGGTTCAACCTCCATCTCGAGCCTTAATGAAAAGAGAGAAGCAGGGAGCACTTCCTGTAAGGCTGCCGCTCCTGGCGCGTATGGAAGCGGATTGCCTGCGGCACCCTACACGAGAAGTTCCTATGGTTGAAAGCTAGTTGGGGCCGAATGAGGATTTCCTTGCGCTGAGATGCAAGGTGAGGCCCACTGTGATGTTTGTGAGAAATCTTCT
This sequence comes from Magnolia officinalis, assembly GCA_021015155.1. NCBI lineage: Eukaryota > Viridiplantae > Streptophyta > Magnoliopsida > Magnoliales > Magnoliaceae > Magnolia > Magnolia officinalis. Next base: position 66,886,731 of record JAJHSJ010000004.1, read on the forward strand.
CCATCTATCCATTTTTATGAATGATTTTAAGACAGGAATCTAAAAATGGGGTGATCCAAAACTCAAGGCGTCCACACGAGTTGCGAAACCTTCCTAGGCTCCAACTCAATGTTTACAAGCCATCTAACCGTTTATAAAGTCATTGTCACTTGGATGAAGTGAAAACACAAAAACTTAACATGATATGAAACTTTTGTGCCCATACAAATATTTCAATGGTGGTCAATGAATGCTCACTGTTTCCTCTGGCATGGCCACCTTGAGTTTTGGATCCACCTAATTTTTAGTTTATTGTCTTAAAATGATCCGAAAAATAGGTAGATAGCGTGGGTTTCTCATAAGCATCACGATGGCCCCACCTAGCATCCCAGTGCATGAACTTCCTGCCAAATGCTTTTGCAGGAAATCTGCCTTGGTTGGAGCCGGTCGCGACAATAGTAGGAAATCCACTTGGTCCATCCATTTTTCAGTTCATATAAGATCATGAGCCTAAAAATGAACAGATCTAAAACTCAAGTATGCCACAGAACTATAACTATAAAAGGGGGAGGAAAATGTCAACCGTTGAAACCTTCTTGAGTCTATCTTATGTTTACGTTCCATCCAAACCGTTCATAAGGCCATTCTCCGTGGGATGAACTTAAAACACAAATGTATTATTCTGATGCACTTTTGTAGCTCGTTGTAGGCATTCAGTGTCTACGGTTTCCTGTCGCGTGGCCCACATGAATTTTGGATCGACCTCATTTTTGGTATCATGTCATGGACTTGGTGATTTCTCACAAACATTCGGACTGTAGTAACCATACGGTTTGACCTTAGCGGTAGATTGCCTGCAAATGCTTTAGCAGGAAGTTCCTGCCCCGAAACTTAGGTGGGTCCACAGTGTTATTTATGATAAATCCATCATATCCATTCGTTTAATCAACTCATTTTAGGACACAAGTCCAAAAATAAGATGAATCTAAAAATCAAGGGGGCCACATGAGAGGAAACAATGATAAAAGAAATGCCATCTTTGAAATCTTCGTGAATCCACCTTAAGGTTTATATGCCATACAAATGGTTTATAAGGTATTCCCACTAGGATGAATTGAAAACACAAACAACTTTGCCTGAATGTTTCAATGGTGCTAGTTCAATCCCCACTGTTTCCTCAAGAGGGGCCACTTGAGTTTTGGATTTTGTTTCGTATTTATGACCATTTATGGGAAACTTAATTGGAAATGATACACGTTATAGTAAGGGAAATATATTGCAGGCTAAAAATATTCAAGGATGCTTGGAATGTTTTTTTTTGTTGAAATCACAAGTGACAAGATTACAAGGGAGCAGTTTAGAGGAATTTAAAAGTAGACTAAGTGGTCGATAGTCATCCAGGAGGTCTTTTGTAACATCCTGAAATTTTCGCTGCCTGGGTACATACTTGTGCTTGAGAATTTCGGGTGTTAATAATGTAATAATTAGATGCTTCAAAATCACACTTTGTTTTTTGGTTTTTCATTTAAATCACATCCAGTTACATTCACGAAAGTAACGATTCATGAGAGTAAAATCAATCGCATTTATTATTCCATTAGATTAAAGGAATTCAACAAATTATCAAATGCCCTCTCAATGAGAGCTTATTACATTACCAAAGCTTGCAGTGGAAATAAACAAAACTAAACATAAAGTTATCTCTTTATTTATTTATAATAATCTTCCATAGGAGGATTGTCATCTGTGTCTTCAATCTGCACATTACCTCCCCTGTAGCATCTGTACGGTTCGAGATGGTCAATGCCCTACTCATAGTGATGGTTATCCTTTAAGATTAACAATAATTTAAGAGATTCATAAGAGTAATGTAAGGGTTCTGATACGTCTCGTACTCCACCACTACAAGTGGTATGAGTATGCGCAACCAATATATATATATATATATATATATATATATATATATATATATATATATATATATATAGTGTGTGTGTGTGTGTGTGCGGCTCATCATACGTAGTGATCATCACAATGTGAAATATAATTTATAGAAAACCCGGTTTGCCCCGTATTCTCACACTACAAAAATTCGCTGGCGTGTCCAACGCTACCGTGGATTTACGTGAACACCTCAAGACGACACAACACACCGATCGGATGAACGTGAATACATCAACACGACACAACACACGAGCCATGTAGAACGAGATACAGGCCCTGCGCGATGAAGTAAACCGGATGAAGTAGCAACAGGAGCCACAACCTCGCCCGACTCAGGAAAATCCTGTTCTCGAGCCAATCGGTCTTGTCATGGAAGCACACTCCACGTCGAGAAGTATGAGGCCCGAAGCTCCTCAACACCCCCAGATGCCGGTTTTAGGTCAGAATCCTCCTCCGACCCAAATTCGAGTCTCAGATCGGAACACAGCCACTCGGGCTCCGACCAATGCTTCGGTCACTTCAGCCATGACACCAATGGATCTCCGTCATCGGCTAGAACGGAGGATGGGAAGGAGGACTCCAAAAATAGAAAACACCCAAGAAATTGTAGTAGAGAACAAAGACCCATGAGAGAAACAGTTCGCGGAGATCAACGACAAATACCTAGCTCTGAAAAAGAAACAACAGCCGACGTCACTTCCCGCCGCAGTTTAGGTGATGATGGAAGAGACCGAGACTCCCTTCACCTCAGAAATTATGAACGAGGTGATGCCTCAGTGGTTTCGGATACCTCCCGTCATCCAATACTCTGGGTCCGGAGACCCATCCGAGCACGTGGAAGCCTATCGCTTATGGATGCAGATCTAGACGGTGACGGATGCCATGACGTGCCGAGGGTTCTCGATCACGCTCACGGGCTCTGCCCGGAGCTGGTATCATCAGCTTAAACCGGGTTCCATCGGTTCTTTCGCGGAGTTGAGTCGACTATTCCTTACCCAATTCATAAGGGGTAAGAGAAGTTAAAAGCCCAATACTAACCTGTTCACTATCAAGCAAGAACCGATAGAGTCGTTGAAAGATTACATTACTCGCTTCAATGAGGAATTATTATTAATAGAATATTACGATGACAAGATGACACTCGCTGCCGTATTCAGCAGCTTAAAGGAAGGAAAATTCACCTTCTCCATTGGAAAGAACTCACTAAAGACGTTATCTGAACTCTTTGCTGGAGCTCAAAAGTATACTAACGCTAAAGAATTCTCTAATGCCCGCAAAAATGTCCAAGTGGCAGAGCCGAATGGTAAAGGGAAGAGGCCTAAGAACGAGGAATCTCAGCCGTCCAACAAAGGGCTAGATGACCACGCCCCTCGCGATTGTTGCCCGAACAGAAGGCTGGAGGGAAAGTTCCGCTCCTACACCCCCCTTAACACATCCACTAAGCAAATTCTGTTGGAGATCCGAGGAGAAAAGCTGCTGAATTGGCTCGTTTGTATGAGGGCCGACCTAGATCATCGAGACAAGCGTAAGTACTGCCGCTTTCACCGAGATCACGGCCATAACACGGCTGACTGTGTAGATCTCAAAGATGAGATCGAGACCCTTATTCAGAAGGGACACCTATGCCGATACACCAAAGAAGGAAAAACTGCTCAGAAAGAAGTGAGAGAACGAGAGCAGCCGAATAATACTACAGAAGAACTCGCTGAAATCCGTACTATCTTCGGGGGCTTATCCGGTGGAGGAGATTCAAACAGGGCGCGGAGAGCTCACTCTCGGAAGTCTGATCCTGAATATTACGTCCACTTGACCGAGCGGCCCTACAAAGAACTCCGGGTCAGCCCATGCACTCTGACCTTCATGGAAGAAGATGCACGTAGAATCCAGCACCAGCACGACGATGCCCTGGTAGTTATCATGACCATATCGAACCGTAAAGTATACTGCATCTTGGTCGATACGGGAGCTCGGCCGATGTAATCTATTCCAAAGCCTTTGAAAGAATGGGGATTTCGAGGTCTCACCTCAGACCTGTGAAGACCCTCTGCATGGCTTTACCGGAGAAAGAATAATATCCAAAGGAGCCATTTCCCTGCCTGTGACTGTGGGAGAAGGGCAACACTAAGTCACCCTTATGGTAGACTTTTTAGTTGTCAATGTGTCATCTGTGCACAACGTCATTCTAGGCAGACCTTCCCTCAATGCAATAAGAGCAGTTGTCTCCACCTATCACCTAATGATGAAATTCCTCGCCGACGACGGGATAAGATACCTCCGAGGCGATCAACACGAGGCTCAGAGATGTTATGCTATAATAGTCAAGAAGGGGTCGGTTAAGTAAACACTTGCCATCAACATGCTGGACCCCAGAGGACCAGCGGAAGAATTGTCCGTAGAAGATCTGAAGCAAGTACCGCTCGACGAGGCAAAATCGAGCAGAACTGTCCAGCTCGGAACTTCATTGGACACTGAGCAGCGGTCCAAAATGCTAACCTTTCTATAACAACACAATGACGTTTTTGCATGGTCGCATAAAGATATGCCCGGGATCTCTCCAGACATCATGGTCCACAACCTGAACGTGGAACCGGATTACAAACCTGTGAAGCAAAAGAGGAGACCATTCGACGCTGAGCGGTACGAGGTCATAGCTGACGAAGTCTCCACTCTACTCGATGCCAGTTTCATAGAAGAGGTACATTATCCCGATTGGATCATTAATGTAGTCCTCCTCAAGAAGGCCAACGGGAAATGGCAGGTCTGTGTAGACTACTCGGATCTAAACAAGGTGTGTCCGAAAGAGAGCTTCCCATTACCTCGGATCGATCAGCTGGTGGACAGCACGGCAAGACACGAATTACTTTCTTTCTTGGACGCATACTCCGGGTACAACCAGATCGCGATGCATCCCTTAGGCAGGTAGAAGACTACCTTTGTCACGAACAAGGGGCTTTACTGTTACCGGGTCATGCCGTTTGGCCTGAAAAATGTTGGGGCCACGTTCCAAAGACTAGTGAACCAGATGCTCGCCAAGCAGATCGGACATACCATGGAAGTGTACATCAATGACATGCTAGTAAGGAGTGTCAAGGCGTCCGATCACCTGACGGATCTTGGAGAAACATTCACTATCCCCTGAGAATACCAGATGAAGCTGAACCCCGCGAAGTGCACCTTTAGAGTCGGCTTAGGGAAATTCTTCAGGTTTTAGGTCAGTCATAGGGGTATTGAAGCAAATCCCAATAAGATCAAGGCACTTCTCGACATGAATTCACCTCGAACTATCAAAGAGATACAATGCCTCACCGGACGCGTGACAGCACTCGGACGATTTATCTCCAGAGCTACGGATAAATGCCTCCCCTTCTTTCAGCAGTTGAAGGGTCATAAGAAGGTAGAATGGACGTAAGAATGTGAGCAAGCTTTCTAGCAATTGAAAAGTATCTGGGCTCAGCCCCCTACTATCCAAGCTCGAGGAAGGCAAGCCCCTATTCTTGTATCTTACAGTCTCGACCTTAGCCGTCAGCTCAGCCCTGATAAAAAAGGTTGGAGGCAAGCAACACCCCGTATACTACATGAGTAAGGCTATGGTACCTGCGAAAATAAGATATCCGCCCTTGGAGAAGCTAGCGCTCAATCTCGTCGTTTCAGCTCGGAGGTTACGCCCTTACTTCCAAGCTCATTCTTTTGTTGTGCTGACCGACTCTCCCCTCAGACAAGTTCTCTAGAGGCTCGAAGTTTCAGGTCGGCTGACCAAGTGGGCCATCAAACTTGGAGAGTTCGATATTCAGTTCTGTCTAAAGACAGTAATAAAGGGCCAAGCAGTGGCCGACTTTATTACCGAATTTACTACTCCGACCACAGGAGAGGTCGGCACCAAAGTCAAAACTACTCCGCCCGATCCTCCGTCCAACCCAGGGACTGTATCAGAAACCGGATGGATCCTCTATGTAGACGGATCATCCAACGCTAAGCGAGCCGGAGCCAGAATCGTCCTAATCGCACCTGATTCCACGCCCATCCAGTATGGGATCAGACTTGACTTCAAGGCCTCGAACAATAAGGTAGAATACGAGGCCCTGCTTGCGGGGCTTAGATTGACGGTTAGTCTTGGAATTCAATTCCTACAGGTTCGGTGTGACTCCCAACTAGTAGTGAACTATATTTCCACAGAATATGAAGCCAAGGAGACTAGGATGATTGCCTATCTGGACGAGGCGAGGAAATTAATCAGAAGATTCTGGAACTGTACAATTCGCCAAATCTCTAGAGCAGAAAATTCGCCCTGACAAAGCTGGCCTCAGCCACGCAATGGAGGATCCCGCGAATCAAAACAGTCGAATTCATAAAACATCCAAGTATCGACCAAGCGGAGAAGAAAATAGTTAATCCTGTACAAACTACTCTGAGATGGATGGACCCGTTCTTCAATTACCTCACAGCTGGTTAGACCCCCTCGGATAGACTGGAAGCTAGGCACTTGAGAGTCCAAGCAGCACATTACGTCGTCCTAGACGGTATCCTATAAAAAAAAGGGCACTCTCAGCCCTACCTCAGGTGCCTCCGATCTGATGAGGTGGACTATGTTATTCGGGAGATTTACGAAGGAATCTGCGGAAACTATTCCGGTAGCCGAGCCTTGGCCCTGAAGATCTTCGACAAGGATATTTCTGGTTGACCATCGATGAGAACTCTAAAGACTACATTCAGAAATGCGATAAATGCCAATGCTTTGTAGCCATGCCGAGGTAGCCAGCAGAGGAAATGACTCTCATGAGCGGTCCCTGGCCATTCGCTCAGTGGGGGATTGACATCATCGGTCCCCTGCCTACAGGAAAGGAACAAATCAAGTTTGCCATCATTGCAGTCAACTACTTCACCAAGTGGGTCGAAGCTGAGCCCATAACAAAGATCACAGAACAGAAGGTGATTGACTTTGTCTGAAAAACATCGTCTACCGGTTCGGGACTCTGCGTACCATCGTGTCAGATAATAACCGGCAGTTCGACAACGACGAGTTCCAAAGCATGTGTTAAGGACTCGGCATCACAAATGCGTATTCTTCTCCTCGGCACCCCTAGTCCAATGGATAGGTGGAGGCAGTCAATAAAGTTATCAAGCACCATCTTAAAACGAAGTTGGAGAAAGCGAAAGGCAGTTGGGTCGAGGAGCTCCCATTCGTCCTCTGGGCCTACAGGACCACAACTCAGTCCTCAATTGGGAAAACTCTGTTCTCGCTCTCTTATGGCTCGGAGGCAATGGTGCCAGTTGAAATTGGCCTCCCTACTTCTCGGGTTAGGAATTACCAAGAAAACCAGAACTCTGAGCAGATTGTAGCTAACATTGATTTGCTTGAAGAAGTCAGGGATATTTTAAGGCTCTGAGTTGCAGCTCGGCATCAACAAGTTGTGCAATTCTATAATTCGAAAGTCAAGACCAAGCGGTTTCACCCAGGGGACTTAGTTCTTCGCCGGGTATTCCAGAACACCGCTGAGCCAGGGGTGGGGACACTGGGGCCTAACTGGGAAGGACCTTATCGTGTTGTCCGATCGACTAAACTGGGCTCCTACCACTTAGAAGACCTTGAAGGCCATCAGCTCCCCCACCCCTGGAATGCCGAGCACCTGAAAGTTTACTATCCGTGACAAAATAGGCTTTAAGGCTCTCAATAAATGTATGCCTCCGAGCAACAAGCCTTTAAGGCTCTCAATAAATGTACGCCTTCGAGCGATAAGCCTTTAAGGCTCTCAATAAAATTCATCTCTTCTTATATACATGAATGAGTTATCTATTAAGGAAAAGTTGCCTCTCATATGCAGAGGCGGACTAAACGAACTGATCCCTTGAAGATGGGGTTAGAGCGTTATCCCATGAAAACTCGACAGGGCATCCCCTCTCAGTCAGGGAAGAAGCCAAAAGATGACCTGACTCCCTAACATAGGAGTCAGCTCATCGCCCTACTAACGAAGGAAGCGGAGGTTTCTCGCCAATCGTGGGACGGGCCGACCCCCTATAGGTTCAGACTCAATAATGATCAGGCCATAAAGACTTCAAAATCCTATGAGACGGCATTAGAAGGGGCTGACCCATCAAAGGATCGGCTCGACCATGCCCTAAAGTAAACCAACCTGTCAACGAATCAGTTCAGCAATCAACAATCAATAGTCAACATCCAAGAATTAACTACAGATTAACATGTTTGAAAGCGGTCATCATCCGAGCGCCCTTTCCAAAGGGTAAAAAATCATCATCATCTAGAGAGTCAAAAAATAATATCCACAAATCACCCATGAAAAGAAACCATAGTTTATGTTAGCCATAAAAAATTGAAAACTACGCAGTTGGAGGGGCTTGATAGTCGGGAGCTTGGTCCAGGAAGACACCTTCAGCAGGCTTCTCTCCAGTGTCTTCAATCAATAAAGGGTCAAGGTTAAGGTCCGGATACAAATCCTGGACCGCTTCAAGATAAGCGTCAAAGCCATAGTCGTAAAACTTAGTGGCTTCCGCTTCCCTCTCCTTTGAGGCCTTGAAGTCGTTTACCGCTGTGCCCACCGCCATGGCCAGAGAGGCCTCGTCCTCAGCCCGCTGAGTCTCTATTGCTTGAGAAACGGCCCTGCTCAGTTCTTCTACTGCCGCGGCCTTAGTCTGACTTCGACCAATTGAGTGTTCTTCTTAGCCAGCGAATCCGCATGAGCCTTGGCACGGGTCAACAAGGCAATTGCAGCGCTGCACTGAGCTTTGAAGTCATTCATGACCCCCTACAGCCGAAGCTCCCTAGCATTCCCATCGTCAAGCTGCTGGCGCAGCTCACCCTGTTTAAATCGGAGAAAAGTGGCTTCGTCCCACAAGATCCCCGCTTTGTTCTTGAGGGCCTCCACTTCGGCATCTCTCTTTTCAAACTTCGGTATTCTCTCCTGAGCCGAAAGGAGCTTCGGGACAGACTGAATGAAAATAGAGAAATTAACATACAGATGTGAAAGAAATAGAAACTAAGAAGCAGAAAGACAACAGAAAATACTGTGTAAAAAATGGAAGCCATGTAATTCGAGAAGGAGCTGTACGATTTAGTGAGAAGGCAGACTATCTCCTCCTCTGGGGCATGTTTGGTAGTCCAAGGCGACAAGCAAGACAGGTGGTAGCCCGGTTCGAACCTCTCGCCACTCGTCCCCTCCTTGGCCGAGCCCACTGTTTCCTTAGCCCCGGTCTGGCTACCTGCCGAAGCTTGAGCATCGGCCCTGAGATCATTCCTGACGTCGGGAGGAGAAAGCATGTCGTCAGCCATCTGGATGGCCTCCTCCTGTTCGGAAGAAGAGGGCACGAAGATGCAAGGCTCAGGGGCTACAGGAGGAGCCTCCACGGTGCGGGAGTTACGGTAGGGGGGAGGGAAGGAGTCGAAACAATGATTGCCGGAGTTGGAACAATGATTGTTTGGATTCGGGCCTCGATGGGTGCGACAGCCGGATCTACGACAACAGAAAGTGGAGCTGCAGCTGAAGCTGCAAAAACAAAAATTGGACCAGAGGGGCCCTCCTCGGGAGGAGCGGCCTGCCTCCTCTAAACGGTTGTCTTCGTCCAAGACTCAGCCCTCATCATCTCCTCCGCTGTTGGGGCAGCTTTCCTGCTCCGAGAACCAGATGCCTCGGCCATGCCTTCGCAGGGAACAACAAATCAACAACCAAACGAATAAGTTTGACCTCTCATAAGGAAACAGAAGTGGAACTTACTAAAAGATGTTGGGAGATGTTGGGACTTGCACAGCCCAGACCAGTGAAGGTTGGCAGCAGTGATCAGGTTTGACCAGGAGCGAAGCTCCCCTGATTGCGCCTTAGCCTTGGCAATGCGATTCTTCTAGTACAAGTCGAGGAGAGGCAGGCCCCTTAGAAAATCTACAAGGATGAAGATAGCTTCAGTCCGACAGGAGTAAAAAAAAAGGGAAAAAAGTAAAGGGAGGAAAATGTTTAAAGTCTGACCTGGTTTTGAAAATCGAGTGGGGACCCGAGCCGTCAGAGTTCCAAGCTCCGTCGTTGGCACCTCCCATTTGTCTGTAGCCCAGAACCACTTATTCTTCCAGTCCTTATTGGAAGACGGAAGGTTCATCACTAACCCCGACCTTTTGCTGCCTCGGGTCACGAAATAGTACCGTGGTTCTTGGCTGTCGTGCTTGACCAGGTACAAGCTTATCAACTCCTCTGGGGTCAACTCCGGATTCCCGACTTGACGCCAGATGATGAAGGAAGAAATTAACACCCTCCAAGCGCTGGGGGTGAATTGCCCGGGAGCTAGTCCGAGGTAGGCTATTATGGCTCGGATGAAGGGATGCAAAGGAAGTCGGAACCCACATTGCAGCGCGTAGAGAAAAATGATGACTTCTCCCTCAGCAAGTGCGCCAGCGGTGTCAAGGGGCTCTTGGGCCCTTATCTGAATGGAGTCTGGGATCTGAAACTCTAAGCGAATCCACCCAATTTGAGACTCCGATAGCATGGAGCCTCCCAGGACTACCTCCAAGGCCCGCCCACTAACTGGCATCTCGGCGACCTCGGTGGTTGTGGTCTGTGGGGGTCGGGCGGCTTTCTTTTTGCCGGCCCGAAGAGTCCAAGCCCCCACCTCCTTCCATCTTCGAGGCAGGGGGAACAAGGGTACAACTTCAAAGGGGCCTTCAGAGGCCCCCCTCCTATTGTCAGGACTCCCCGGATCGGAGTCATCATCATAATCCCGAACGGTCTCTAAATCGGACGACATTTTAAATGGAAGTAAAATGAACTCTAAAAGAGACTCATCGAACGATCACTGGGAATCGCGTTTGCCGGAAATGCTTAGTCGGTCAGAATCGCCTGCCGAAAACTTCAAATCAACCAGAATCACCCCACCGAATATCGCCTCCTCTGGCACGCATTTAAATTCAGAATACAAGTGGGGAGAGTGGTTCTGAAGGGACTTTATATAGGTTATATAGAATTTTTGCATTAATGGAAAAAAATGATGGCCTTAGCCGAATCGCCCCGAGATGACTCCAGAACACACGTGTCCGTCTGCTACTGGCTCGGTCCCTGCCAGATGTACATTTCTGACATTGAACAGCGCACTCTGATATATGAAACAGCGCCCAAGCAGGGGAAACATCGCCTGAATGCTTCCTCGGGCATACATGACAACCTATCATAGGCTCAACAATTATTCAGGATCATTACCATCGCCACACGTCCGCTGAAGGATGGTCTGTAGGCAGGAAACCCTGAGGACGCGATGTTTCAAAATTCCAAAATCTTGATAATATCAACATGCGTGGAAGGTTCAACAGATGAGGCGGTTGATCTTCCTTGTGGTTACTCTCCGAGTCCGTAGCCGGCCTCGAAGAGTAAGGGGCTTCTGTTATGGGAAGATCTGAGCCCCTTATAATTCCGAAGATCAATATCTTCTTAGTCCTGTGAAACACAAGAATATACGAAATGACGAACACTACCAAAGAGAGCGACGTCTGAGCCGAGCCCTGGTTCGGGTATGGTAAGCTTCAACCGATGAGCGACGACCTAAACCAAGACCCCATCCTCGTCCTCGTCCTCATCTTCATTCGAAGAAGGATGTCAGAGCCGAGGGCTCGTCCTCATCCTCATCTTCCTCTGAAGAATGATGTCCGAGCCGAGGGCTCGTCCTCATCTTCATCTTTCTGTAAATGTCTCGAACGGAGATCAGGGCGAAATGTGAGTGCATCATGCGCCGAACTTAGAAACTACCATAAGCGGACGTGACCGGTTACTTCGCCCACAGATGTGCATGACACAATACACGATTCTTGGATTGCATATAATATCTCCACGATCCGAAAATCCCCCTTATTGAGCGAATCGTGCTGAGATTAACCGATCCAGACCATCCGACAATCAGTTATAAATATAATAAGACCCCATTACTATTGGTACGCAACATCTTGCACTCTCCATCTACCTTTCAACTTATACTCGGATTCCCTTGACCTGACTTAGTCATCGGAGGGTCCCTCGGCTTAGCCAGAGTCTCCTTTATTAATCCTTTGTGTAGGACTATGGTCCCCCAGAAGCACGCCACACAGAGGGGAGGGTGATCTAGACTTTGTCATCAACAACTACCGTTCCCTTTAGTTCGGCCCATTTGGGAGCTGGTTCAGCCTCCATCTCAAGCCTTAATGAAAAGAGAGAAGTAGGGAGCACTTCCTGTAAGGCTGCCGCTCCTGGCGCGTATGGACGCGGATTGCCCGCGGCACCCTACACGGGAAGTTCCTATGGTTGAAAGCTAGTTGGGGCCGAATGTGGATTTCCTTGCGCTGAGATGCAAGGTGAAGCCCACCATGATGTTTGTGAGAAATCTACTCTATCTATCCATTTTTATGAATGATTTTAAGACAGGAATCCAAAAATGGGGTGATCCAAAACTCAAGGCGTCCACACGAGTTGCGAAACCTTCCTAGGCTCCAACTCAATGTTTACAAGCCATCTAATCGTTTATAAAGTCATTGTCACTTGGATGAAGTGAAAACACAAAAACTTAACCTGATATGAAACTTTTGTGCCCATACAAATATTTAAACGGTGGTTAATGAATGCTCACTGTTTCCTCTGGCATGGCCACCTTGAGTTTTGGATCCACCTAATTTTTAGTTTATTGTCTTAAAATAATCCGAAAATTAGGTAGATAGCGTGGGTTTCTCACAAGCATCATGATGGCCCCACCTAGCATCCCAGTGCATGAACTTCCTGCCAAATGGAGTCTTCATATTTCACACTTGGTCTATATGATGGGCAATCCAAGTCATTCATATGATGAAAAATATCATACTACGACTACTCGCGAGGTTTCTTCACTCGATGGACACCAAAATCAACGGTTAAGGGGCTGATTTGTTAATTGAGTCACTTTTACAATGATCTAAGGGCTGAAATTTGACACATATGGTTAATTTATGATACATAGGCATGGTATAAAATTTCACATTAAATGGATTGTGAGAACCATGTGATTTAGAATTCAAGTGTCTACGTTAATGACATTTTCGTAATTATTGCTGATATGAGAGTTTTGGGAAATCTAATGGTTCTAAATGGTTATAGGCACGTTTATAAGTAATTCTTACAAAAGAACTTATATTTAAATCATTATGAATAAAGAGTTATTTACCAAATTAATTAGGGAATGTATATATATCAAACCACATAATGGATGATCAGATGACATGTTAAAAATAGTAGAACTTGATGGTTAGTACTCTGACCATATATGCAGGTGGATGTACGGTCATTTTCATAAACGGATAAACACAAAGTGGATTTTTGGAGATATCGAGAGGTAGAACATGTATACCGTTAGATAATCTTTATTCGATATGTTTACGAGCGGATGCTGAGATCAAGTAGCTAGTTTACTATGATCAAGTTGTCCAAATTCAGAGTGGACGGTCAGATATCCCATCCAACCATCCAAATCCATCCATCCATCCAACCATCCAATCATCTAAACATCCATCCATCCAACTTCCCACCCAAACAACCATCCATCCCATCCAATCATCCATCCATCCAACCATCTAACCATCTCATTCAATCATCTAAACAAACATCCATCCATCCCATCTATCCATCTAACCATCCCATCCCATCCCATCCATACCATCCAATCATCCAAACATACATCTAACAATCCAACCATCCCATTTAATCATCCAAACATCCATCCAACCATCTAACCGTCCCATATATCCATTCCATCTGATCATCCAACCATCCATCCATCCATCCACCCAACCATCCCATCCAATCATCCATCCATCCAACTGCCCACCCAAACATCCATCCATCTCATCCAATCATCCATCCATCCAACTACCTGCCCAAACATCCATCAATCCATCCAACCATCTCATTCAATCATCTAAACATACACCCATCCATCCCATCTATCCATCCAACCACCCCATCCGACCATCCTTCCAACCATACTATCCAATTATCTAACCATCCATCCACCTCATCCCATCCACCTATTCATTCATCCAACTAACCATCCACCCAAGCATCCAACAATCTATCCATCCAATTATTCATCCAATCATCTAAAATCCATCCGTCCATCCAACTGGCCATCTAGCCGTCTAGCCATCCCATCCAATCATCCAAACATCCATCCAACCATCCAACTATTCTATCCCTCCCTTCATTCATTCAACCATATCCATGCCATCCAATCATCCAAACATCCATACACCCATCCTATCCATCCAAATAATTTTTAAAAATATTTAAATAAGATTTTATTTTATTTTAATGTGTCCACAAATTAGAGGTTTAGATTGTCCAAACAATCTCATTTTGGGACCGTGAGTTAAGTAACTTACTTTCACAATTTAATTGGTGTATTATGAGTTAATATGTAGGCCTCGTGTACAATTTTTAAGTGCCGGTGTATCAAATCTTCATACATTGCCGAGTATCATATAGCTGCTTTATAACTTATTTTGGAAATTGATGGAAATAAAGCCTTGGAAGTTGAAACTGACAGAGGGAGTAAAGAGTCATTAATTTTGGTCAGAGAGAGAGAGAGAGAGAGAGAGAGAGAGAGAGAGAGAGAGAGAGAGAGAGAGAGAGAGAGAGAGAGAGAGAGAGAGAGAGTCGTTGGAAGGAGGAAGAAGAAGAAGATGAAGAATCAGATTTTTGCCCCAAAGCCATTGACGGTGGAGTCGCCCCAAATCAAATGCTCGAATATCTAAATAGATGCAGTAAAAGGTGCCGAAATTGACAACCCAAACTAGATCTGAAGCAATTTCAACACATCCTCTTAATTTTCTATTTTTTTAATTTTTTTTTCGATTTTTCTGGTATTTATGCACAAAGCAACTGGTGGAAGTCGAATGTTGCTGGACCGATATTTTCATGATATTGAAAGATAATATTGTCGAAATTGTTGAGTGACAATGGTGCATGGGAGTTTTGGGTGTTGATCGTGCCCGATAATATCAATACATCTCCATTTTATCGTTTCAGCGATAAAATCACCTAAAACTCGCTGAAACCCCGAAGGGATGCGATATATGGGGGAGTCGATGTCGGTGACTCATCGATACCGATATTATCGATAATATCGTCGACAATATGAACACTGGTAACACTCGAGAACTTTCAATACTCGGGTATTGAAAAGTTCGGGGTGTTACAATCTACCCCTTAAACAAAATTTCATCCCCGAAATTTAATTACTTGTATCATTTACATTGATTCATTTGGTTTAGTTTTTCACTATATTCCTCGTGAGGTGGATATATATGTCTAGGTGTGCGTATAATTGGCCATATAAAATCGGGATGCTACATCTATCAAGTGGCTGATAGTCATCTAGAAACTCGACTGAAGAAGTCAAGACTGAAGACTCATCAAGTTGGGAGGTTCAAGTACGATACAAAGGTAAATCAAGCCTCACAAACTTAACCAAACCCCTACGTTTATAAAACTCCATTTACCATGGTTCATACTTACCCAAAATCACCTAGGAACATCCTTTAGTAAGTATGTTAATAGCCTAACTTTGTAGCTTTTGGAGTTAAAAGTTAATCTGAAAATCTGCTAAATTCGATGTCACAGGAGTGACATTGAACTCTGTTCGATGTCATCGAAGACCGCTCGATGACATCAGAATCGAGCCATGACTATCCAATAGCTAAACTAAAATTTCCTGGATATTGACGATGACATCGAACCAACTCTGATGACATCACAAATGGCCCAAAACACTCCAACAAGTCTTCGAGGAAAATTGTGATGCTCAATGACATCAAAGGTAAGTCATCAATGACATTGAAGTGGGCTCGTTGTCATCTTAAATGGGACAAGTTGGTCCAGAAAGTTTTTAAGGAAAAACATGAAACTCTCAATGAAATCGAAATTTGAGTTTCGATGACATCGCATATGTTCATCATTAGTCTGGCAAGAAAATGGAATTTATCCTGACTGATTCAGTGACACCGAAGCCTGTTCGATGACATTGAAATTTAAAATTCAATGACATTGTAAATGAACCCTGTTAGTCCAGCAACCTCAGAGTATTTTTCAGGAAAATCTCGATGACATCAAAGGTCTCATTCGATGATATCGAAGGACACTCGATGACATCAAACAGAAACTATCTATCACCTATTTAAAAATCTTGTGCAAGGTTCTATGACATCGAAAGAGGTTCGATGACCTTAAAGACCCTTTGATGACATCGAAATTGACAGTTTTCTACTAGTTTTCTATCCATTGAGATTTTACTTTATAAAAGGATTAGGGTTGCTTCTAGGGTTTTTAAGTGAGTATTGAAGAGAGCTTTAGGAGAGTTATTACAACAGTAAATATCCTTCCTCTTAAGCCCTCTTTCCTTATAGGATTTCATCATTCAAACCATTCTTAAATGTAATCATTGTGAAACTTATTGCTTGGATTAAATTATGGACTCCTGCATTAATTGATGTTCCAGCAACACATCTTAAAGGCAAATATCTATGTTGGATACGTTAAATGCTCAGTTTGGGGAATCCCTTCTAGCTTATAAAGACACATCATTAATTAGATAGCATCTACCCAAAACCCCTTACCTACCAACCTCGACATCGACATTGGAGCATCTACGGTTGGTTGCGGTTTAAGGGAGCTGAAGAATCTTCAACAATCGAGAAGATCTTCATTAATGTGCTGAATGGGGCTCACCCACTTCTAGGTAAGTATTCGAGTCCACCTAGTATATGAAAACCCTTCCTTGTGTAGGATTGGGATTCAGAGTTTGGTTACCACAAACTCGCTAAGCCCTTTCGTAGGCCTTCGATGAGAGAATATGTATAGTGTTCTTATATAGGACTATTTTGTAGTTCTTGTGTAAAATTTGTAGTTATTTTGTATGGCTTGTCAAATGCCTTGTGTAGGCAAGTTTGGTAACCTTATATAGGTTATAAAGGTTCATGGTTAACCTGATTTAAAACCATTGGATAATGAAATCCAACACACTCTAGGAGAGAGTGCGTCAGCTGGGAGTAGAGTAGGCACGTAGTCGAATCACTATATATCGTTGTGTAATGTGCTGAATGCTTTGCTTCATGTTTTGTGATTAATTAACTACTTGGTATGCTTTAAACAATTCATACACAATACATGCTTGATAATATGCCACAACTATGTATATCACCATCTTGATTTTGTTTGCACACTTATTCTAGTTTAAATCTCTCTACCTAAGTGATTAGAAGTGCATGCTTCCAAAAAGTGTTAATAAAATTTGAAAAGTCCTATTCACCCCCCTCTAGGATAATTAGACATATATCCAAGCTTCACTTGTAGTGATTACCTGAAATTTTAATTGGTATCAGAGAGGGTTCCTCTTGAAGGGTTTAACCACCTAGAGGGAGATCCTTGTTGAAGTAAGGAAATATATCTAAAGGAGAGGGGCTATCGGTCACTTGACCATCTATTTTTTATGGTTCAAATTATGCTTACTGAAAAGCAAGAATGTGAATATTTCTTCAATCTTTGGACCATGCTATTTGGGATATAGTAGAGAGTGGATATGAGCCACCCATGGATCAAATTGTATCTGAAAATGGTATCACCACATCCCAACCAAAATAGAAGGCTTCTGGACTAAATATGTTAAACAGTTGAAGACTTGTGATGAAAAAGCAATGAACGCAATTTACTGCAGTGTTCACAAGAAGAATTTAAATGCATATTGTTGATGCAGAAAATCGGTTAGCCTTCCCTGGGCCTTTGTGTGCCTGCACAAGAAGAAGACAAAGGAGACCTTGACTAAAGTAGGGGACCCTTCGATGTTAAAATCAGGGTGAGGAATCTGGGTCTGGTCGAGTAAGGAGTTTAGGCTAGAGATTGTGCGTACCTTGCACCATTAGAGGCGTCTCTATTTATAGATTAGGAGAGACGATGACATAGGAGGGGTTTCCTCATTTAGTAGGATATCCCATAGTAGGATTAGAATCCTATCGGGAACCGTATTCTCGGCTGAGATCTTGAGAGAATCTGTATCGCGATAGGCTTCCTGGATCTTCGGCTAGAATCCTGGGCGAAGGGGGTCGGACCTTGGTAGGAGGTAGTCTGTGCTGACCTGAAGTGCATTAGCTTGGGAAGTGTTGGCTCGGGGCTTGCCGACTTGGGTCTTACCAATATGGGGTGCGCCGAGCTGTCTCCTTAGCCCTTAGTCGAGTTTGCAGATTTCTTTCATTGAGGTTTACGGTCCCTCTTGCTGGCAGGATGTCGAGCTCTGGTTTGGAGCTTCTATTATTGTACGGCTTGGCTGAGTGCAAAAGGTTCCGACTTGACCTGTTCCCATTGGTCGGTCCATTTTTCCTCATAACAGTAAGCCCCCTACTTTCAAGTCTACGAAGTAGGCTTGAGAAGTAGGTCAGGCATGTTAGGTTGGGGTATTGTTTTCTGGGATGTCGAGTTTACGTGGCATACACAGGACTCAAAGCGTGTCTATAATCATGATACGTAGTACTCGAGATGGTATGGTTGCGACTTAAGGTCACGTGCGTTGTCATAACGACTTTTTGGTGCACAAATAATGGGGCGATGACGCGTGGCGCGTGCTTTGGTCGTGGAGTCGTGTAACAACTGATGAGGTTCAATGTATCCATGTGCTAGCGTCGAGAAGCCGTCCTGACTACCGCATTGAATGCTGCTTTGGACGTCGTACGGATAATCTTGGCTATAAAAAGGGGTGCCCTAGAGTTATGTAGGTTTATTTGCCTCTTTACCCTTAATGTGCTCTCCACCTTCAGTGTTGGGCAACTGTCAGGGTATCTCCGGCCATTTCTCTGGTGTCTTCTCAGGCGGGCGATCTTTACGGGTGAGCATTGTTCCTCATTCCCCTCACTCCCCCTTCTTTCTTCTTTTCTTCTGGGTTTTCTAGTGTCTTTTGGGCCGACAACCATGCCAGAAACCCAAAGTCAACGGGAGGGGACCCCAGGTCGTGATGGTGGGGCAGATGACCTTTGCCCCATATTGGACCCACCATCACCCTTGATAATGATAAGTGACAGGGATTTTCGGGTTCCCATGTGTTGCGGGTGGTTGAGCGGTCCCCGGGGGAGTGGCCGGAGGAAGTGAAGGGGACTTTCCCCGCAATGGAGGAGACTAGCGAATCCTCGTCGGAGGCGGAGGAGAGGGGCCTGGTCGGGTCCGTGCTGATGGAAGCTGACTTGGTGCGAATAAGGTTGGGGTACCATATTCCATACTCTGTGGTGCTCTGAGCTCCCTCACCAGGCGAGCTTCCTAATAAACCTCCTGAGGGTGAGGTGACCATTTTCCATGTCGCCCTCCAGTGCGGCCTTATGCTTCCCCTCCAGAGGATAGTGATGAGGGTGCTTGCACACTTAGGGTTAGCCCTCCCAAATGCCTGCAGGGCATTGGTGGGGTCATTCATCCTCTGGTCTGAGCTTTACCAGCTTGAGCTAACCGTGGATGAGTTTCTCCACCTAAATATAACGTCTCAGAAAAATTCGTACAATGACCTGAGTACCACCTCAGGCAGAAATCACTAAGGACCAAATTCTGTAGAAATTAGACGAAAATTAATTAAGTACTAAACTAAATTAATTGGTGTATTAGCTCGAACCACTATCTATACGAATTGCAAGACCCAAAACCATTAAAATCACTAACTCAACATTACCTAAAAACCTAGGAGCAATCTCAAAACCCAGTTGCTCTTTGGAGCACATTGAAACTCTGTATCGGACCTGGACTGCGCGTCGAAAGTTTGATTACCGTGAAAATAAAAGGTTATGACCGCCTTATTGGGCTTGACAACCATCGTAGGAATTAAGCCCAAATAGTATCCAGAAACATACAACTTGAGCCTTGAGCGAAGTGTGTGAGAATCGTGAATATCTTTAGAAAATGAACCAAAACTTAAGTGATTTGGACCGTTCGCTTACGAGCGAAATTGAAGACTTCACACCGTCAGATTCTGACCAAACTTTACCCATGGATTAGGGAAATTTCCCTGCTCTTAACCATATACTTGTGGCCCTGATCAAGTGGCGATGATCGTTGAACTGATACAGGTCCTCCACGGTCGATCAGCTAATTTGATTGGACCAAAATAATAGCTTGGCTTAGATCCATCATTAGGGAACTTGCTCCAAGCTGTATGTGAGTAATGGACCTCTAGATGGGCCCCATTCATCAGAAACAGTCGCCCTTTGGCTATAACCTAAGTATACCATGGCCCTGGGGCCATTTACATCACTTTTGAGCCTATATAAGGCCCTTAAATCACCCCATTCCTATCCCATACGAATTTTCTCTAACCCTAGGAGAGAGAAGAGTGAAAAGAAGAGAAACGAGTGGAGAGTGAAGGGAGATCTTTGGAGTTTGCTGCAGTACTTCTTTCCTGCTACTCCACGCGTTGAATCGTCTTTGCATTTACCTACACAGGCCATTCCAACTTCGTTTTTGGTAAGAAATCCTAACCCTAATATTGTTTTAGGAATCCAAATAGAGGAATCGACGAAATAACTTACCTATTTCGTGATTTAGGTAGCCGTTGTTCTGTAGACGGAAGTGTAGGATTCAAATCGTGTTCGAAACGA
The DNA here is from genome assembly GCA_021015155.1 of Magnolia officinalis. NCBI lineage: Eukaryota > Viridiplantae > Streptophyta > Magnoliopsida > Magnoliales > Magnoliaceae > Magnolia > Magnolia officinalis. The sequence goes on from JAJHSJ010000004.1 coordinate 66,907,252, forward strand.
GCAATCCAACGAAAGGTGCGGATTATAAACATTTAGGTTATGGTTTTTAAGGCTTTAAATGTCAGAAATGATTTATGTCTGACTTGATTGCCATCATATGATCTTAGTTACGATGTATTCGATAATTTATACATATGTGTGTGAATTATGTGACTATATAATGCATTCCATGTGTTTGTTGAAATGTTTGAATGAAATTACAATTATGATTTGTACTTGCCATGACTTTTAATCTAGAATACATGTTTGTTGTATGTATGACAACTCCCTTATGAAAGGATTTGCCATAATTTATGCTATAACTAAGTTAGGTCATGTATGTTGTAGTGTGTAGACAAAGTGTTTGATAAAATGTTTGAATGAGTAATTGTTTGATGAAATGTACTTACTAAGGGTGTTGAGGTAGGATTCTCAATTGCCTTATCTACACATATAAATTCCTTCATATAACCTCAAATTCAACTACGTGATTTATGTATGAAATGCATATTATGATAATATGTTCATTATGTGTTTTATAAAATGCTCAAATGATTATTGTATTTGAATTATTTGTTAAATGTTGTGATGACTATCACGTGTGATTACCTATTGCATTTGAGTATGATTGGGACTACTACGTAGTCCAGGCAATCGGTAACGGTTTTTGATAGAGTGGCTGAACTAGTCTCGCCACAATGGATACGTTCGATGAATCCGAGCCGTACGGTGATTGTCGACAGTGGTTAGGCCACGTGGAGTGCTTATGCGCTCCATGTTGATTAATTTACGTGCGCTCATACCTAAGTATACCATGGCCCTGGGGCCATTGACATCAGTTTTGAGCCTATATAAGGCCCTTAAATTACCCCTCTCTCGTTCTATACGAATTCTCTAACCCTAGGAGAGAGAAGAGAAAAGAGGAGGAAAGAGTGAGAGAAGAGAGAGAGAGAGGGAGATCGTTGCTGGGATTTACTCTCATGACTCCACGCATTGAGTCGTTGCCCCACCATCGCTACACGAATGATTCCAACTTCGATTTGGGTAAGAAATCCTAACCCTAATATTGTTTTAGAGATTCAAATAGAGGAAACGACAAAATAGCTAACCTATTTCGTGATTTAGGTAGCCGTTGTGCTGTAGACGTAAGCGTAGTGTACGAACTGAGTTCGTAACGAGCGTATCCGACGAAAGGTGCAGACTATAAATGTTTAGGTTATGGTTTTCAAGGCTTTTAATGTCAGCAATGATTTATGTCTGACTTGATTGCTGCCATACTACCTTAGTTACGATGTATTCGATGATATATAATGTGTATGGGTTATGTGAATATAAAATGCATTCTATGTGTTTGTTGAAATGTTTAAATGAATGCAAAAATCCTGATTTGTACTTAATATGATTTTTAATCTTACATGCATGTATGTTATATACTTTATAACTGATGTGGTGAAATGAATCACTATGATTCATGTCGTAGCGAGTCTAGCCTATATACTTAGAAATGCGTAGTCTAAGTGTTTGTTAAAATGTTTGAATGAGATTTTTTGATGGATTGTACTCATTGAGTGTATTAAGACAGGATTCTTAAATTCCTTAGTCATATGAATAGTTTCCTACATATAATGTAAATTACTACTATGTGATTTACATATAACATGCCTAAGTATAATAACATGTTCTATGTGTTTGATAAAAATGCTCGAATGACTATTGTATTTGAATTGTTTGTAAAATGCTATTATGATTAACATATGTGATTCCGTATTGCATTTGTGTATGTTTAGGACTACCACCTAGTCCAGGCAATCGGTAATGGCACCTAATTGAGTGGCCAAATTAGTTTCGCCACATTGGATACGTTTGATAAATCCGAGGCGTACGATGATTGTCAATAGTGGTTAGGTCACATGGGGTGCTCATGCGCTCCATGTCAATTAATTCGACGTGCGCTCGTACCAATCGAACGTGTCCAATAACCTGATTGGCCTAATGTGTTATTTACCATGTATGGACGTTATTGCTTGAATCTAAGGTACCACTTACCAATGTAAACCCGTTTCAACCATGGTACCATGATCTGCTAAGACTCATGAGCCAGGCATAGTGGTATGGGACACCGTGATTGAGCTATTGGCCAATGCTGGGGTGACGGCCTCCCCGTAGTGACAAGTGAGTAAACCAAACTCGTGAGCCGAATACGGTGGTATGGGACACTGTATTCGAGCTGTTGGCCTACGTTCAGGTGACGAGCCTCCCGTAGTGATCTCGAGTATAAACTAGGCCTACGCTGAGGTGACGAGCCTCTCCATAGTGACCTCGAGTGTAAACTCATAAAATTGCCTATCCACCGCTTTTAAATTAGGGGTGATGTTGCCCTATAACTTGCCTATCATATGTGATTAACTAGGATTGATGACCCTAGATGGATCATCATTTGGGTAAATGATATAAAGGGAGGTACCTTAGCTTCCCGAATCTGTTGTATGAATAAGCCTAAATAATTACTTGGCTAACACGATCATGCATCGCATTGCATGTGCTTTGGTGAGGAAGGGCACGTTTAGGGAGTTTGCCATGTGCGATCATGAGATAATGTCGCTGAGGGAGTGCAGGTGAGGGCATTCATCATTATAGCATACCATTTCTGCATTAGCAAGAGTACTTAGGACATGACTATTGTACTGTTTTATCATTACTGCTTGACTGAATTGATAACATGTTAACCTTTGCTTTATAGTATCAGTGAGTTGATCACTCACTCCCACTCTGGGATGGTGTTTTAAAACACCAACCAGACTCTAATTTAGATGCAGGTGGTGGCGAGGCTTATGCAACGGAGCCGGACTTCTATGACAAGGAGGAGGAATTCTCCTACATGCAGCTCTCAGGCGGGTTTACGTAGACCTCGCGCTGCTTCGATAGGATTACAGGGATACATGGATTAGTTGGACATTTACATTTTTGATATTTTGTAACTTTTGAAACAATACATGTATAAATTTCAGCCCGGTTATATGATCATATTCTGGAGGTTGTGAAACACGTATATACCTTATATATCCATCTCAGTCTTCTTCTTACTTAATTTAATTACCTCTGGAGTATGATATACTATTTTAGTGTAATCCCACTCATGTTTAAGACACTAATATGGACAACATTGAATCATCATTATCTATGTTGCATAAGTGATGCGTTGGAACTCGGGAGTGAGCTTTGCTCGACCCCTGATTTTTAAGGCGTTACATTTTGGTATCAGAGCATGATTTGGATTAAACTGGACTTGGGTTATGGTAACATGACACACACTGACGTACTTTGACCTAAGAGGGGGTGATAAAACGTAAAAATGATCGTAGGATTCCAAGTTTCACCGGCAGTCAAAACTGACCGTTGAAATGTGACCCGTATGCATCTACGATCATGTGAAATGATCCCAATTTCTTTTTAGACCACCAATCGACGGGTTTAGACAATAATTCAGCGTATTCCACACTCAAATGACCCGAAAAGCATGAATATGTGCAAGATGAAACCTGAAATCACCTCAAACGGACATGGGGGCCCAAAATGCATTTTTCGGTGGGACCCAGGGGGTCCCCCGCACATTTTCGGCACCCCGGGAGGGGGAGGGGCGGAGCCACCGCCCTAGGTTTAGTAGACTGTGGCGCCACCGTGCCTACCATGGCGTATCACGCCTAGGTCTAGCGCGCCGCGGCGGGTCCGGTGGCCCACCGCCTCCCACATGCACATGTGGGGCCCGTTTTCATGTGGGACCACTTATTTTGGGGTCCCCTTGCTCCCCTTTATTCATTTCACCCCTCCCCTAGCTCTCAAACCCTTCAAAAAAAATCCGATTTTCTTCTCCAAATCCCTCTTCCATACACACAAGCTTCATCTTCTTCCATATCTTCCATTATCTCCACCATTTTCCTCAAACCCATCTCATACAACTCTCCATCTTCCCTACTTCTCACCTATTTGAGCATAAAGCTTACATCTTTGTGTCTTATAGCTCTCTAACTTCCCAAATCCACCCTATTCTCAAGCTTTTTTCACCCCATGGCCCTTGTTGAACTAGTTGCGACAATCTTCTCGCTCTCCACACTCCTTTCTCTCATGGGAAAGAGAAAGGCGTCCACAGATGAAGCCGGGCCTAGCCTGTGCAAGGAAGAAATCGGGCTCCGAAGCGAGCACCAGTGCCGAGAGAGAGCGAAGGACGAAGCGGGATCTCGATCCCCAGATCCCATTCGAAAGGGCTCTACCATCGGACATCGGACACGGTAAGTTTCGTAGCCGTAAAGTTGTGTTTAAAGCACATGTGGACGAAAGGCTATTTAGGCTATATCCGGTAATGGACCTCTTATGGAGTCCGGGTGGGGTCCCATATTTGAAGGTAAGTCTCATGTGTGTGAAAGCACTGTCCGCGTCTTCTATGCCTGCATACGGGATCCACTACTTGAGCCTCTATAGTTCACTATCCCCGTGGGAAGGCGGCAAGCAACAGTCGATGTCGATGTGATGGCCCGAATTATGGGGATTGCACGTGGTGAGGTACATACTAGTGAATCTCGCCTCAAGAGTGCATGAGAAAGAGATCGCCGCACGCGGTTTCTTTATGGCCTACTGTTCACTGAAAGTGAGGCAATTGCCTCCCAGCGACTAAGATGACGGTAGACTTCCGCCTACTCCACCACATCTTTACATATAGTATGTATCCTAGGTTGGAGCAGATGATGCTCCTAATGTAGCAGCAGCAACAGATTTAGACCACGATCGCAGGGGCCCTTGCCCAGAATATGAATATGGCACCGCCTGCACCACCTGTGCAGCCTGTTGGACATATGAATACCAACGGTCTATTTGAACGCTTCCAGGACTTCCGACCTCCCACCTTCGTGGGCACCCACAGGTCCGAGGAAGCCGAGTACTGGCTAGATCGCATCTCTAAGATGCTAAAGCCGCTGCACTGCACTGAGGGAGGGCAGGTTGAGTTAGTTGCATACATGTTTGAGAAGGAGGGTAGTCTATGGTGGGACAACATTCTATGGACAGTTTCGGTAGGACATGTGCGGATGTGGGAAGCTTTTGAGACCCGCTTCTATGGAAAATACTTCCCCCTCACTTACCGTAATGAAAAGAAGGGTGAGTTCCTTCACCTCTGACAGGGAGGGATGACCGTTGCTGAATATGAGAACAAGTTTATGGAGTTGTCCAGATACGCTCCTTGATCCTATTAAATGAGCCGATGAAGATGGGACGTTTCTTAGATGGTCTACGGCTTGAAATTCGTACAAAGATGTGTTACGCTAGCATTCTAAATTATGCTGAACTAGTGAACATGTCCCTGCGAGCTGAGCAGGATGGGGACAGACTGTCCCGTACGCGTCTGCTCATGGGCCCGAGGCCTCGACCGGACTTGCCGAACCGACCGTTCCTCGGCAAGAGGCCAGGCGCTGATTCACCTCCTAGGCTTACTGCTCTACCGACACAGCCTAAGAGATCAGATTTGTGGTGCACCTACTGTAAGAGGATGGGCCATACAGATACTTACTACTTTACCAAGATGAGGGATAACGACTTCATGCCGCCTCAAAAGATCAACCGTCAGTTACCGCAAGCCATTTCAGCTCCACCTCTACAATCAGCATCGCCAACACAGCCTTTCTATAGGCCAAATGTACCTCGAAATAGGCCACCTCAACGACCTATGGTAGCGCAGCCGAATTGTCCTCAATAAGCTCGTGTGCACTCACTTACAGCTGAGGCATCCGAGACAGCAACCGCAACACCATTGGCTTTCGAAGTCACAACACAGATCCAAGGTACACTAGTCTTCTTATTGGTGGACACCGGGTCCACTATGTCGATAATATCATACGTATTAGTCAAGCGACTAGTGTTGGAAATAGCTCCTACAAAGGGGGTGAGAATCCTTACTGCCACAGGGACATTTTCAGATGTTACCAAGATTTGTAAGGGTTGATCGATAAACTTAGGAAGCAGGACAGTACTCGTTGACCTAATTGTTGCCCAGCTATATCATTACGATGTCATCCTCGGTATGGACTGGCTTACCAAGATGAAGGCAGAGATCGATTGTGATACCAGAGTGGTGATAGCCCATGGACCCTGAGGGCACGACATTTACTTTCCTAGTTTAGGTCAGTTGGTACTATCACGTTAGTTGTTACGCTTCCTTGTTGGAGAATATTGATGGCCCAACACTTAGGGACACCCCTATAGTCCAAGATTTCACAGACGTATTCAGGACTATACTTGGACTACCTCTTCAGCGCGAGATCGACTTTATTATCGACCTTGTGCCTACTGCGACACCCATTTCCTTACCCACGTATCGCATGCCTCCATGTGAAATGGAGGAATTGAGGAGGCAAATTGATGATTTGTTGGATTCAGGTTTCATACGACCGAGTGTAACTCCTTGGGGAGCACCTGTGTTGTTTATGAAGAAGAAGGATGGGTCACTGCGATTGTGTATTGATTATCAAAGGTTGAACCAAGTGACAGTTAAGAACAAGTATCCTTTACCCAGGATAGATGATCTGTTTGACCAGTTGAAAGGGGCACAATATTTCTCAAAGATTGAATTACAGTATGGTTACCATCAGTTGCGCGTCAGGGATGAAGACGTGTAGAAAATGACATTCAGAACCAGTTTTGGGCACTATGAATTTCTTATGATGTCGTTTGGACTCACAAATGCACTAGTAGTGTTCATGGACCTCATGAACTGGGTGTTTCGACCGTACCTGTACCGGTTCGTTATCGTATTTATAGATGACATTTTGATATACTCCTAGAGCTGAAAGGATCATGAAGAGCACTTGCGAGCCGTCTTCGATACTCTCAGGAAGAACCAGTTATTTGCTCAGTACAAGAAATGCGACTTCTGGAAGGAAGAAGTCAAGTTCCTGGGACATGTGGTGTCCAAGGAAGGTATCGCTGTGGACCTTGCTAAGGTGACCGCAGTTCAGGACTGGGAGCAGCTCGATTCGGTTACAGAAGTGAGAAGTTTTCTGGGACTTGATGGCTACTATCTCTGATTCATTAAGGACTTTTCCAAGATATCCAGACCATTGTCTCAGCTCACTCGAAAAGATCTTAAGCTTGCCTGGAACGAGAAAGAGAAGCAGCCTTTCAGGAATTGAAGGATAAGTTGACGTTCGTACCTGTGCTTGTATTGCCAGAGCAAGGGGTCAGATATACGATATACACCGACACGTCTCGTGTTGGTTTGAGATGCGTTCTTATGCAAAAGGATAGGGTGATCACTTATACCACGTGACAGTTGAGGAAATACGAAGAAACCTACCCTACGCATGACCTGGAGCGGTCATCTTCGCATTAAAGCTCTGGAGACATTATCTCTATGGAGAATAGTTTGAGCTCTTTTGCGACCACAAGAGCCTCAAGTACATATTCACGTAGAGGGACCTGAATATGAGGTAGCGGCGATGGATGAAAACCTTGAAAGACTTCAAGTTTGAGGTTTCCTACCATCCTAGTAAGGCTAACCTTCTGGTAGACGCGTTGAGTCGCAAGAAGACGATAAAATTTGCGGCCCCGCTAATGATTGAAGAATGGAAGATGGTAAAATTTGTGCGAGACTTCGAACAGAAGCTTACGGTAGAGGAGCCACTTATTGATGACTGAATCATTGTGGCTCAGAGAGAAGATGAATGATTGATGAAGATGAGAGAGCATGCAACTGACAACGAAGAGTTTGGATGGAGAGTTGGTTTGGATGGGGGTTTACGTTATTGTGGCTGCCTATGCGTCCCGAATCTTCATGACTTGAGAAAGGAAGTTCTAGGAGCCGCTCACAATTCGAGGATGACAATGCATCCTGGCAGTATGAAGAAGTACCGAGACATGAAGCGTTCGTACTGGTGGGACAACATGAAGGCCCATATAGTAGATTATGTGTCCCGTTGTCTCACGTGCTAGCAGGTCAAGGCCGAGCATCGCTGACCTCTTGGATTGCTTCAGCCCATGCCCATAGCTGAATGGAAATGAGATTTCATATCTATGGATTTCATTTCTGGGTTACCGAAGACGAGGAAGGGACACGACTCCGTTTGGGTGGTTGTGGATCGATTGACAAAGTCGGTTCATTTTCTCCCTATTAAAGTTTCGAACTCCGCAGATGATTTGGCCAGGCTGTACATCAAGGAGATCGTACGGCTATATGGAGTGCCTATGGAGATTGTGTTGGATCGAGATACGCGATTCACATATATCTTCTGGACTCAAATTTAGGAAGCAATGGGGGTAAAACTGAAGTTCTGTATCACGTTCCACCCACAGACTGACGGGCGACAGAACCGGTAAATCAGGTGTTAGAAGACTTGTTGCGGGCATGTGTGCTCAATTTCAAAGACAGTTGGGATGACTGTCTTCCTTATGCAGAGTTCGCTTATAACAGCAGCTTTCAAGCGAGCATTGACATGGCTCCCCACGAAGCACTGTATGGGCGTCTATGTCGAGCACTGCATTGTTGGGCAGAGTTGGTGAGAAGAGTCTGATTGGCCCAGATTTAGTACAGGCGACCTTGGAGAAGATCGACATTATTAGGCGTCAACTTCTTACAGCACAGAGCGGACAGAAGAGCTACACCGATACTAGACGACGACAGCTAGAATTTGAGGTTGGGGACCATGTATACCTGAAAGTTTCTCTAATGAAGAGAGTCCTCCGGTTTGGCAAGAAAGGAAAACTCACACCGAGGTTCATTGGTCCATTCCAGATTCTATACCGAGTGGGTGTGGTAACATACCGCTTGGCTTTGCCCACACCACTCGCCGGTGTGCACAATGTATTTCACATATCGATGCTGAATAAATACATTTCAGACTCTTCCTATATTATCAAATGGGAGTAGGTATAGTTGAGTGAAGATGTTACATACGTGCTTTGACCAACACGTATCCTGGATAGGAAGGAACAGGTGCTGCGCAGCAAAGTTATCCCTCTTGTGAAGGTATTGTGGACTCATCACATTGAGGAAGAGGCGAATTGGGAAACGGAAGCCAAGGTCCGTAAGAACTACCCTCAGATTCTCGAGGAGTACGAAAAGGTGCTAATTTCAATGGACGAAATTTTTCTTTAAGGGGGGTAAATTGTAACGTCTCGGAAAAATATGTACAAAGACCCAAGTACCACCTCAGGTAGAAATCACTAAGGACCGAATCCTTTAGAAAATTAAACGAAAATTAATTAAGTACTAAACTAAATAATCAGTGGAATTAGCTTGAACCACTATCCATATGAACTGCAAGACCCAAAACCATTAGAATTGCTAACTTAACATTACCTAAGAACCTAAGAACAATCTCAAAACCGAGTTACTCTCGGGAGCACATTGAAACTCTGTATCGGACTTGGACCGCGCGTCGAAAGCCCAACTACCGCGAAACTATATGGTTATGACCGCCTTACTGTGCTTGACAACTATCGCAGGAATCGAGCCCGAATAGTATCCAGAAACGTACAACTAGAGCCCTGAGTAAAGTGTGTGAGAAACGCGAATATCTTTAAAAAATGAACCCAAACTTAAGTGAATTGGACTATTTGCTTGCGGGCGAAATTGAAGGTTTCAGACGGTCAATTTCTGAATAGATTAGATCCTTGGATCAGGGAAATTTCCCTGCACATGTCAGTATACTTGTGGCCCTGATCGAGTGACGATGATCATTGAACTGAAATGGGTCCTCCACGATCGATCCACAAATCCGATTGTATCGAAAGCATAACCTGGCTTAGATCCATCGTCAGGGAACTTGTTCCAGGCCGTATGCGAGCAATGGACCTCGAGATGAACTCCGTTTGGCCGAAACAGACGCATTTTGGCTATAACCTAAGTATACCATGGCCTTGGAGCCATTGACATCAGTTTTGAGCCTATATGAGGCCCTTAAATCACCCCTCTCTCATTCCATACAAATTCTCTAACCTTAGGAGAGAAGAGAGAAAAGAGGAGGAAAGAGTGAGGAGAAGAGAGAGAGAGAGGCAGATCGTTGCTGGGATTCACTCTCACGACTCCACGCATTGAATCGCGCCCACCATCGTTACACGAACAATTCCAACTTCGATTTAGGTAAGAAATCCTAACCTTAATCTTGTTTGAGGGATTCAAATAGAATAAACGACAAAGTAGCTAACCTATTTTGTGATTTAGGTAGCCGTTGTGATGTAGACATAAGCGTAGTGTACGAACCGAGTTCGTAAGGAGCGTATCCGACGAAAGGTGCGGACTATAAATGTTTAGGTTATGGTTTTCAAGGCTTTCAATGTCGGCAATGATTTATGTCTGACTTGATTGCTGCCATACTACCGTAGTTACGATGTATTCGATGATATATATATGTGTGTATGGGTTATGTGAATATAAAATGCATTTTATGTGTTTGTTGAAATGTTTGAATGAATGCAAAAATCCTGATTTGTACTTAATATGATTTTTAATCTTAGATGCATGTTATAACCGATGTGGTGAAATGAATCGCTATGATTCATGTCGTAGCGAGTCTAGCCTATATACTTAGAAATGCGTAGTCTAAGTGTTTGTTAAAATGTCTGAATGAGATTTTGTTGATGGATTTTACTCATTGAGTTTATTAAGACAGGATTCTTAAATTCCTTAGTCACATGAATAGTTTTCTACATATAATGTAAATTACTACTATATGATTTATGTATAGCATGCCTAAGTATAATAACATGTTCTATGTGTTTGATAAAAATGCTCGAATGACTATTGTATTTGAATTGTTTGTAAAATGCTGTTATGATTAACATATGTGATTCCCTATTGCATTTGTGTTTGTTTGGGACTACCACCTAGTCCAGGTAATCGGTAATGACACCGGATTGAGTGGTAGAACTAGTTTTGCCACATTGGATACGTTCGATAAATCCGAGGCATATGGTGATTGTCGACAGTGGTTAGGCGACGAGGGGTGCTCATGCGCTCCATGTTGATTAATTCGGCGTGCGCTTGTACCAATCGAACATGTTAAATAACCCGATTGGCCTAATGTGTTGTTTACCATGTATGGACGCTACTGCTTGAATCTAAGGTATCACTTACCAATGTAAAATCTGTTTCAACCATGTACCACGATCCGCTAAGACTCATGAGCCGGGCATGGTGGTATGGAACACTGTGGTCGAGATGTTAATCTACGCTAGGGTGACTAGCCTTCCTGTAGTGACCAGTGAGCAAACCAAACTCGTGAGCTAAATACGGTGGTATGGGATACTGTATTTGAGTTGTCAGCCTACGTTCAAGTGATGAGCCTCTCGTAGTGACCTCGAAGATAAACTAGGCCTACGCTGAGGTGGCGAGCCTCTCCGTAGTGACTTCGAGTGTAAACTCGTGAACTTGCCTATCTACTGCTTTTAAATTAGGGGTGATGTTGCCCTATAACTTGCCTATCGTATGTGATTAACTAGGATTAACAACCCTAGATGGATCATTGTTTGGGTAAATGATATAAAGGGAGGTACCTTAGCTTCCCGAATCTGCTGTATGAATAAGCCTAAATAATTACTTGGCTAACATGATCATGCATCGCATTGCATGTACTTTAGCAAGGAAGCGCACGTTTAGGGAGTTTGCCATGCACGATCGTGAGATGATGTCGCTAAGGGAGTGTAGGCGAGGGCATGCATCATTATAGCATACCATTTTTGTATTAATAAGAGTACTTAGGACATGACTGTTGTACTGTTTTATCATTACTGCTTAATTGAATTGATAACATGTTAACCTTTGCCTTATAGTACCACTGAGTTGATCACTCACTCCCACTATGGGATGGTGTTTTAAAACACCAACCAGACTCTGATTTAGATGCAGGTGGTGGTGAGGCTTACGCAATGGAGCCAAACTTCTATGACGAGGAGGAGGAATTCTCCTATATGCAGCTCTCAGGCGGGTTTACGTAGACCTTACACTGCTTCAATAGGATTACAGGGATACATGGATTAGTTGGACATTTACATTTTTTATATTTTGCAACTTTTGAAACAATACATGTATAAATTTCAGCTCGGTTATATGATCATACTCTGGAGGTTGTGAAACACATAATACCTTATATATCCATCTCGGTCTTTCGCTTGCTTAATTTAATTACCTCTGGAGTATGATATGCGGTTTTACTGTAATGTCACTCATGTTTAAGACACTAATATGGACAACATTGAATCATCATTATCTATGTTACATAAGTGATGCGTTGGAACTTGGGAGTTGAGCTTTGCTCAACCCCCGATTTTTGGGGCAGTACAACTGAGCAAACCAAACTCATGAACCGAATATGGTGGTTATGAGACACTGTATTCGAGCTGTCGGCCTACGTTCAGGTGACGAGCCTCTCGTAGTGACCTCGAGTATAATCAATTGAACTTACCTATCCATTGCTTACATTAGGGGTGATGCCCTACAACTTGCCTATCGTATGTGATTAACTAGTATTGATGACCCTAGATGGATCTCCGTTTGGAGTAAATGATGTAAAGGGAGGTACCTTAGCTTCCCGAATCTGCTGTATGAATAAGCCTAATTAAGAACTTGGCTAACACGAACATGCACCGCATTGCATGTGCTTTGGCGAGGAAGCACACGTTTAAGGAGTTTGCCATGTGCGACCGTGAGATGAAGTCATCGAGGGAGTGCAGGAAAGGGCATGCATCATTACAACATACCATTCCTGCATTAATAAGAGTACTTAGGATATGATTGTTGTACTGTTTTATTATTACCGCTTGACTGAATTGATAACATGTTAACCTTTGCCTTATAGTACCACTGAGTTGATCACTCACTCCCACTCTGGGACGGTGTTTTAAAACACCAACTAGACCCTGATTTAGATGAAGGTTATGGCGAGGCTTATGCGATGGAGCTAGATTTCATATACAAGTAGGAGTTCTCCTACGTGCAGCTCTCTGGCGGGTCTATGTAGACTTAGAGCTGCGTCGCCGGGATTACAGGGCTATGGATTAGTTGGACGTTTACACTTGATATTTTGTAAATTTTGGAACAATACATGTACATATTCAGCCTGGTGACTTACTCATACTCTGGGGGATTGAGAAACACTTATATACTTTATATATCTACCTTAGTCTTCCGCTTGCCTAATTTAAATATCTCTGGAGTATGATATGCTGATTTACTATAGTCTCACTCTTGTTTAATGCACTAATATGGACAACATTTAAACATCATTATCTATGTTGCATAAGTGATGCGTTGGATCTCGGGAGTTGGGCTTTGCTCGACCCTCGAAATCTGGGGCGTTACACTATACCAGGTGAAAGCCAACCCTCTTCATGAGAGTTGATATTATTTTTCTTCCTGGCAGGAAACCGGCAAGGCCCTGATCATGGATGTCCTGACCTCAAATAAGAACTGGAAGAACAAGCAGTTTTGGGTGTCGGGGGAGTGGGAGGCACCGGGACTTTCCGGGCTTCATTCGTGTGTTCTGACCTCCTTCTCTGTGCCAGGTCGGTATGTCCGGACTTAGATTTGTTTTCTGCTTTGTTTCGCTTAGTTGTTATTTTTGACCCATTTTTTCTTTTGACAGTCGTTCCCAAGTATCCCACTGTGGTGGGTAAAGAAGCTCTTGCTTGGATTCTTAGGGTTAGGTCAGTGGAGGCTGGCCTGGGATCTTAGAGGGAGCTCATTACGCCCGAGCTTCTGCTTAAATCAGGTCTTGACCTAGTCTTGACAGGTATAACTCTTTCAGTAAGTTGCTCAGGATTGGGTACATTTTGTGGTATTTTGCTAACATAATTTTTTTGTAGACATGCCAAAGGCGTGGCCTTCCAAGCGCTAGGCACCTTCTCCTACCAAGGTTGCCCAAAATAAGAAGAAACCAACCTCCAAAAGCAAAGGGAAGGTCGGACCTTCGTCCTTTGCAGGCCGGGAGGTCGTGGATGACGTGCCAGCCTCGGCTCCTGTTACCACTATTTCCTGGATGGCCAAGGCGGTCATTCGGTCGGCTTCACTTGTTGAAGCTCAGGCTGCTGGGGCCCAGGTTGTCCCAGAGGCAGCAACCGAACTCTCCCCACCTCAGGTGGATGGCCCATCCAACTGTCGTGGCGGAGAAGGCCAATGGCCTCTCAGGTCGGTTCATGCCACAATAGGGGGCCTTCTACCTTGGGTGGATCGATATGTCTCCGATGCCAATTTTACCAGTACAATGGATCTTCCACTGGATGGAGTTCTGGGCCAGTTGGCGAGGCTTTTCTTTAGGGTAAGTTTATCTTACTTGAGATAGCCTTACTTCTCATCTTTTTTGTCTTGGTCTGATACTACTATTTTTTGCAGTACGCACCCTCCCTGCTTAACATGCGCCGGGAGATATCGTGCCTCTAGGCAGAGTGCAATGAAGCAAAGGTGACACCGCTGCAAAAGGGGGCCGAGGCTGAGCAGCTCTGTATCAAGGCCGAGCAATTCTGTGTTGAAGCTGGGCAGCTTTGTGAGGAGGTCGATCATCTTCATTCTCAGAATGTTGCCCTGAAAGCTCAAACAGAGGGGTCGACGGCAAAGCTGGAGGCGTCGAAGAAGCTGCTCGCTGACGCCTTAGAGAGAGGTGCTTGGTGGAAGTCAGATTTGAAGGGGCTGAAGCACTCCTATGACGTGAAGATAAAGAAGGCCCAGGCAACTATCTCTTTGGCTCGGGCGACAGCTGTGGAGGAGTTCAAGTCCTCCATGGAGTACATAGAGGATAGGGATGCCCTGTATGGTCTCGGGTACAAGAAGTGCCTTGAGGACATTAAAGGGGCACATGCTGAGCTCGACCTCTCAGCCCTTGAAAAGGTCGAGTCTGATTCCGAGGTGCCTCCCGAAGACTTTCCTCCCGAGCTCGACCTCTGAGCCTTATCATTGCTTTTTAATGAAAAGATGTTTTTTTTTTTTTTTTTTTTTTGCAATGGTTGTCTTGAGTAGATTAGTCAATTTGATGAAGGGTAGGTTAGCACTCTTTGTGCCGAGCTTGTACCCTTAGCCATTTTACTTTGCGAATCTATAATTCTTGGTTGAGTATTTTCGTAGGTCGGATACTTTTGTATTTTAAAAGTATTGTCCTTATCGCAAGTCGCACGGCCCAAGTAGTCATTATAGCTCGTGGCCCGACCTCTTCTTGAAGGGTCGGCCCATTAGTGAGGACTGTTCTTCTCTTGTATTTTAGGAAGCCCTTAGTAGACTTTTAAAAGATGGATTGTTCGTATACATGAAAGTAGGGAGCAAACTTGTCCCGACTTAGGGATTTTTATTACAATGGTTCCAATATTGTATATTGAAAACAGCAAGAAAGTAGACTTTGCACTCAGGCCAGGTCGGCCCTTATGTGTGGTAGATTTTAAGACGCTCGGTGTTCCACGGATGTGGTAGGAGTCGTCCTTCTAGGCCCTCGAGTTGGTACGACCCTGGTCAACTCGTGCTTGTTACCACCTAGGGTCCTTCCCAGTTCGGTCCTAAGGTTCCTGAGCTGGGTTCTCTGGTGTTCTGGAAGGTTCTGCGGAGGATTAGTGTAACACCCTGAAATTCGGGGGTCGAGTATGAACTCAACTCCCGAGTTCCAACGCATCACTTATGCAATATACACAATGATGGTTAAATGTTGTCTGAGTTAGCACAATAAATATGAATGAGATTATACCAAAACAGTAATTCATACTCCAGTTCAATTGTATAAAGGCAAGCGGAAGACTGAAATTTTATATTCAAAGTATGTAAAGTAACAAAAATTTTATGAACTCCAGAGTATGAGTACTAACTGAGTACCAATATACATGTATTGTTTCTAAGTCCAAAAATCAAAATACAACTCCCAAGAGAAGCCCTGAAAACCACACGATGCAGCCGGCCTAAGCAAAGCCGTCAGAGTACTGCATAAAGGAGAACTCCTCCTGATCCTCATCGAAGTCGGGCTCCGGCTCCTGAACCGAGGCGCCATCTAGACCTGCGACAGAGTCTGGTGGGTGTTGCAAACACCGTCCCGTAACGTGGGAGTGAGTAGCTAACTCAGTGGAACAATAAAGCATAGGTTAACATGTTATCAATTCAATCAAGCAGTAATGATAAAGCAGTACAAATCAAACATTTCTAACTACTCTTGTTAAGTGCGAAAATGAAATGACATGATGCTGTATGCCCTTGCCAAACCACCCTCAAGCGACATCATCTTACGTTCGCGAATGCTTAACTCCCTCAGTGCGCCACATCTACAAAGCACATGCGGTGCGATGATGCTCATGATTACCAAGTTATTATTAGTCCATTTCAAACAACAGTATTGAAAAACTAAGGTACCTCCCTTGTATCATTCCCAAACATGATCCATTCTAGGGTCGTCAATCCTAGTTAATCTCATACGATATTATAGTTTGAGAAACGTAGTGAAGGCATCGCAAATGGCTCGTCACCCGTCAGCACGGATACAGATCTCACCGTATGCGGCTCAATTGCTAGCGGTCAGCTCGAGTACAGGTCTCACCGTACTCGGCTCAATCACTAGCCGTCAGCTCGAGTACAGGTCTCACCGTACTCGGCTCAACTCATACTCTAGTTGCTGTGAAAGACTCGTCGCGAATCACAGACCCTTGGAGTATACTCGATGATACTACGGAGGACTCGTCGCCCGTCAGCACGAGCATAGGTCTCACCGTACTCAGCTCTCGCCGTAAGTATCGACAGCTCGAATACAGTGTCCCATACCACCGTATTCGGCTCACGAGTTTGGTTGTGCAATGGTCACTACGGGGAGGCACATGGCCCCAGCGCAGGCCGACAGCTCGACCACGGTGTCCCATACCACCATGCCCGGCTCATGCGTCTTAGCGGATCGAGGTACCATGGTTAACGGGATCGCTACTGGTAAGTTTGGTACCCAAGGTTCAAGCAGTAGCGACCAAACATGGTGAACACACATATACATTCCGGCTTACTTGACGAGCCTGACTAGCTCGAGCGCACCACAAGTTGGGCGATATGGAGCGCAAAAGCACTCCGTGTGGCCAAGCACTGTCGCCAACCGAAGTACGACTCGGGTTCGCCAGACACATCCTTTGTGGCGACATGAATCTCAGCCACAATCGCAAGTCTGGTACCGAATGTTTGGACTATAGACATAGTCCCAAACTCAAACAGTTCTCATCAATAGCATGTGGAGTAAAGCATAATAAACAAGCAATACAAGCATGTTAGCAGGCATGCTATAAAGCATGAAGTAAAGCATGAAGTAAAGCATGTTGTAAAGCATGTAGTAAAGCACTATACACATAGGGATACAATTACATACACATCACAAGTGAGTGGTTATAGCGAACCACCGCATGGAGGGGATCCTACATGTCTCTAAGGGAGTCGGGAATCCCATATCAGCACCTCTCTAAGGCACTAATACTTAAACATTTACACACACAAGCATTTACACAAACACTTGGAATACGTTATTCCAACATACATAACGTATGTTAGCAAAATACATGTTAGGGCTATTCTTTCGCCAAGCGGTTATTTTATCTGCGTATACCATATTCATACAACAAATAATCATGACAATTACACATCCAAAATTTACACATATGCGGTATTTCTAGAATACACAATTTCAACATACATAGCGTTTACAAGCGAACATGTATTTCAGCGATTCCTTTCGCCAAACTAGTATTTTATCCATATATTATATAATCATGCATTAAATAAACATGTCAAACATTTTCCCGAAAAAAATACGTATACGGTATTTCTACGTATACCTAGAGTATGTGAAATTCCATATTCTACAACGTTAATCGAAACAGGAAACGGAAAGCACTTTGTACATGTGCATTTACATGCAGATCATGAATCTATCATTATCTGACATTGAAAGCATTGAAAAACGTAACTTACACACTTAAAGTCCTCACCTTTGCCCTTGGAATCACAACGAATCAGCAAAGGTCGTTGAGCTTCCGTATACGGGAGTTTTCTAGCCTAAAAGCGGAATCGGTTAGCCTTTACATAACCTACAACCAACCTACATCAAATCAGACCTAGGGTTAGGGTTTCTTACCTTTAAACGGAATGGATACCGCTGGGAAACACCTGGAAAAGAGCGGTGTAGGCCGTGCGACAACCGAAAGCAGTAGGAGGAAGATCACCTACAAATTCCAAGCTCTTCTCTCTCTTTTCTCTCTCTCACTCTAGGGTTTTTCTCCCAAATTCGTATGGCTGTGAGAGGGGCTGTTCTAAGCTCCTTTTATAGCAAAAAACCTTCCCAAAATAGACTCAGGTTCAAGGGTGACTGCTTATATAGGCATTTCGTCACTTTTCCAGCTCAAAAGAGAGGTTCTGGTGGCCCTCCCTGAGCCAAACGTCAGACTTAAGCTCACCACACATGGATCTATGTGGTATTACGTTTTCGACTCGATCGAATTCCCAGATCGCACGTGGCGGACCACTTTCAGTTCAACGGTCAGTGGGCCACGATCCGAAATTCCAAGTACATGTAAATGTTCCTGAAAATTTTCTTAATCCGAGGGTGTAATTTGGTCGGATTCTGACGGTCAGGTTGCTTAATACTGACGCGCAAGCGAATGGTGCCAGATCACTATTCCAGATATTTATTTTGGGATGGGAATAGTGTTTTTCACACACCCTCGCTCCGGATCGAAACGAATGGCCGTGGGACATCAGCTGGACCTGATTTTTGAGATGATTGTCAAGCCCAGTGAGGCGGTCCTAGTTCCTTAGCTTCGTGTTAATCGGACTCCCGATGTGCGATCTAGACCTAATACGAAGTTTCGTTTCATTCTCGAGAGCAGCCGGGTAATGAGTTTGGTTCTAAACTTTAGGGTAACCTAGAGTCACTTGTTTTGCAAGTTTTGGGTCTTGCAGATCGTATTTAAAGCGATCCCAACGGATTTCATGGCTAACCGAGTTTAGTACTTAGTTAACTTTGTTAAATTTCTAAAGGATTTAATCCTAATTGATTTCTGGTCGAGGTGGTACTCGAGCCAATGTACAGATACGGGTCGTTACAATTAGATCTCCAGTTCAGAACCTTCTCGTCTTCACTCTAGAATTGTAGAAACGGACAACCTGCTGTTGTCTAACTGTGACCTTGAGTCGGGCTTGGTCCCTTCTTCGATAAGGTCGAGATCCAGTGCCATTTGTTCGACGTTCTATTATTCGTTGTAGGAGTGGGTTCGAGCAATTGGGAGTCCGATCTCGACTGGGATAACGACCTTAGTGCCGAAGGTTAGGGAGAAAGGGTTTTCTCCCATGGTCATCTAGTATGCCCAGAGGACGTGGGGAAGCTCTTCTGCCTAGGATCCTTTGACCTTCTCGAGCTTCGTTCGGAGATGATTCTTGATGATCTTGTTAACTGCATCGACCTGTTCGTTAGCTTGCAGGTGCTGGGGTGATGAGTAGACATTCCGGATCCTAAGATTTTCGCATAAACATCGGAATTGGTTGTTGTCGAACTGTTTTCCGTTGTCCGAGATGATCATGTGGGGGATCCCATACCAGTACATGATGTTCTTCTAGACGAAGTCCGTAATCTTCTACTCGGTAATCTTAGTCAGGGGCTCGACTTCGGCCCATTTAGTGAAATAGTCGACTGCGACAACCACAAATTTAGTCTGCCCTTTACTAGTTAATAAGGGATCGATGATGTTGATCCCCCATTGGGTGAACGACCATGGTCCGGTCATGGGAGTTAATTGCTCGGGAGGCTGTCAGGGTATTATCGCAAATCACTGACACTTGTCACATTTTTGAGTGTATTGCTGTGTCACGCCCAAACTAGGAAACCAGGCTCACAGAATTCCCATCGCCGACAGCCTCCGTAGTACCCCATTCTTGGCTCTCAGTGCCTATACGCCAGATTCCGATCTTAGGATCCTACAACGAGGATTTTCCAACGTACAATCATCTCGTAAGAAACATGACCACAAGTTTACCCAAATCACAAAGGCAACATCATCATCACATATCCACTAATATAAACAGTTGAATACAGTTCTGAAAGGGAAAATACATATATCAAAAATCAAAGCTCCAGAAGACAGTTGCACGCTCTAAGCTCAACGCTACTGCGACTTAACGCCACTTGCATGCATCTATTGTGCATAAGCTTGCAGAAAGGTTAGAGGGTGGTGTAAGTGTGTGCGTAAGGTAATTGCTAAGTATGTAATATCAGAGCAATGCAGAAACATGCCGGTACGTCCGTATATACCATCAGACTTATCCAGGCTATGCGATGCAAAAACATAATAAGCCAATGTCATATACTGAGGAAACAATGCAATATGCAAATCTTGACGAATCCACGAATACCGTCAACCTCATCTAGGCCATATAAATGTAGAAACATAGCAACCTAAAATGTTATATGCCGCGGATGTAATGCAATATGCGGTGCGAATGAAATGACCAAGTTGGAGTGTGAAGTCGGGATGACAGTACGTAGTATCGCAGGCTATGGGGTTCATCACAAGGGACTTCTATCTAAACCAGTCCCATACCTAAATTTGGATAGTGAGACTCAATGTGGTAGACTCCTGATCTCAGGTTAGTCACGCGCCCCAATGAAAATCCTGGCCATTGCAAAGGTACACAACAATTAGTTGCGCACCACTAGCCCGAGTGAATAGTCAATAAATGAATGAGTAAAATGCTGAGTATGCAACTCCTGCTCAATAAGTCCACATATCAGTACTGTACATCTCTGAAATCATCGCCGGGATTTAGTACACTCCACACTGACTGCTGCCTCCCTAGCCGCACAACCCAACAAGTGAAGGAGACCACACTATCCACCTGCTAGCAGTATACTAATGCCTACCCGGCTCGTCGATAGAAGACCCATTTGCGATCTGGTCAAACTTAGCCTAGCTTACAGCCCCCTCACTCGGGCGGATAAGGCCACACCCCCTTTCAATCGATTACGACATAGTGGGAGACGTGGCCTACTAGTATTCGGCACTCGGGCGCTCGTGTATATCCACTCGCTCTAGATGTTGGAGCGTCTCTTGGCCACAGAGGTTTAGGGACTTTCACCCACGGACATCCAACAAGCCCAGATGCTTGAACCAAACATTTCTGGTGTCCCATCTGGCCATCCACGACATGCCTGTGGAGGCCACAACCCTGATGTCGCTAGGGTGTACGGTAGTCATATCACAAAATGCAAGATGCATGAGTCACACAGTCCAATCATGCATCAATCCTGCGCATACCGTGTGCTCATGTGGGATGACTTTGCATATCAGGGAGTCCCATGAACAACCTGCCATATGGCATATGTAATGGTCAACCACATCTCATAACAAACATGTAGATGATGCTTATGGTCATGTATCATGATGCTATGCTGTCACATACTCAGAATCGGTATCGATAACTGGCATTGATAATCAACATCGATAATCGTCCTCGATAATCGGCATCGATGATTAGCATCAGCCTCGATAATCGGCACCGATAATCAGCATCGATAATCGGCCTCGATAATCGACATTGATGAGAATGGGCCTAACAAGGCCTAAGGGAAGGTCACAATGGGACATTCAACCATCATTGTCCATCAATGTGGACATTTAACCAACATGGTTCCCAAGGAGTGGCTCACATAGAGCCTAACATATAGTGGGGCCCATAAACTCACGCAAGGCCTCACATACAACATAATGGGCCTCACACAAGGGCCTCTCATATATCATAATGGGCCTCACACAAGGGCCTCTCATATATCATAATGGGCCTCATCGTATGGGTCATATATACATCACATTCGGCCTCAACATAAGGGCCTCATATACATTACAATGGGCCACATCCATGGGCCTCAAAGGCATCACAATGGGCCCCATCCATGGCCTCAAATATGTCACGATGGGCCACACCACCTGGGCCACAAATACATCACAATGGGCTACATCCATGGTCCTCAAATAAGTCACAATGGGCCTTGCCAAATGGGCCTCTCATACAACAAAATGGGCCTCATCATAAGGACCATATATATACATCACATTGGGCCTCATCAAAGGCCACAAACATATCACAATGGGCCTTAACAAATGGGCCACAAGAACATCACAATGGGCCTTACCAAATGGGCTGTAAATATATCACATTCGGCCTCATCAAAGGCCTCAATACATCACGATGTGGGTCCCATCTGCTGGACGACACTGATACAACACATGCATGACTGTGTAGCAACACCGTCCTAATGCCTGGATGGTGTCGATGCATACATTATATGGGGTCCACGTTCCAAAAGATGGACGGATGGTGAGAATAAAACCCATTCATCTGGTGGATTTCCACCATCCAACCAGTGGACGGTGTGGATTATAAATCATGGCAGGCCCCATTGAACTTGGTGACATCACTGTTGTCACCCTGCCAGTAGCTAATCCACGTCCATCATCTGGTGGGTCCCACATGATCTGGACAATATGGATATAACACATGCGTTAAGATGGGGGCCACATGCTGGATACAGCACACGTCAGGTGGGGTCCATAGATAGGCAGTGTAGATAAAACACTTACATCACAGTGATTTCCACTGTCTAGACTGCTGGACGGTGTGAATAAAATACATAAATCATGATGGGGTCCACTGCACGGACGGTGGGGATCAACCCATACATCACGTGTGGGGTCCACACATGTGGATGAAATACATAAATCACTGTAGCCTCACGTATCACAATCTTGCCTGTTCAGATGGACGGTATGGATAAAAAATATATATTGAGGTGGGTCCCACCCCCACACGTGCCACACGTGTGGGGTGGCCCCACGTTCAAAATGGATGGACGGTATGTATAAAATACATACATCATGCTGCCACCATAGCATCGTCCCAATGGACGTTGTGGATGAAGAGTAGATACATCAAGGTTGGGTCCCACCAGCCCACATGTGTCATACGTGTGGGGTGGGCCGCATGCATCTAAACGGATGGACAGTGAGATATAATACATACCTTAGATCGGACCCATAGTACTGTTGACGTCAGCACAACAACCAAATGGCTGGGCCGCTGGTCCCAGCGAATGGGTGGACGGTTGGGATGAAACACATGAACACGGTGCATCCCATCTCACCGTCCAGATGGCGGACGACCTGGATATACAATGCATGCAAGGTGGGGTCCACGGCAGCGTGGCCCATAGCTACGAATCAAACTCTAGCGACTAAATCTAGCTCCTCACGACCAGTCGTGGACAGGTCACGACTAGTCGTGGAGGCCCCTCGACCGGTTGTGGATGGCCTATGACCAGTCGTGGAACGACTTTATCTAATCGCGCTCAAAATTTTAAAAATCAGTTGGTCCTATGACCAGTCGTAGTGTCCACAGGACCAGTCGTGAACGTAATTTCTTCACTTATAAATAGAGCACGAATTTCAGAGTTCGATATCCAATTCAAGTATCATCAAGACATCACTCTGAGAGATAAGTTTGTAAACTTCTTAAGCTATATTGTGCATATTTAATATTCTCTTTTATTAGCTTTTTATATTTGATTTTGTATTCTGCATTCCAATCTGATTTGAAAGATGGATTGTAGTATTCCCACTTCTTGGAATCAAAATCAAATAGAGCTAGCCCAACTTGATTTAATTTAAAATCAATTTAGAACCTAGAACCATTTCATAAGTGAGTGTGGACATTGAACTTCTATATTCGAACTTCTACTCCGATTTGGTTCTTCCGGGCTGCAACAAAAGGAGAAATTCAGGTATTTTACATTATTGTAATTTCCTTTGTTTTGGTTTCTTTTGAGATTAAGTCAGAAAAATCTTATTCTTTTGGTTATCTGAGGAGATCCAGAAAACTCGGAGTGTGGGATTTTTGAATTGTGTAAGCCCACTTGAAAGACACAATTGTGAGGGTTTTAGGTGAACATGGAAAAACCTATTTTCATAGTGAATGCTAATATCCACTGTGTGAGGATATTAAGAGTGGAGTAGTTATGTGGCTGTTGTTTAACAGTTGGTTTACACACAGGCGAACCACTATAATTATTTGTGTTTTGTGGATGTGTGGTTTATTTTCTATATCTTTTATCATTCAATATTGTGGGATGTATTTGTGGATGTGAATGTTGTAATCTTTTACATTTCAAGCATTGTGGGGAATGTTGTAATAGCTTATATTTCTTTTCTAACTATTTCCTTTTTATTCCTCTTCAGTTTAAGTTTTTGATACACAAACCGTTTTAGTAAGGTTGTCCTGCCATAAACCCTTGGTTTTTATGGTGCAAGGTTGTCCTTAGAACAACATTTGTATCAACCTCTCAATACTAAAATTTTGAGGTTGCTTTACATTTACGTATTATGGATTGTTTATAGTGCTATGTTTCCTTTAATTGTTTATATTCCGCTGTTATCATTTTAATTTGGCATAGTCCTATTCACCCTCCCCCCCCCCTTCTAGGACTCTAGCTCGGCCTTTTCATTAACTATAACCTAAACATGTGAGTAAACCATCACATCTCCTCTAAATTAGGTAGGGAAGGTTTAAGGACGTCGAAAAACCAAGAATGGGCATGATCCGACCGTTGGATTGTCGGGTATCACTAGATGGAACATTAAACCACCAGATGAGGCCCACTTGGGCTGTAGATCTACCTCAAAGTCAAATGGGTGGCCTATCTTTAGTTGATACCATAATAATTCATTTTAAATGTGATATAATTGTATATATATATATATAATATATATATATAGATATATATATATATATATATATATATATAATACAAAATAAATTTATAATTAATTGTAATAATACAGGTGTTACTTATATTATTCAAATTATGATATTTGTTTAAACTATAAAATAAATTGTCTACCAACACATAGTATATAATTGAGGGTATATTAATAATATTACATGTTTATAATTTTAACTATATATTATTGTATTATACTATATATATAAAATATATATCACTTAATATTAATTTTACTATACTATATATGCATATATAATCACAAAAATACATTATAAATATTAATGATTGAAATAAATACTTGTCTATAACTATTAATGTATTATACTAAAAATATGTATGTGTGTGTGTGTGTGTCTATATATTATATATATATATATATATATATATATATATATATATATATATATATATATATATAAAATCTAAAATAGATAGTGGCCTGGGTGGCTCACTAGCTAAATGAGCGGCCTTGATGCAGGAGTTGACCACAAATAGTCATTGGGTTGACAATAATTGGCACTCAAAGGCCATCTTTTAGCTGATATGGCCCACCTAAGACTTGGATCGACCTTATTCCTTGGACTAGGCCATTATACGAGCCAACAAAATAGATGAACGGAGTGGATAGGATTCACACACCACTTTGGACCCCACATGAGAGTGGATGTGCAAATGAATTACGTGCACTCGCAGTTAGAGGATCTAAACTGTCAATCTTGTAGGATGATTAAAGCGAACCAAAACCATGTTGGTCACACATCTCGAAGCACCCATATGTAGCCTCAATCGTTAGCACAAGGAGCATTGTGTGCAACCATTTTTGCCGAAAATGGAAAGAATTCACTGCCTTCCACGCTGGCGATCCACGTGAAATGGCTCCTGCCACATCTTGTCCCTCCACTTGGCATCATCCTAGCTGTAAGACTCGACCCGAGTGCGTGTGTGTGCATGTGTGTGTATGAGTGTGCATTTAGTTTCTCTTGTTCCCGCGGTCCTACCGATCGAATTCCGGCGACCCGCAACCCTCGGATAGTGTTTGCAGTCATCCTTTAGTCTGGTCATGTAGACCTGACTCGGATCAAGCCGAAACCTACACCATCTTGTTAGCATCGTTGTTGCGGTTCCGACGCCGCGTCTTGTGCGTCCATCCGATGTGTAGATCATAAGTTGTGTGCATCTCATTTCTAGCCTTTGATCATGATTATGTGGCCCACCTATTGTGGAGGGCACACTTTTTAAGGTGGCCACCCACTTTTATGCAAATTCCAACACACACCACCCATACACCACCTAAACTCCCATAACCTACACCACCTACTACCCACACACTACCCATCCCTACTGTCATGCCCCAAACTCGGAAACCGGGCTCACAAAATTCCCGATCTCCGAATCCGATGCCGATAGCCTCCGTAGTACCCCATTCTCGGCTCCCAGTGCCTATACGCCAGATTCCGATCCTGAGATCTTACAAGGAGGATTTCTTTTTTCAGTGTACATTTATCTCGTAATAAGCATAACCACAAGTATACCCAAATCATAAAGGCAACATCATCATCACATATCCACTAATATAAACATTTGAATACAATGCTGAAAGGGAAATACATATATCGAAAAATCAAATCTCCAGAAGACGCTGCGTGCTCCAAGCTCCACGCTACTGCAACCTAACGCCACCTGCACGCATCTATCGTGCATAAGCATATAGAAAACTTAGTGGGTGGTGAAAGTGTGTGCGCAAGATAAGTACCAAGTATGCAATACAATGCCATAAATCATACAATATTGAAATAGGCAGAAATACTGACAAGATCTTGAATCATACAATATCAGAGTAAGCGGAAATATACTGATAAGTCCACGAGTGCCATCAACCGTACCAAGGCTATGCGATGCAAAAAAACATAATAAGCCAATATTAGATGCCGAGGATGCAATGTAGATCAACTATGTAATGTGGAGACATAGTGAGCCAAGTATCAGATTCTGAGAATACAATGCAGTATGCAAATCCTGACAGCCCAAGAATACCGTCAGCCATATCTAGGCCATATAAATGCAGAAACATGGCAACCCAAAATGTTAAATGCCGCAGATGCAATGCAATATGCAGTACGAATGAAATGACCAAGCTGGAGTGAATTTGGGATGATAATACGTAGTATCGCAGGCTATGGGGTCCATCACTAGGGACTTCTATCCAAACCAGTCCCATACCTAAATTTGGATAGCCAGACTCAATGTACTAGACTCCTGATCTCAGGTTAGTCGCACGCCCAATAATTAGTTATGCACCACCAGCCCGAGTGGATAGTGAATGAATGAATGAAAATGTAATCTTCTACTCAATAAGTCCACATATCAGTACGGTTCCTCTCTGGGGAAATCACCGGGGTCTATTACACTCCAAACCAGATTGCCGCCCCATCACGCGCAACAAGGTGAGTGGAAGAGACCTCACTATTCGCCTGCTAATATCGGGCCCGACTTGTCGATAACGGACCCATTCCTCAAGCTGGTCAGACTCAGCCTAGCATTGCCCTCTCCTCTTGGGCAGGTAAGGTCGTACCCTCTTCCAACCAACCACGAAACAGTGGGAGACGCGACCTAACGGTATACGGCCCTCATGCGCTATGCATTCGCTCAGTCTAGACGTTGGAGCAACCTCTGGAACTAAGTAGGTTTAAGGACTTTCACCTAGGGATATCTATAGCACCCCATGTAGAATAGATTTTCGGTGTCCCATCTGCCCATCCACGAAATACTTGTGGAGGCTACGACCCTGATGTCGATAGGGCGTACAACACATAATGCAAGATGCATGAGTCATACAATTCAGTCATGCATCAATCCGGCGTATACAGTGTACTCATGTGAGACAATCTCCTCCTATCAAGGGGTCTCATAACAACATGCCCAATGACATATGCAATGGTCAACCACATCTCATAACAAACATGCAGATGATGTGTATGGGCATGTATCGTGATACTATGTTATCACATACTCATAATCGGCGGTATCAATAACCAGCACCGATAATTGGCATCGACAATCGGCCTCTACAATGTGGACATTTAACTAACATTGCCCCCAAGGAGTGGCCACATAGAGCCTAACGTATATTGGATCCATGACCTCACACAAGGACCTAATACACTTCACGATGGGCCTCAAATACGGGCCGTATATGCATCACATTAGGACTTAAACACGAGTCGCATATACATCATATAGGTCTCGATAATCGGCCTTGACAATTGAAATCGGCCTCAACAATCGGAATCGACACTCGGAATCAACCTCGACAATCGAAATCGGCCTCGACAATCAGAATCGACCTATACAATCGGCCTTGATACTTGGCCTCGACAATCGGAATCGACCTATACAATCGGCCTTGATACTTGGCCTCGACAATCGGAATTGGCCTATATAATCGGCCTCGACAAATCGGAATCGGCGTCGATACTCGGTCTCGATAATTGGAATCGGCCTATACAATCGGCCTCGACAATTGGAATCGACTTATACAATCGGCCTCGACAATCAGAATTGGCCTCGATACTCAGGCTCACAATCGGAATCGGCCTCGAAAAATAGGAATCAGCCTCAATACTCGGCCTCGATAATCGGAATCGGCCTATACAATCGGCCTCGACAATCGGAATCGGCCTCGATACTCGGCCTCAACAATCGGAATCGGCCTATACAATCAACCTCAAAAAATTGGAATCAGCCTCGACAATCGGAATCGGTATATACAATTGGTCTCGACAATCGGAATCGGCCTATACAATCAGCCTTGATTCTTAGCCTCGACAATCAGAATCAACTTATAAAATCGGCCTCGACAAATCGGAATCGGCTTCGATACTCAGCCTTGAAAATCGGAATCGGCCTATACAATCTTCCTCGACAAATCGAAATCGGCCTCGATACTAGACCTCGACAATCGGAATTGGCCTCAACAATCGAAATTGGAATCGACAATCTGCCTCAACAATCGGCCTCGACAATCAGAATCGGCCTACGCATTATAAGTATGGGCCTAACAATGGGCCCTAGGGAGAGTTACAATGCGGACATCTAACCATCATTGCCCATCAATGTGGATGTCTAACCAACATTGTTCCCAAGGAGTGGCCCACAGAAGGGATTTATACACAACGTAACGACCATACATACATCACATCGGACCTCATACAAGGCCTCACATACATCGCATCGGGATTCATACAAGGACCTCGGATGTACCACATTGGGCCACGCCCATGGGCCTTAGATACATGTCAATGGGCCGCACCCATGGGCCTCGGATATATAACAATGGGACTTGTCCCATGGGTCTCCAACTTATCGCAATGGGCCTCATAAATGGGTCGAATCGATGGGCCGACTCAAATGCGCAGATTTAAATGGGCCGAATCAATGGGCCCAAACCATCACACCATTCATCTATTGCTAGAGATCATTTTAGAACATTACAAAAAAAGAATCATATCTAAAGGATCATCTGGACCATACCACACCTAACAATGGTGATGATGATTTCCACTGTTAATTTCTAGTGGGTCCCACTATAATATTATTTCCCATCTAGTCTGTTCCTCAGGTTACAAAGGCCTGGATATAGAGGAAAAACAAATATCATATTAGTCCAAAACTCCTATAACCCAAGGGGTTTCAATGGTGGACGTTCATCCCACTATTTCCTGCAGTGTGGTCCACTTGATATTAGATCTGCCTCATTTTTTGTCTCAAGCCTTGGGACTGGCTCACCAAATGGATGGACGGTTTGGATGAACCACATCCATCAGGGTGGGGTCCACGAACATGGCCCACTTAAAATAGCACACCAAAGGGATGGACGTTATGGATGGAGCACATCCACACGTGAGACCCACAAAACTTGCTGACATCAGTCCAGCAGTGGGCCCCCACCATTTGGACGACTGAATATAACATATACATCGGGGTGGGGTCTGAAATCGTAGTGAAGACCGCCTTAGTTGAAGTAGGAATATGCCAATATGTCCTAGAGGGGGGGTGAATAGGACTTTTACAGTTTTTATGGTTTATTTAAAATCCTATTACACTAATCCTAATCAGCAAGCACATATTAGGATTACTCAAAAGTAACTCTACTGGCTTCCAAAACTGGTAGAGGATCCAATCACAAACTATTTAAGAAGTGAACGATATGCAAACTAGTTTATGATGGATATGACTGTGTATGTGTGTGAGGTGTGATCTCAGATATAAAAATATTAAAGTAAATCACACAAGCAGAAGAATGACAATCTCAAACACAGTCATTTTTATAGTGGTTCAACGATCAGTCTACTCCACTCTCAGCAGACGCACTCAACCCTTGAGTGTGCCGGATTTCACTAAGGAGGTTTCACAACGGTTCACCTCAAACCTAAGGTTTTAAATCAGGTTCACCTTCAACCTTTACAACCTACACTGAGGCTGACTGTTTATGCTCTCACGAGCAAAGGTCAACACAACGCACCCACTTTTAGGCACACTGGCCAAGGATCTTCCATAAGACCCTAACTGAGGTTTTACACAGTTTACCCCAAACCTGAGGTTTCACACGGTTCACCTCAAACCCAAGGTTTTAACTGGTTCACCTTTAACCAGATGGTTATGCTCTCTACAGACCAAGGGTCCACACAACGTACCCACCACGTACACTCCCGCCGAAGGCCTCCTACGAGGGCTTGCAAGGGTGAGAAACACCTAAGACCCAATCCTAAAAAGAAATGATCACAAGCGTCCTTTGGACTCTAATAACTTACAAATAAGTAGATGAGTCTCATTCAACACGTCGACGAAGATCTCCTCCTTTGTTGATGAAGAGTCTTCGTTTTCCTTGATCCGTAACTCAAAAGATGTACCGATATATGGCGACAGGTTGGGTCAAGGTTATGATGAAATCCTACTCTCAAAAGGTTTTCCTATAAGGAAGATAGAGCGATTTCAATCATCTATGCATTCAAGGCATCACAGCTTAATGATTTGCCATTAAGGTAGTAGTTGAAGGATCCTTGAATGCGGAAGTTCATTCCCCAATCCACTCTATAGAATATCAATGATGAGGGTGGATTGAAGGATGAACTCCCCTGAGAGAAAGGGCTTTGGGTATAAGATCTAAGGTTAACCACTCAAAAGCACTCTCTTCTTTCTCTCCCAACAACAATAGACAAGCTCTCTTTAAATAGATAAAAGGTTCCAACGGATATAAAACGGTCACATTTATGACAGAGTTCAATATCATCGAGCGGGTTCGATATCATCGAGCGTATACTCTCGATAGAATCGATGGTCCGATCGATGACACAAACTCAATGTCATACGCTTTTGAAACCTTTAGCCAACTGTTCGATGGAATCGAAACACTTGTCGATGTCATTGGATTTCAAACTCCGATTTCATCGATGAGAGGTTCGATTCATCGACACTTGAAAGCAAGAGAGACTTGATGTGAAATATTTCAAGTTTACAAGAATGATCGAGGGACCATCGAGATCATCAGAATTTGAATGTCGATGATATCGATATCAGAGTCGAGGCATCGATAAATCTAGCGGATTTCTCATTAAGCTTTCTGGACAGTTTATGTCCTTATTCGATGCAATCGACTTGGTACCGATATCGTCAATATTTGAATATCGATTCTATCGAGTGACCCCCGATCATAGATAAACAATCCTTAAATATTTTTCTGGAAGAACTTAGCGCCCAAGACCGATATCATCGAAGGCCTTTCGATATCATCGAGATTTGAATTTTGATGGTATCGAGGAGGCTTTAATATATCGATGCTCATATGATATTCTTAAGAGAAAACAGGGGCGCCAAAAATCTGCCTGTCGATATTATTGAGTTAACTTCTATAGACTCGAGATTTGAATATTGATGATATCGATAGGTGCATCAATACATCGATAATTCCATCCAGATATGTATGAGGTTGCTGGACATATTTGGTCCTCTTTTCGATGGTTTCGATGGAGCATCGAGGACTCGACAACACAGGTCGATCATATCGAGATGTGTATCGATAAAATAAAAAAATTAAGAAAACTTAGAGAATTTTCCTATTTTGAAAAAGTTTTCTTAACTTAAAAAACCCTAAGATGTTCTAATATTTTTAAGAGTTTAAATACCTGGTGTTTTGGGTCATGGGATGTGAGGCTTTAGGTTTACTTGTGGCGAGCTTACACACATCTGGTTGAGGCAGACACTTTAATTGATCTTCCTATCAGGCTCTGTAGTCTAACTAACTCAACACTCATGCTAATTGACAAACCAGGGCACTTTTAATCTCCTCCTCTGTCAATTAAGTGACAAAATCTTGAAACACCCTAGAACAAACACATCCTAAATTGTGTGTACATGCATTTTACACAATTTTACAATTTCTAATGAACTCATGTACACATCCTAGTATCTGCTCCCTCTAACTGTAAACTCTCCCTCGCTTGATGCAGGTGCTCCCCCTAACACCTGCAACATCATCCAAGCAGATATACAATTTTTTGTTCACGGTGTTTGAACTGTTCTCCCCCTTTTTGTCAGTCATTGACAAAGATATAGCAGTTGGTATTGACTGAAGATTGAAGTATGTGGGAGAACCATCATTCAGAGGAATATGCATATAATAGATAGATGTATACGAGTCAAACAGTTGCTTAATCAGACATCATTTGCAGTGAATATATATGCATAGCAGATCAGATAGAGCAATGATATAGTAGTTTAAAATATTCATTAAAAGGCATCACATGCATTCAGAGACTAGATAAGCCAGGGGATCTTAAAACATAAGTATGGTAGTAAAAATATGAATTATACTCAGCCATAACCAAAACTATCCAAAAAACATATCTATATTACCCAAGATTGGCAGTAACTTAACAGTTATCCCAACAAAAATCACCAAGCCTATGCACGGGTACAAAAAAAAGTAGTGATAGAATTTGCACAGTCAGCTCCTATCGACTCCGACAATCACCATGTGTGAGCAAGTCTACCACTTGTTGATTTGTTTGCTGGAGAGCATCGACTTTTTCTTCAATCATGGTGAGACGTCTTTCACAGTTGTAAAGTCGCTCCTCCATACTCGCCATACCATTCAGTAGGTGACGTTCGAGGTGATGAGTTTGACGGTTTGTGATAGACTCCGGACTTAGCAGTGGCGTTCGATTGGATCCCCATGGACATGACGGATGAGCATATGGAGCAGCCAACTGCAAGAGAGCAGTATTCTCGAGAAGAGCTGAAGTGAGACACAACTATTGAGCCACCTGAGCCGCATCACTATCAAACCATGTCTCTGGATAAACTGTATTAGATGTGGCAGGGAGACCAACATAATGAGCTAGTTTACAGATGAGTACAGGAAATGCTAGTGTATCCTGATGGTTGCCTAGAATGATACGAATTAGCTGCTTAAGAAGAAGCGTTGGGAGGCACACTTGAACTTCTTGATACACATCATACAACACATTCAACACAAAGGGAGAAAGATGATTACCATTCACATAACAAGGATAGACATTGGACCCAAAAATGCTATGAAGGATTTTAAAAGTGGGTCCAAGATGATTAATATGAAGAGAATTATCATCGTTCTAAGAAATAGTAGTTCCTTGACATAGTGCGCGAGTTACCTCTCCCCAGACGCCTAGACCATTTAGATTCCGACTGGTAACAGGAATGTGAGTGACCTCGAGATCTAGAAGATTACTCAAAGTGATGGGAGTGATGTGCTTGGAGTAATGCAAGAATTCGATTTGAATGCATGGTAGATCATCACGAATAATATGACTTTTACTGAGGAAGTCACAGATCACCCCTATTTGATAAGTACCACCAAGATTTAGAATATTTTGCCATCCTATTACTTCTAGAAGGAGGTCCACACCAAAAGGCTCAATGACACTATTAAGAACCAGACGTTCAACAATAGTGGCTAGATGTCTTACCGATGGAATGAGTTGATGCATACTGGGTTGCTTGGCTTTTCCTTTTGAAGATTGAGAAGGAGACTTTCCTTTCCCTTTATTCATGATTTTTTTAAGAGACAAGTAAAGGTAAGGACGAGCAACAAGTGGGTTTGAGCCAAAAAGAAAGGAAAACCTTTTTCAGAACAAAATGAAATTTTTTTTGCTCGACCGCCTTTTATCAGCCGATAGACTTCGATTTTATCGAACTTGATTTCGATTATATCGACTATTCTCACTCGATAATGGCTTCGATAATAATTTCTATCATGTGACTTTCCACATTCTGAAGAGATGTCGGTGATATCGACAATTGATCGATTTGATCGATGAATGCTCATGAATTGTTGACAAACATATCTAAGTTGAATATTTTCAATTTTCAGCTTTCAGACAATCTTTCATGTATACTTTTGGTATGTAGATTTATCAATAGTATACATAGTAAAATTTTATACAATCAATGCACTCATCAAAATTATAAACATTTGAATGTTTATATACAAAAGATTGAGGTGAGGAACCTCAGATATATCATTTAGAGCTCAGCAAAACTTGTATCATTTTAACAAATATCCAGATCTAGATGCATGACCTGGACTTGTTTTTCCATGCTCAGTACTTCTAGACATCCATCCTTTCTTTGCCTTTGACAATGTAGCAGTGGTTGTTTGTGCGATGACCTTTCATTACTGATTTTCCTGATTGGTTTAAGATTTCGCATTCTTGTTTGTTGAATTTGACCACATGCCCATTATCACAGATTTGAGATATGCTTAGGAGATTATGTGCCAAACCTTTTATGCAGAAAGCATTCTCATTTTTATGCAAATTAATCCCTTTTATGATTCCCTGTCCAATTACCTTAGCAGTGGTTTCATCTCCGTAGGTAACTATCCCATTATAAAGATTCTTATAGTTTGAAAGAAGGGACTTGTCACCTGTGACATGTCTTGAGCATCCACTATCTAGGTACCACTGAGTGTCATTGCTTGTTAAATGATTTGAGTGAGTAACAAGACAATTTTTCTTTTCTTTAATTACCCACTTTGGGACAGGATTCTTTCTTATAACAGATTTAGTTTTCTTATTTGATTCATCTATTTGATTAATTTTAGTGTTGCTACTGGGGGTATCAAATTTTTCAGGTATTTGTGTTCCATACCCAATCTTTGCACTAACTTTCTCATTTCCTAAGCCATTTTCGTTATTTCTAGATTTTCCCATACCTAAAAGTTTTTCTAACTTTTCACCACTCTGGGAAAACTTACAATTTAGCTTGGCCATTTTTCTGGACTCTTCTAGATCAAACAGGAGTGTATGATTTTCATTTTGAAGGAGCATATTTTTGTCTTTTAATGCTCAACTTGTTTGTTTAGTTTTTCAGATTCGGATTTAAGGAAGAAGTTAATTCTCTTAAGTCTATCATTATCTGAGTGATGTTGCTGTAACTCATTGATTAGATGTGTATTAATTTCTAGAGTTTTGTCCAAATCTTTTTGTAACAATTCCTTTTTGTTCTCAGTTTTTTCGAGTCTTTTAACCACTTTGATGCTATGGATATAAAGTTTTGTAAGCATTTTGTAATTTATCATTTTCTTCCTCTTTTTCTTCTGTTACCTCATTATCAGATGGAAATGATTCAATGACTTGTTGTTCTTCCCTATTTTCAAATTCCGTGGGAATGATTCGAGCAGTGGAGACCATGAGATTTTTCAATGATTTCTGATCTCCATCGCTTTCTGAGTCACTAGATTCTGAATTTGACTCTTCTGTATCATCCCACGTGGCAGCCATTGCCTTGCCCTTAGTTTTTCTGTTTGGGCATTCAGTTGACAGGTGTCTATACTCCTGACAGGCATAGCATTGTGGTTCTTTGGTCCTTTTACCAAATTTGTTAGTAGAAGTTTTATCGTTCACCTTTCTTCCTCTGGAAGGCCGGCCACTATTCTTCTGAAAGAATTTCCTGAATCGTTGTGCCAGCAAAGCTACTTCCTCATCTTTATCTTCCTTTTCACTCTCACTGTCCTCATGTATTGTTTTCTTTGAGGTTTTTATGACAGTTGTTTTAGATTTAGGGGTTTGTTTGAAGTGTAGTTCAAAGGTTTGTAGGGAACCTACCAGTTCTTCTAATTTTATTTCATAAATATTCCTACATTCTTTAATGGTTGTTACTTTAGGGTTGAACCGTTCCGATAGGGATCTTAGAATTTTCCTACAAATTTTTGGTACTGGAACTTTCTCTCCTAGTCCACCCATGGAGTTGCAAATGATATTTAATTTAGTGAAGAACTCCATAAAGGTCTCATGCTCTTCCATTCTGAGACTTTCGAACTGTGAAGTCAGGAGTTAAAGTTTAGATCTCTTCATAGTGCTTGTGCCTTCATGGGTTGTTTCCAATAGATCCCATGCTTCCTTGGATGTCCCACACATACTTATTTGATTAAAGATGTCTTGGGACATGGCACAGTAGATGGCGTTTATAGCTTTTGCTTCAGCAGTTTATTTTTCTTTATCGAACGTTGTCCACTTTTCTTTGGGTTTGGGTTTTGTGATGGTTGTGCCACTGTCAAGTACAATTTGTTTAGTTGGTGGCACGTATCCGCTTTCAACTATATCCCAAACATCATGATCCAACGATCTCAGAAAGTAGTGCATCTTAGCCTTCCAGTATGCATAATTTGATCCATCAAATACTGGAGGCCTGGTGACTTGTAAGACCCGTATCCTAGACCATACCATTCTATAGGTTCCCGCGGTCTTTCCGGTCGAATTCCGGCAACCTTCGACCCTTAACCGGCGTTGCGCGTGACCTTGATTCACATGTCATTAATCTGATTCAACTCAACCCAAGACCAGTACCCTAGCGACCACGCCGTCGCCGCGGTTCCAATGCCGCGTCTCGCGCACCAAGGCGATACCCTGGCCAGGAGATGTGGGCCTGCATTCAGTTCGAGGAAAAACACCGTGCGTTGCAAAAACCCAAGAGAACATCACATCAAATCCCATCAATCCCATCAAAATAGTACACATCACCTCACATGTCAAAGTACAACCCCATCCCCAAGCTACCCCAAAGTCAAACTTTCTCTTACACCCAAGTACACCCATCACCCATCACCCATCTCTCACCCCATCCATCACCCATCCCTCTCTCTCTTACACCTCTCTCTCTCATCTCTCTTCCTCATTTTTCTCCCAAGCAAGGAATTCGTTCATGAGAGCTCCATGAGAGAGAGCTTTGCATGACCCACTTCTTATCTCCCATCTCCACCATCCAAGTGTGATCTCAACCGTTGAAATTGTTCATTTGAAGCTCTAGTATGCATTGGCGAATGAAGGAAGGAAAGATCTAAGGTGGGTGTCTCCTATGGTTTGATCCCTACTTCTCTCTCTCTCCTCTCTTTATTTCTTTTTATGATATGATGATATGTGTGTGTGGCCCACCTGATCGACAATCTGGACTGTCCAAATTTTTTTGGACGTCCAGCGAATGAGGCCGTCTCACTGCCCGTTTTGGGCCAACTAGGATGGAGGGAAATAACAAATATCGGCTTGTGGGCCCCACCGTGATTGATGTATTTCATCCCTGCGGTGTGGGGTGGCCAAGTCTGCGTGAGACCCACCTTGATTAATGTGGGTAGGCGGTCCGTCCGTGACGCCTCTGGACGTCTTCGCTGAAGAACAAACAGAGAGTGAGGTGCACTCCTCTGTAAAGAAGAAAAGCAAAAAAATGAAAAAGGGCAAGGGGTTTTTAAAGCTTTTGGGAAGTGCCACCCATATAGGCCCCACCTTGATGTATCCATTCAATCCATGCCGTCCATTCCATTCTCCATATCATTTTAGGAGTTGAGCCGAAAAATGAGATCAATCCGATAATCAGGCGGGCCATACCATAGAAAACTGTATTTTCTACTGTTCAAAGCTATTAGGACCCACCTTTCTGTTTCTACACGCCAAAAATGCCGAATATTGGACTCTTTTGGTGTGTTTTGACCCCTAGAATGCATCGGACGGAGTGGATTCTCCAAAAACGGGGCCCACATGTGAAATATCGCTGATGATAAAAAAAAGGAGAGCCTGCTGCAGCAGCAGCGTTGCCACTGTCAGAAGACAGCAGGTGTTGCTTGCGCACGTGACGGGCGGACGGCAGCGACCCACGGCTCCAGCCGTGGGCCCCACAATGATGTATATTTGTCATCCAACCCGTTCATTGGGTGGGTCCCTCCATGGAATGGGCCTCCTCCAAAAATCAGGTCCATTCAACGCTCAGGTGGCCCACATCAAAGGAAACAGTGTGAATTGAATCGTCTGCCATTGAAACTCTTTTTGGGCCCACAGAAGTTTTGGATCAAGATGAAAATTGTTTTTACCCATTATCTAGGCCTGTGTGACCTTATGGACGGGCTGGATCGCAAATAAACATTGTGGTGGGCCCCACGTGGGACCCACAATGATGTATGTGTATATTCACACCGTCCACTGACGGTGGACGGTGGCCCCCTTGACTTACGTGTTGTATCCACACCGTCCCCCAGGACGGTGTGTGTGAGTGTGTGTGTGAGCGTGTGTGCGTGAGCGTGTGTGCGTGGGTGTATATATATAATATTATATTATATATAGTATTGTATATATATACTATATATATAAATTATATATTATATTATATATAAAATACATGATGGTGGGTCTTCATTTGGACCCCCACCCATGATGCATGTGTTTTAGCATGCCGTCCATCTATTTTAATGGGTTGCCGGACGGCTAGTGGACCCCACCATGATGTTCGGTCCTATCCTCACCGTCCATTACTTGGACGGTGGGATATCCCCCTGGTGCAGGCTACACCTTGAGGTGTGCATTCGTCCAGGCTGTCCAGGGCCTGGACATTTAATTTTAATAGTATATATTTATATATGTTATATACATATATTATGTATATATGTGGGCCCCACCTACTTCATCCACACCATCCATCTATGGGCCCCACCTACTTCATCCAAACCGTCCACCATTTGGCAAGCTTGTCTTAAGGCTTGAGGCTAAAAATAAGACAGATCTAGGATTAGGTAAACCACACTATGGATATCAGTGGGTTTGATCGCCCACCATTAAAACCCCTTTTAGGTCATTGTGACCTTATGATCAAATTGGATGGGAAATAAATGTGATCGTGGGCCTTGGGAATTTTAATAGTGGAAATCATTACCGCCACTTATCTTCGGGTATGGCCCGTTTGATATGCATTGGGCCCCATTTGGTGTGGCCCATTTGATAGACATATGGCCCATGCGATGTGGCCCACTTATCATATTTATGGCCGTCCATTGAGGCCCACCTTGGTATATGTATGAGGCCCACTTTGATGTACTTTGTGGCCCATCCGCCAGGCCCACTTTGATATATTTTATGGCCCAATCGAGAGGCCCACTTTGATATACATGTGACTCATCATGATGCATCTTTGACCCATGAGTGGGGCCCACTTGTTGTGCGTTCTGAGGCCTAGGTGCAGGGCCCACCTGTTATGTATTTGAGGCCCATGGTGATGTATTAGGGCCCATGGGTTGAGGCCCATTGTGATGTATTTGGGGCCCATGGGTTGAGGCCCATTGTGATGTAATCAAGGTCCGTTATTTGAGACCCACCTTGATGTGTATGAGGCCCGTTATTGAGGCCCACCGTGATGTGTATGAGGCCCGTTGTTGAGGCCCACCTTGACATATAGGAGGACTCTATGATGAGGCCCATTTGATGTATTTGAGGCCCAGGGGTCGAGGCCCAATGGGATGTATATAAGGCCCTTTGCAATATGTGATTCCACTCTGGGTATGTAATGACATTTATGGCAGACCATGTCTTGTGATCGATGTTGGTTTGATGTCCACATTGTAAGATTAATGTTGGTTAAGTGTCCGCATTGTCACTCTCCCTAGGGCCCATTGATAGGCCCAACTTGTTGTGTATGAGGCCCATGTGCAGGGCCCACCTGTGATGTATATTAGGCCCATGTGTAAGGCCCACCCATTGTGTATTAAGGCCCATGGGTTATGACCCATTGTAATGTATTTCCGGCCTAGATGGCAAGGCCCGATGCTATGTATAAGAGGCCCATGGATATGGTCTATTGTAATATACACGCGGCCCGTATATGGGGACCATTATGATGATACATATGGCCTTGTGTGAGGACTAATGTGATGCAAGTGAGGCTTATGTGATGAGGCCTACTTTGATATACTTAAGGCCCATTAGTGCGGCCCATTGATGCAACACACTTGATGTGCATGAGGCCCATTGGTGTGGCCCATCCATGAGGCCCATTGGCGTGTTCCGATTTGATATACATTAAGTCCATTGGTGCGACCCATGTAATGCAGCTCATGTGATGTGGCCCACTTGGCATGCGAGACCCATTATGATGTATTCAAGGCCCATGGGTGAGGCCCATTATGATGTATTCGAGGCCCATGGGCGTGGCCCAATGTGATGCATATGTGGCCCATGAGTGAGGCTCATAGTGAAGTATGTTAGGCCCTTGTGTAAGGCCATGGGTCCACTATACGTATGGCTCTATGTGGACCACTCCTTGGAGAGTGATGTCGGTTAAATGTCCACATTAATGGGTAATGGTGGTTGAATGCCCACATTGTGACCTTTCCTTAGGCCGATTGTTCGGCCGATTCCGATTGACGTGACCGAATTGTCGATTTTGATTTTCGGTCCATTCCGATTATCAAGGCTGAGTATCGAGGCCGATTCCAAGTGTCAATTTCGATTGTTGAGGCTGAGGCCGATTGTCGAGACCTATATGATGTATATGCGACCCGTAGTTGGGGCCCATTGTGATGAATTCGTGGCCTATGGGCAAGGCCTATTGTGATATGTATTAGGCCCATAATGCATGACCCATTTGATGTATTCGAGACCCATGTGTAGGGCCCACATGTCATGTATTTGAGGCCCATGAGCAGGGCCCACCTGTTGTATATATGTGGCCTTGAGTAAGGCCCATGGTGTTGTATATTAGGCCTTTGTGTGAGGCTGTGGGCCCATTATATGTTTGGCTTTGTGTGAGCCATTCCTTGGGGGCAATGTTGGTTAAATGTCCACATTGTCGAGGCCGATTGTTGATACCGATTATGAGTATGTGACTGCATAGCATCATGATACATGCCCATACGCATCATCTGCATGTTTGTTATGTGATGTGGTTGACCATTGCATATTTCATTAGGCAGATTGTTATGAGACTTCCTGATAGGCGAAAGTTATCTCACATGAGCGCACGGTATGCGCATGATTGATGCATGATTGGATTGTATGGCTCATGCATCTTGCATTGTGTGCCCTAGCGACATCAGGGTCGTAGCCTCCACAGGCATATCGTGGACGGCCAGACGGGACACCGAAAATCTGTTCTACATGGGGTGTTATAGATATCCCTGGGTGAAAGTCCCTAAACCCTCTTGGTTCCAGAGGTTGCTCCAACGTCTAGACCGAGTGGATGCATGAGCGCATGAGGGCCATATACCGTTAGGCCGCGTCTCCCACTGTGTCGTGGTCGGTTGGAAGGGGGTATGGCCTTACCTGCCCGAGAGGAGGGGGCAATGCTAGGCTGAGTCTGACCAGCTCGAGGAATGGGTCCGCTATCGACGAGCCTGGCCCGATATTGGCAGGCGGATAGTGAGGTCTCTTCCACTCACCTTGTTGCGCGCGATAGGGCGGCAATCTGGTTTGGAGTGTAATAGACCCCGATGATTTTTCAGAGAGTAACCGTACTGATATGTGGACTTATTGAACAGGAATTGCATATTCATTCATCATTCACTCACTATCCACTCAGGCTGATGGTGCGTAACCATTGTTACGTGTACTTTCGCATGGCCAGGATTTCTGTTGGGTGCGCGACTAACCTGAGATTAAGAGTTTACCACATTGAGACTGACTATCCAAATTTAGGTATGGGATTGGTTTGGATAGAAGTCCATTGTGCTGGACCCCGTAGTCTGCGATACTACGCACTATCATCCCGACTTCACTCCAGCATGGTCATTTCATTCGCACCGCATATTACATTGCGTCCGCAGTACTTAGTATGTTGGGTTGCCATGTTTCTGCATTGATATAGCCATTAGTACTCATGTCTTGCATCGCATAGCCTTGGGACGGCTGATGATACTCATAGACTTATCAGTATATTTTCGCATATTTCGATATTGTATGATTTATGACATTGTATCCTCA
This sequence comes from Magnolia officinalis, assembly GCA_021015155.1. Classification (NCBI taxonomy): domain Eukaryota; kingdom Viridiplantae; phylum Streptophyta; class Magnoliopsida; order Magnoliales; family Magnoliaceae; genus Magnolia; species Magnolia officinalis. The sequence goes on from JAJHSJ010000004.1 coordinate 66,949,292, forward strand.
ACATCTGATATTTGGCTTTCTTTAACTCCTCATTTGTATAGCTGTCTTGCATTGCATACCCTGACATTGTACGACTCACAGACTGCCAGTATTTCCGCTTACTCTGATTACTCTGATTACTTTGATTACTTTGATTACTCTGATTACTCTGATATTGCTTACTTGACACTTTCCTTGTGCACACACTTACACCACCCTCTAAGCTTTCTATAAGCTTATGCACGATAGATGCGTGCAGGTGATGTTAGGTTGCAATAGTGTTGAGCTTGGAGCATGCAGCGGTCTTCTGGAGCATGATTTTCGATTTATGTATTTCCCTTTCAGCATTGTACTCAAATGATTATATTAGTGGATATGCGATGATGATGTTGCCTTTGTGATTTAGGTATTCTTGTGGTTATGCTAATTATGAGATAAATGTACAAAAAAAATCCTCCTTGTAGGATCCCAGGATCGGAATCTGGCGTATGGACGCTGGGAGCCGAGAATGGGGTACTACGGAGGCTGTCGGCACCAAATTCGGCGATTGAGAATTTTGTGAGCCCGGTTTCCAAGTTTGGGGCGTGACATGACCGATGACCCCTATCCTTTGGCCATATTCTCAACATCAGTTAAGATCACTCTCTAGGCGGTGAAGCCCTAAAAGAGAGACCCGCTCTGATACCAATTGAAATTACGGTGAAGACCGCCTTAGTTGAAGTAGGAATATGCCAATATGTCCTAGAGGGGGGGGGGGGTGAATATGACTTTTATAGGTTTTATGGTTTATTTAAAATCCTATTACACTAATCCTAATTAGCAAGCACATATTAGGATTACTCAAAAGTAACTCTACTGGCTTCCAAACCTGGTAGAGGATCCAATCACAAACTATTTAAGTGAACGATATACAAACTAGTTTATGATGGATATGACTGTGTATGCGTGTGAGGTGTAATCTCAGATATTCAGATATGAAAATATTAAAGTAAATCACACAAGCAGAAGAATGACAATCTCAAACACAGTCATTTTTATAGAGGTTCGACGATCAGTCTACTCCACTCCTGGCAGACGCACTCAACCCTTGAGTGTGCCGGATTTCATTAAGGAGGTTTCACAGCGGTTCACTTCAAACCTAAGGTTTTAAATCAGGTTCACCTTCAAACTTTACAACCTACACTGAGGCTGACTGTTTATGCTGTCACGAGCAAGGGTCAATATAACGCACCCACTTTTAGGCACACTGGCCAAGGATCTTCCATAAGACCCTAACTGAGGTTTTACACAGTTTACCCCAAACCCGAGGTTTCACACGGTTCACCTCAAACCCAAGGTTTTAACTGGTTCACCTTTAACCAGATGGTTATGCTCTCTACAGACCAAGGGTCCACATAACGTACCCACCACGTACACTCCCGCCGAAGGCCTCCTACGAGGGCTTGCAAGGGTGAGAAACACCTAAGACCCAATCCTAAAAAGGAATGATCACAAGCGTCTTCTGGACTCTAATAACTTACAGATAAGTAGATGAGTCTCATTCAACACGTCGACGAAGATCTTCTCCTTTGTTGATGAAGAGTCTTCGATTTCCTTGATCTGTAACTCAAAAGATGTACCAATATATGGCGATGGGTTGGGTCAAGGTTATGATGAAATTCTACTCTCAAAAGGTTTTCCCATAAGGAAGATAGAGCGATTTCAATCATCTATGCATTCAAGGCATCCCAACTTAATGATTTACCATTAAGGTAGTGGCTGAAGGATCCTTGAATGCGGAAGTTCATTCTCCAATCCACTCTATAGAATATCAATGATAAGGGTGGATTGGAGGATAAACTCCCCTGAGAGAAAGGGCTTTGGGTATAAGATCTAAGGTTAAACACTCAAAAGCACTCTCTTCTTTCTCTCCCAGCAACAATAGACAAGCTCTCTTTAAATAGCAAAAGTTTCCAACAGATATAAAATGGTCACATTTATGACAGAGTTCGATATCATCGAGTGGGTTCGATATCATCGAGCGATACTCTCGATAACATCGATGGTCCACTCGATGACACAAACTCAATGTCATACGCTTTTGAAACCTTTAGCCAACTGGTCGATGGAATTGAAACACTTGTCGATGTCATCAGATTTTGAACTCCGATTTCATCGATGAGAGGTTCGATTCATCGACACTTGAAAGCAAGACAGACTTGTCGTGAAATATTTCAGGTTTACAAGAATGATCGAGGGCCATCAAGATCATCGGAATTTGAATGTCGATGATATCGATATCAGAGTTGAGGCATCGATAAATCCAGCGGATTTCTCATTAAGCTTGCTGGACAATTTATGTCCTTGTTCGATGCAATCGACTTGGTACCGATATCATCGATATTTGAATATCGATTCTATCGAGTGACCCCTGATCATAGATAAACAATCCTGAAATATTTTGCTAAAAGAACTTGGCGCCCAAGACCGATATCAACGAAGGCCTTCCGATATCATCGAGATTTGAATTTCGATGGTATCGAGGAGGCTTCAATGTATCGATGCTTATATGATATTCTTAAGAAAAAATAGGGGCACTGGAAATCTACCTGTCAATATTATCGAGTCAACTTCGATAGACTCGAGATTTGAATATCGATGATATCGATAGGTGCATCGATACATCGATAATTCCGTCCAGATATGTATGAGGTTGCTGGACATATTTGGTCCTCTTTTTGATGGTATCGATGGAGCATCGAGGACTCGACAGCGCAGGTCGACCATATCGAGATGTGTATTGATAAAATCGACAAAGCAAGAAAACTTAGAGAATTTTCCTATTCTGAAAAGTTTTCTTAACTTAAAAAACCCTAAGATGTTCTAACATTTTTAAGGGTTTAAATACCTGATGTTTTGGGTCATGGGATGTGAGGCTTTAGGTTTACCTATAGCGAGCTTGCACATATCCGGTTGAGGTAGACGCTTGAATTGATCTTCCTATCAGGCTCTGTAGTCTAACTGACTCAACACTCACGCTAATTGACAAACCAGGGCACTTTCAGGGTCCACGTACGTGGCCCACCATGGAACAAGCTCGCCAAAAGGGTAAACGGTTTGGATGTAATATATACATCATCAAGGGCCCACCGTCCAACCATCTGGACGGTGTGATACAAAACAAACATTATGGTGGGGTCCAAACCACCTGCTGATGCCAGCAGCAGCTATTGTTGCTGCTGCAAAACAGATGCACGGCATGGATGAAATCCACATCACGGTGGGACCCGTCCAAATGGACGGACGGTGAGGACATCAGGTGGGACATGTCCTTATGGATGGACGGTGTGGACTTGACCCACATACATCGTTTGGGGTCCACTGAAGTTGCTGCATACGGTAGCTAGGTAGCTGGCTGCTGACCAGCTCACACCAGCCAATCTGTTCATCATAAGGTGGGTCCCACGTGGGTCCATCACATGTACTTTACACCTATGTATATAGCATATATTTTATTTTATTTTACTTTAAATGGCCTAAGGCCTGAAATCATCCAGAGCAGCGTCCAGGCCCTAGACGCCTCGACGGATGGTCTGGATCTAAGGCTCATACATCTGGTGGTCCCCACCCTCACACGTTTCACATGTGCGGGGTGGGTCCCATGCCCATAGATGGATGGCTAATAAAACATATATTTCATGGTAGGGCCTAACAACAGCCACCTTACTGCTGTAAGATGGGTGGACGGTGCGGATGATATCATGCATCAAGGTGGGCACAAGCATCACACACAAAAGAGAGAGAGAGAGAGAGAGAGAGAGAGAGAGAGAGAGAGAGAGAGAGAGAGAGAACGTGAAGGGGAGGGACCACGCCACTATTGGGCCCTCCCTATACATGTATACAACAAGTGGGTCCCACAACAAGTGGGCCCTCAAATTGAATTTAATGGTGGATCACCCACCTTTGATCTTTTCTCCTTGACTCCTATGGCTTCCTCTGTTCCTTAGCTTTGATCCCAACGGAAGATGATGGAGTTTTGATGGTTGAGAGGGTAGGAAGTGGGCCACACACAAGGCTCTCTTGGAGGCTAGAAAATGCTTGGACGTGAGATTTTTTCTTGTGGTTTAGGTTGCTTGGAAAAGAAGGGAGAAATAAGATAGAGAGGGTTGTAAGGAGAGAGAGAGAGAGAGAGAGAGAGAGAGAGAGAGAGAGAGAGAGAGAGAGAGAGAGAGAGAGAGAGGTGATGGAGTGATGGGTGAGCTGAGTGATGGGTGAGGTGAGAGATTTGTTGACTTTTGGGGTAATTTGTGTAAGAGGGGTATGGGGTGTGTAAGAAATTGTTGACTTATGGGGTTGCTTGAGGATGGGTGTGAGGTGATGTATACTTGACATGTACTTGACCCTTGATGGGATTGATTGATTGATTGAGGTGACATTAGGTAGAGATTCTCTTGGGTTTTGCAATGCGCGGTGTTTTCCTCGAACTGAATACGGGCACACATCTCTTAGCCCGGGTATCGCCTCGGTGCGCAAGACGCGGCATCGGAACCGCGGTGATGGCGCGGTCGCAAGGGTACAAGTCTCGGGTTGAGCCGACTTTGGAATACGGGATATGACTCAGGGTCGCGCACAACTGCTGATTATGAATCGTGGGTTGTCGAAATTTATCCGGGAGGATCGCGGGAATCTATGGAATGGTACAGACTATGATACGGGTCTTACACTTACTCTAGCCTAGCAACATAGTCTATATCACCATAGGCTATGATGATTTTTCTCTTATCTAGAAGAGAGAGTGATGATTGCACTCCTACAACCTCTCTCTTTCTCTCTCTCTCCCTCTCATTTCTCCTTTTCTTATTTTCTCTCTCATATTGCAAGGGGTTGAAATGTCCCACCATTTCCACCATTTTCCAGCCCCTTTTCTCCCTCTTTCCCTCTCCATCTCACCCTTGAAACACCATCTTGACCATTGATATGTGACCCTTGAAGCTTGGGAGCATAGTGTTTATAGAATTTGAAGATCCAAGAGGTGAGTGATGTACATCAAGCTTCTCCCTTCTTTTCTTCTTGCGTTTCCTTTCTAGAACATTTGGTAGTATGTAGGACCCACCAATCAATGGTGGAGGTCCTACATCACTCCATGATGAGAGCCCAAAGTCCTATTTCATGATTGTATGTTTCCATGGTGGGCCATTCTCCATGGACCCACCATGATGGATTTCTTTGATCTAGAATTTTTGTTTGGTCATCTAGACCATTGTATGCATGTTAGGATAGCATTAACAACTTCTTTGAATTTTAAGATCACATGCATGCATGATCTATGAAGGTTATATGTGTGATTGTAATGGTGGAGGATTTATAGTACCGAAATCCTCCCCTATGGTCGTTGATCTCTCTCCCTCTCTATCTCTTTATTTCTTTCCTCTATTTTCTCCTGATGATTGGTGGCCCACTGATGTAACACAAACGTCCCAGACCCGTAGATTTTTGGGACGTCCAGGCCCACTAGGTGGGACGTCCTATGCATGTTGCATGCATGGGTTGGATGACCCCAAATGCTTGATTTTCTTGGAGATTTTTAATTGGGAATGGATCTGAAATTTTTATGGTCCATCTAGGTGGACCCCACTTGTATTGTTGAGCATTAATCCCTTTTTAATTAACTCATACATTTAATTTAATGCAAGTATATGCTGTTGACCAGAATTTTCTGGACAGTCTCTGTATGATTTTGGACCTGATTTTGGGACAGTTTAGGGGACCATTCCTACCCATCAAATATACTTTTCTGAAAGGTGGGAATCTCATCTTGATGTCCTCCAAATTTCAGCCCCATCTGACCTTGATTGAGGTCCCAAAGGTGTGGCCCAAGTGAGGTAGATAGTCTGGATTTTCTGGACTGTTACAGCAGCATATCAGTATGGAAATCCTTGAATATAAAATAAATTTTCCATTGGTGGGCCACATCTGTGGACCTCACCTTGGGGTACATATATTAGGGGACATAAAACTAATTTTCTCCAATTTTTAGAGGCCTTTAATCCATTCCATTGGAAGCTCAGATCAGGGCCTGTATGAAATCTGCACCAAACAGATTTTGGGGACAGTCAGTTTTCTTTAATTTAAATAAAATACTTTCCTTATTCCAAAAATTCTAAAATTTTGCAGAGAGGTGACCCACCCATGGTAGGACCCATCTACTAATTTTTGGGGCCAACGGACCCCTGTGCACATTGTAGCAAGGTGTAAGACCCATATCCTAGCCCATACCATTCCATATGCTTCCGCGGTCCTCCCGGTCGAATTCCGGCGACCCGTGATCTTTTATCGGCAGTTGCGCACAATCCTGAGTTGTGTCCCATATATCAGAGTCGGTTCAACCCGAGACTTTTACCCTTGCGACCGCGCCATCGCCGTGTCTCACGCGCTGAGACGATACCTGGCCCAGGAGATGTGGGCCCGCGTTCAGTTCGAGAAACCGCCGCGTGTTTGCAATCCCAAGAGAATCTCTACAACATGTCCCATCAATCCCATCAATCAAGTACACATCACACCCCATCACTCACCCATCCTCAAGTACAACCACCCCTCCCCTAAAGTCAACTCTCTCTCTTACACAAGTACTCCCATCACTTACTCACCCATCACTCACATCTTTCATCTCTCTCATCTCTCTTATCTCTCTCATTCTCCAAGCAAGCACCCAATGTCCAAGCTAGCTCCATGAGAGAGCTAGGTGTGGCCCACCTTCCTACCATCCAATCCCACCCTCCATGATCGATCTCAACCGTTGAAGTCCATCCATTGGAGCTCTAACATGCTTTGGCGGAATGAGGAGAAGATCCTAGGTGGGTGATTTTTGTATGATTTTGATGATTAGAGGGCCCACATATGGTGGGACCCATCTTGATGTATGTACTGTAAAGAGGGCCCCATAGTGGCGGGGTCCCTCCGTCATGTCGTCTCTCTCTCTATTTTTCCTTCTGTGGCCCACCTTGATTGATCAATTGGATCCACACCGTCCATTGTGGCAACCACCTTGCTGCTCATAATGGAACCCGCTTGATGTACGTTCCTTGCATCTCCACCGTCCAGACCTTGGATGGTGGAGGGGCCATTTAATCTATGTACTTTTCCCATGCTGGTCAGCGGTAGTGGGGCCCACATACCATGTGCATGAAATCCATACCGTCCACCCATTGTGGGTCCCACGCAGCATGCAGCTGCTGTTGCATACACGTCAGCATGCTCAGGGGGTCCCATTATGAGATATGTGTTATGATCCAAACCGTCTGTTCATTTGCGGCCCCCCACCTGCTGTACGTGTGCAATATCCGCACCGTTCATCCACTGTGCAGGCCCTGACCTGACGTATTTGTAGCCACGCCGTCTATCAGGTGGAACGTGTGGACCTCACCTTGATGTGTGTTTCGTATCTAGTCCATTAAGGGGCCTGAACGATGCTGTATGTAATGTATTATATATTATATAATATATTACATGTAATATATAGTGTTATATTATATATTATATATTATATAATATAATATATATTATATATTATATCTGGTGGGCCCCACATGGGACCCACCTTTAATACATGTATTTTGCATATGCACCGTCCATCTGGACGGTGCCAGGAAGGCACGCTATTGCGTGTGTGGGCCACATGTATGAGACCCATATGAAATCTATGTTATATCCCTACCATCCATCTACTTTATCCAAGCCGTCCAGATGCCTGGACGTGATCGAGGACCCCACCAATGTGGCTGCTGTATTGACGTCAGTCAGTGGGTCTGATTTGAGGTACGTGTTATATTCAAACATCCATCCATTTGGCAGGAGGGGCCCACCATGATATGTGTTTCATTCACGCCGTCCATTAGAAGGTGGGACCCACCATGAAATATATGTTTTACCACACCGTCCAGAACCTGGACGGTGGGACCCTCATTTGATGTATGTGTTATTAAAAGTTTTTAAGAAGGAAAAGAACTTATCTTTCTTTTCTTTTAAATTAATAGACGTTACAGGAGGTATTTATTTCCAAAGTAGTTCTGGTAGAAGTCTATCCTAATCTACCAGATTACGTAAAAATAGGAGATACAAAAAAATAGGAACAACTAACAGACTAACTCCCCTAACAAACTTATTCAAATCTTAATTTAAATTTATTAGAAACAGAAACTAATTATCCTAATCTTCGACACTCCCCCTCAAGTTGGTGCATAGATATCTATCATTATCACGCCCCAAACTCGGAAATCGGATTCACAGGAATCCCGACCGCCGAATCCGGTGCCGACAGCCTCCGTAGTATCCATTCTCGGCTTCCAACGTCCATACACCAGATTCCGATCCTGGGATCCTACAAGAAGGATTTTTTTAATGTACATTTGTTTCATAACAAGCATAACTACAAGTTTACCCAATTCACAAAGGCAACATCATCATCACATATCCGTTAATATAAACATTTGAATACAGTGCTGAAAGGGAAATACATATGTCAAAAATCAAAGCTCCAAAAGTCTGTTGTATGCACCAAGCTCAAAACTGCTACAACCCGATGCCACCTGCACTCATCTATCGTGCATAAGCTTATAAAAAGCTTATAGGGTGGTGGAAGTGTGTGCACAAGGTAAGTGCCAAGTATGTAATACAATGCCATAAATCATACAATGGAATAAATGGAAATACTGACAAGATATGATATCAGAGTAAGCGGAATTATACTGGTAAGTCCACGAGTCATACAATATCAGAGTACGTAATACAAATCAGTTATACAAAGGAGGAGTCAAAGAGAGCCAAATATCAGATGCCAAGGGTGCAAATGCAATATGTAAATCCTGCTAAGTCCGTCTAGGCCATATAAGTGTAGAAACATAGTAACCCAAAATGCTAAGTACTGCGGATGCAATGTAATATGTGGTGCGAATGAAATGACCATGCTGGAGTGTGAAGTCGGGATGATAGTACGAAGTATTGCAGGCTACGAGGTCCATCACAAGGGACTTCTATCCAAACCAGTCCCATACCTAAATTTGGATAGTCAGACTCAACGTGGTAAACTCCTGATCTCAGGTTAGTCATGCGCCCCAACCGAAATCCTGGCCATGGGAAGGTACACGTAACAAATAGTTGCACACAACCAACCCGAGTGGATAGTGAATGAATGAATGAATGAGTATGCAATTCCTGCTCAATAAGTCCACATATCAGTATGGTTACTCTCTAGGGAATCACCAGGGTCTATTACACTCCAAACTAGATTGCCGCCCCATCGCGCGCAACAAGGTGAGTGAAAGAGACCTCGCTATCCGCCTGCCAATATCGGGCCCAGTTCGTCGATAGTGTACCCATTCCTCGAGCTGGTCAGACTCAGCCTAGCATTGCCCCCTCCTCTCGGGCAGGTAAGGTCGTACCCCCTTCCAACCGACCACGATACAGTGAGAGACGTGACCTATTGGTATACGGCCCTTATGCGCTCATGCATTCACTCGGTCTAGACGTTGGAGCAACCTCTAGAACCAAGAGGGTTCTGAGACTTTCACCCAAGGATATCTATAGCACCCCATGTAGAATAGATTTTCGGTGTCCCATCTGGCCATCCATGATATGCATGCAAAAGCTACAACCCTGATGTCGCTAGGTCATACGGTAATCATAATCACACAATGCGAGATGCATGAGTCACATAGTCCAATCATGCATCGATTCTACCCATACCGTGCGCTCATGTGGGGCAACTCCGCCCATCAGGGAGTTCCATGAACAACCTGCCCCATGGCATATGCAACGGTCAACCACATCTCATATCAAACATGCAGATGATGCGTATGGGCATGTATCATGATGCTATGCTGTCACATACTCATAATCGGTATCAATAACCGGCATCAACAATCGGCCTCGACAATGTGGACATTTAACAATCATTGCCTCCAAGGAATGACCCACATAGAGCCTAACATATAGTGGACCCATGGCCTCACACAAGGGTCAAATATACAACACCATGGGCCTCAGTCAAGAGCTTAATACACATCACGATGGGCCTAACATACATCACGATGGGCTCCATCGCCTGGCCCTCAAATGCATCACAATGGGCCTTATCACATAGGCCTCATATACATCTCATTGGAACTTAAACACGGGCTGGATACACATCACAATGGGTCTCAAATACGGGCCGCATAAACATCACATAAGTCTCGACAATTGGCCTCGACAATCGAAATCGACACTTGGAATCGGCCTTGACACTGGGCCTCGACAATCGGAATAGGCCTATACAATAGCCTTGACGAATCAGAATTGGCCTCGACAATCGAAATCGGCCTCAACAAATCAGAATTGGTCTCGATTATCGGAATCGGCATATACAATCGGCCTCGACAAATCATAATCGGCCTCGATTATCAGAATCGATCGATAATCGAAATAGGCAAATCGGTCACGTCAATCGAAATCGACAATCGGTCATGACAATCGGAATCGATCGATAATCAGAATCGACAAATTGGTCACGTCAATCGGAATCGACAATCGGTCATGACAATCGGAATCGATCGATAATCGGAATTGACAAATTGGCCACATCAATCGGTATCGGCAATCGGTCACAACAATTGAAATAGATCGATAATCAGAATTGGCAAATCGATCACGTCAATCAGAATCAGCAATCGGTCATGACAATCGGAATTGATTGATAATCAGAATCGGCAAATCGGTCACGTCAATCGTAATCGGCAATCGGTCATGACAATCAGAATCGATCGATAATCAACATCGGCAAATCAGTCACGTCAATTGGAATCGGTAAGAATGGGCTTAATGAGGCATAAGGGAAGGTCACAATGAGGACATCTAACCATCATTGCCCATTAATGTGGACATTTAACCAACATTGCTCCCAAGGAGTGGCCCACATAAGGGATTCATACGCAACGTAACAGCCACACATACATCACATCGGGCCTCGCCCATGGCCCTCAAATACATCACAATGGGCCACAACCCATGGGCCTCGAATACACAATAGGTGGGCCCTACACATGGGTCTCGTATACATCAAATGGGCCACGTATCTGGGTCTCGAATACATCAAATAGGCCACAACATATGGGTCGAAAACACATCTCAATGGGCCACGACCCATGAGCCTCAGTACATCATAATGGGCCGCAACTCATGGGCCTCAAATACGACAAGTGGGCCACATCAATGGGCCTATATACACATCAAGTGGGTAGCATCAATGAGCCTCATGTATAACAAATCGGACCCACCCTTAGGTATTTTTGAGATCTGACCTTTTCATAAGTTAACATAGAGATAGATGAAATGAAAACAAATATCAACTTGGGTGGAAACCACTGTGGCTCCTAAGAAGTTTTAAATGGTGGATGTCACTGTACCCCATTATTATTGCAAATGGTGGGGTCCACTTGAACTTTGGATCTCACTTATTTATCCCATGCCAAAAAAATGATCTCACAAATGGTTAGACGGTTTGCATACAACACATGTATCATGGTGGGTCCCATAGATAGATAGCATGGATGGAATAAGTGGGAGCCACGGAACTTGTGGCCGTGTGCTGCAGCAGGTCCACACGCGATAGGGGAGCCAATGCTGCTGTACAGGCAACTAATGCTGCTAAAAGATTGGCAGAGGTGGGTCCCACGTAGGGCCCACCCTCATAGATGTATATAATATATACCTATATATATAAAGCATATATATCATAATATAATATATAATATATCATATTATATATATTAGTATAATATAATATAATATATTAATATTATATTCAATATAGAAGCAACGTCCAAGCCCTAGACGGCCTGGACATACCCATACATCATGGTAGCCCACACGTGGGTGACTCCCACCGTCCAGGGACGGTGGACGGTTTGGATAACACATGAACTATGGTGTGGCCCATCGAGAAGGATGAACGACATGGGTGGGTGCCATGGACCCCACCGTCAGTCCACGCTCTACGGTTAGCACACACCCACCGTCATTACACCTCCACTGACAGTAGTACACTGCTGCCGTCAGTGTTGAAATGTGGAATCTTTCACTCAGTCTACCGCAAGAGCTATGGATTTGGGAGTGGATAGATATCAAGGAGGGCCCCACACGGACATGGGTCCTACCGTCCAAGGACGGTGGACACAACACATACATGATGGGCACCACTGTCCATTGCTGGACGGTGTGCATAGAAAACATACATCCTGGTAGGGTCCACATGGGTGGACGGTGTGGGAAAAACACTTATATCAGTGGGTCCCATGCGGGGCCCACCATAACGTTTATCTGCCATCCAAACCATTGATAAGGTCACA